>QAOC01009902.1:0-21602 GCA_003255005.1 Begonia fuchsioides
TATTTATTTAACTTTAATAATAAAATTTTAATTTATATTATTTTTACACAGAAAATTAAGGTGGAGGCGGAGGAAAGCATGAGGTGTCCATTCAAGTACGAGGTGTCCATTCTAATAATCAATAATTAACTTAGGTTAATCTTATGATTGAGAGTTTTATTTATTCTAACTTTCCTTCAAACCCTTCATACACGAAACAATTTTTTTTTTCATCGATCACAACTTTTAATTTATCGTACAATCAAAACTAAATCACAAGATCATTGTACCATACACAAAAAGCAAGGGTGTTACATAGGCTTTAAATGTTCAGTGTTCTAGGGTTTAGGGTTTAGGGTTCTAGGGTATTGGTTTCCAAGGTTCAGGGTTTAGAGTTCTAGGGATCCATGGTTCCAAGGTTTAGGGTTTAAGGGTTTAGTATTCCAGGGTTTGAGAGTTCCTGAGTCCTAGGTATAGGGTTTGAGAATTCTATGGTCCAAGGTTTGGGGTTATGGGTTCAAGATTCCAAGTTAAAGGTTTAAGGGTTAAGGGTTATCAGGTTTAAGGTTCAAAGGTTTAGGATTCCAGAGTTCAAGGTACAATTTTCAGATCAAGGGTTCAGGATTTAAAGGTTCCAGTGTTCCAAGGTTGAGAATTATGGCTTCTAGAGTTCACGGTTCAATGTTATAGAGTTCAAGGGTTCCATTGATCATGGTCAAGGGTTCAGGGTTCCAAGGTTCATCATTCAAGGTTCCAGGGTTACAGCGCTAAGGGTTTACATTTTCAAGTTTTTGAGTTACAAGGTTCAGGGTTCTGGGGTTCTGATATGCAATCGAAGATCAACACCAAGAAAACATCCCGAGGGCCCAAAACCCGAGCCCGAGCCAAGATATTTAATAAAATGTTTGCTCATTTTTTAGGGTTATTTATTCAAGGAACCTTATGGTGGAGCCAACTTTGGATGATCAAGGACACCCTAAACATCTCCTCACTTTGGAATTTTCCACAAAACCGGCGGAGCAAGGTGGAGAAAGAGAGGTGGAGGCGGCCCAAGACAACAAATACCTAGCATTGCATGGTCCATCCAAGATTTGGAGAAGGGAAGTCCAAGCCTATTTCACTCGGGTCCTTCATCAGTCCAAGTTCACATGGAGGATGAAGACTCATTTTGTTGTGTCACTTAGTGTTTTGATCATTTTTGGTTGAACATTATCGTGTGAAGAGTTGATTGTATTTGTTTAGAGTTAGGGTTTTATTTTCTGAAGGGTTAGTCATGTGAAAACCCTCTTTTTCTGTTCAAGTAGGGACATTTGAAGGGGGGGACCATGGTCAGCCTTGGTGCCTCCTTTTCGGGTAACTTCTAGGTGGACCACCTAGTTGTTTCCTTCCTTGTTTTGCCATTTCGGGTAAGGCTATTTTTGAATCTTTTGGGAGCCCACCCTCACGAATTTGGGGATGATTTTAAGCTCACTTTGAGCTCACTTGTAGCCAGTGAAGTTTAAAATCAAAGATTGCATTTTGCATCTCATTTCCTTGGGTGGTTTCTCCTCCTCCAAGACTCAGGTTTTCTGGTGAGTCATATCCGGCAACCACCGAGAGCTCCACTCAGGTTTTGGCTACCTCTCAAGCTTGGGTTAGCTAGGCCATACAACACTCCTTAAACAACGTTCTAGTGGAATCCAAGGTAAGGGTGTGATCCCCAAAGCTTCTCTTCCGTTCAGGATTGTCCCTTAATTTTACAACCTTTTCGATCTTCCTTTCCCGAGAGCTCCTTTTCAAGCACTCTAGCCATTTTCTGCACATTTTCTGATTCCATTATCCTTTTACCGTGAGTTTTGGGCCATAAACCTCTCTCACCTCCATCTACCATCCCTCCAAATTTCAGTTTCAAACCTTGTATGCCACTAGAGATCTGGCCGGAACGAGTTGACCCTATTTTTCCTTCACCCGAGCTAACCTCACCCCATCTTCCCCTTCTCTTCTCTCTCCATTTCTCCTTAACCGACCCATCCACCATTCCCACGACACATAATTTAGTATCAGAGCCCCTTTCCTAACCACCACCCTTCTATTGTGACACGCTCCAGAGGTACGGAGGTGCCGAAAATAAGAGTGAAGATTGCAATCTGCCCGGAGGGACAGGGAGTAAGGCAGAACAGGGGAGTGCAACGCTTATTTCTCCAAACGCATACAGGTTTAGGTTATAAAACTCAGCCAACTTAAACTTAAGGGCGTGGACTAGTTTTGACCAGATTTTCAGCTGACAAGCACGTGCGGAACATTAAAATACAAGAAGACACTTTCAGATGCACAAGCAGACAATCATGAAGAAAAACAGTGTAGGGGTGATGGAGAACTTCTACACAACTTCCAATGTAGGGACTCTGCGATCGTGAAAATAAGCAGACAACAACTTCAATCAAAGGGAAAGATAATGCAAGTGGTTTTATAGAAAGCACACAGGTAGGCTAAGAGTTATGCTGAATAGAAAATTAATAGGCAGAATTGCCCAATTTTGGGAACTCGGGTAGGAAACAGTGGGAAAACACAAGCATAACTTTTAAAGGAAGGTGGCTATGGCTAAACGGAATGAACCATTGATTCAGGCCATGCAAGTGGGACTCACTGCTAGAAATTTGGGGGCTTTTCTCACAGGAAAGAAAAATGGCACGGAATGGACGGTTGGAGTTCAAAGTCCACTCGGGAAAGTTCAAAACAGCAAACAACTCAACTAGCACAAACAAATGTAAACGCAAGTGGGAGGTAGCTTATGGGGGTTCCAAACTCGCCTTTGATCATAAGAAGTGAGGAAGGGAGGTTGAAATATGGTTTAATGACCCTAGCAAGATCATCAACACCAAGACAAGAGAAGGTTGAGGATATTACTCACCAAAACCTTGAATTGTCGTGAGAAAGGAATGGAGATTGAGAGCACTTGGCTTGTGCAAATTTTCTTCTATTCTTTTCTGCCTTACAGTAGACGTGGAGGAGGGTTTCATACTCCCTCCAAATTACACAAAAGAAATAAACAAAAATAAAAACCTAAAATTAGGGCAAATGAGTGGCTAATGTAGGTGTTAGGTGGGAAAAGGGCCCCACCATCCACTTGCAAACCACCCAAACCCTAACTCACGTCCAACTACAATGCAAACACAAAGGAACTTGGAAGAATAGAACCTTCCATTAGTTCCAATAAAGTGGGGGTTGGATTGGTTCAAACCGAACCAAAATCCAACAAGAATGGTTCAAACCGAACCATCCCTTAGGCCAAACTTCAAACCCTATAATAACTACATTATTACACATATCTCAAACAAGAAAATATCTCCAAGTGGACAGGTAAACCGTCAAAGCTGGATCACCCTTGTTCTTGAATTATTGGGCTCCAAAGCGTGCTCAAAATGAAGGAGGCTTTAACTCCGGTTTGGTCCATCACTTGACGGGTTGTCTATGGACAGTTGGATAAGGTCACTTGCTTCCTTCTTGGACCAAGGTGGAGCAGCTGCTGCTTCTTGGGCTGGACAAAGATGCAATTGGTCTTCCTTCTCTTTTGGGGCCAAACATGGCCATGGATCGGACTCCATGGGTTGGATGCTCTCGGGCTACCTGTTCTGGAGGCCTCTGTAATGGCGATGGTTGACCAGGTAATCTTTGTCCAAAATTGATGATCTGCCCCATGATGGAAACCTTAGGATATTGGCCACATTTTTGTAGAAGCATGCTTGGCCAAATCAGGTCCGGAAGGTGTTCGAAACAGCCGGACAACCCCCGGAGTTTATCCTAGGCCGAAACCAAAAATGGTGCTATCATCACCTAGGATGGTTGGATCACCCTTTTCATGTTGGAACCTACAAAATTAGCACATTTGTTAGACAAAATATTGACTCGGCCTTGGCTTAGAAACCCGAGACCAAGTCCATGGTGCTAGAGCCTTCCGCTTCTAGATGTGCTAATCTGTGGCACATCATATTGTCATTTTTATTCGATATCTAGAGCATAACATGATGACTCGGAGTGGAGCTACCATTAACCCACCCCGAGAACCCGCCACACCCAATGTGCAACCTCCCGCACCCTCTAATCCGAGAGAAGCTGAACCAAGCTACCAAGGGCAAATAGATGAGCTTAATAGAAGGTTGAATCTTAGCATGGCACCCTCTCAGTTGAAGACTATTTAGCTTAGTTTAAGATCTTACGGATCCGATGTGATCTTCAAGAACCCGAGGAGCAACTTACAGCAAGATTCCTTAGAGGCCTAAACAATGGAAATCAGAGACATTATGGAGTTGCAACCGTTGGATAATATGGATATTATCATCCAAATTGCTATGAAGGTGGAAAGACAAATCAAGTGAAAAGGCAAAGGTGTTTCTAACCGGTTTGTACCAAGGGCCACGCCCCCGTACAGACCATTTCCTAAGAGTGAAGATAAGCTGCCATTTGTTAAGCCTTGGAGTCAAAAGAAGGAATTTGAAGTAAAGCCCAAGGACGATTGTATTCGGCCTAGGTCAAGGGAGATCAAGTGTTTTAAGTGTATCAGCCTTGGTCACATTGCTTCTCAATGCCCCAACAAACTAGTGATGGTTCTTCGTGAGGAGTCTAATGAGATTATTAGTAGATGAGTAATTCAAGGGAAGGTATGTTCCTTGATTATAGATGGAGGGAGTTTCACCAACGTGGCATCTAAAGATCTTGTAAAGAAGTGGAAGCTTGTCACTAAAAAGCATCCAAATCCATATAGACTTCGATGGCTAAATGAGAAGGAAGATCTCAAGGTCTCCGAGCAAATAAGCATTAAATTCTCTATTGGTGTTTTTGTAGACAAAGTGCTATGTTATGTGGTGCCGATGAGTGCAAGCCACATCTTGCTTGGAAGGCCTTGGCAATTCGATAGAAGAGTTATCCATGATGGCTATACCAATCATTACTCCTTCAAGTTTGGTGGGAAAACCATCAAGCTCACCCCCCTTGAGCCAAGCCAAATCGTCTAGGACGAAGTTCCAAGGAGGGAGGGGGCGGCCAAATCTAGTTTCTTTATGACCAAGAAAGAGTTGATAAAGACTCTCCAAGAGGGAGGCCCGATTGTACTAGTTTTGTTTCAGGAAAGGCTCCAAGAACTTGAGCATGTTCAAAATGAGATTCAAGCACTTCTTGAGGAGTACCAAGATGTGCTTCTGGAAGAACTACCCCGTGGTTTACCACCCCTTAGGGGAATCGAACACCAAATTGACCTCCAACAGGGAGTAGTGCTACCAAATTGGCCTTCATACCGATTGAATCTCGAGGAGGCCAAGGAGCTTCAAAGGCAAGTCCAAGAGGTTCTTTACAAGGTGACATGCCACGGATTGGCATACCGAATGGAGCAATCACCCGAGAGGGTTAATTTTACACCTATACATTTCTAAGCCAACTTTAGAGGATCAAACAAGGCCAAAACACGTGATTAATTGGCATGGAGAAAAGGTGGACTTACAACCAAGAACCGAGCCTCCCGGAATCAAGCCCGCACATGAACCCGGTTGAAGTTCACGTTGCATGGTGAGTTAAAGTCACATGCAAACGTGACAAAATGTCCCACGACTCAACTCATCAACACTTCAATGGAGTGAAGGAATTTTGTTGCATTTTTTTAGTATAATTTCACGTTAATTTTTACGTTACATTTTAGGAGTACCAGAGAGGGTTTCTCGGTTAGATACATTTTAGTTATTTTGCATGCTTTTGCATGGGGTTTTGCATGAGGGATTCTTGGCTGAAAGAGAAAGAAGGGCAAATTGGCTGAAGGGGTGCAAGATCACATGGCCATCACATTCTTGCATTCTCATTGGTCCAATTTTCCCTCCTTTATTTTCATTTCCAGCATGCATGTTGCATGACTTTGGCTCATAATTTTCCCTCCTTTCTTTCCTCTCTTTTCAGCTGATAAAACCTCCCCCAATTCTTGCTTGTAATTGGCAATTTGGAATTTTAATTAAAGTTGCTTTGAGCATCTCCCTCTCACGGGCATTTCCAACTTCAAACCTGCAGCCGGCGCACCTCCGGCCACCGTAGGTTATCTCAAAGGAATCCTCCCTCCGAGCTGGAGATTTCTTGGTGCTTCAATACTCCAGCCTTCTTCAAGGACTTTAGGGTGAGGTTGAAGGTCACAAGCTCTTCCTTCCATCAATATTTTTCGTTTGATTTTAGTTCTTTCCGCCGGCAGATTTCCGGCCACCACCAAAAATGCCGTTACTGTTCCATTACATTCCGACCGATCCATCCACGTGATTTCCTTCATTTTTGGAGGACTATCACCTATCTTCTTCCCAGAGTTCCACTCAAAATTTCAGCCCTAAAATCGATTGTATCATCGAGTTATCACCGTCCAAATTCCAGTCCCGATTTTTGAATTATCGGATTATTGTTTTTCCATTTAACCTAAACCCCCTCCATTCCGTGTCACAAGGGATTTATAAGAGAATCTTTGAGTCCTTGTGTTGTCCCAGCTCTATTAGTTCCAAAGAATGATGGAAGTTTCCTAATGTGCGTGGATAGTCGAACCATAAACCAAATCACCATCAAGTATAGGTTCCTGATTCCTAGACTTGAAGACATGTTGGATGAGCTTAGTGGGGCATCCTATTTCTCTGATGTGGACTTAAAGAGCGGCTACCATCAAATAAGGATGAAGGAAGGTGATGAATGGAAGACAGCCTTCAATACCAAATATGGTCTCTTTTAATGGTTAGTAATGCCTTTCGGATATCTAATGCTCCTAGTACCTTTATGAGACTCATGCATTTTGTCTTGAAAGATTTCTTGGGAAAATTTATAGTTGTCTATTTTGATTATATATTGGTGTTTAGTTTGGACTTTGCTACTCACCTTGCTCACCTTAGATTGCTGTTTGATACACTCCAAAGAGTTAAATTGTTTGGCAACTTGAAGAAGTGTGCTTTTTTGCAAGAGAGAGTACACTTTCTCGGGTTTATTATTTCTAAGGATGGCATGGAAGTCGATGACTCAAAAATTGTGGCAATCCGAGAATGGCCTATTCCCAAGAGTGTGTTGGAAGTTAGGAGCTTTCATGGCCTTGCATCCTTTTACAGAAGGTTCATACAAGGTTTTAGTTTAATTGTATCTCCTTTGACCAATTGTACAAAGAAGGGAAAGGAGTTTGAGTGGACTCCTAGTTTCCAAGAAAGTTTTGAGTTGATAAAGGCTAAGTTGTGCAAGGCACTCGTGTTAGTGCTCCCCAACTTCAATAAGGTCTTTGAGGTCGAATCTGATGCTTCGGTGCTAGGCATTGGTGCAATTCCTATGCAAGAAGGGAGACCCCTGGCCTACTTTAGTGAGAAGCTAAAGGGTGCCATGATTACTAGGGGTGGGCAAAACCGGCCCGGATCCGCGGTTTTGCCCGGTTTTTTCAGTTTTAAAAAACAGCCACCGATCCAAAAATTTAAAAACCGTGAATGACGGTTTTTTACCTGGGTTTTTACTTCCAAAACCGACTGAACCGCGGATCTAATAAAAACCTGCCGGCCGACTGGGTTTTTCCAGTTTTTTACCTGGGTTTTTATGCTGTTGTTCCTCATTTCTAAACCTAAAGTTCTCCTTCTCCTCTCCAGTCTCCGCCTCCACTCCCTCCAGCTCCAGCCGATTTTTGTCTCCCACCGTCGATTTCCGCCGATTTCTGCTGAACTCGTCGTCGATTTCACACCGTCGGCTAATCGTTCCCGGCTCATCTCCTTCGCTGTTCTATTTTTTATTAGTAGCCTCCCTCCCTTCCAACCGATTCTCGTCCACCTAACGACTGAACTCCGCTGCTGGCTCATTGTTGTCGGAGCAGTCGCCGTTGTTGTCGTCGCCGTTGCTGGACTATTGCTCGTTGTTGTCGGAGCCGTCGCCGTTGCTGGATTATTGCTCATCAATTTCTAAGGTAACCCACACGAAAGTTGTTCAGCTAATTGATTCAACGAATTAATTTGTTGAAACTACTTGCTGCACACGATATTGCTCGTTGCTGGACTATTGCTCGTTGTTTTTTACCTGGGTTTTTTTCTTGCTGTTCGTTTTAAATCGTTATTGATTTTTGTTTTATTGACTAACATTACGTTAAATTCAGCAACTTGCGATATTCATTTGAAGAATACTAGGAAAGAAACAGATTTTTTTGGGCACAAATTGTGAAAAAGTTGTGAGAAATTCTGTTGGTATGTGTTGATTTATTTTTTTAAATATGTTGCTTTGTCTTTGTCATAGTACTATAAATTAGTTTTTATTAATGATTACTTCTGGTATATTATATAGGATGGACTCTTCGAATGGTGAAAATTCTCATTGCGCCAATAAAAGAATTAAGTCTGAAGTTTGGGGCCATTTTACTAGGATATTAGATAGTGATAGAGCAAAATGTAACTACTGTGGTCAGACATATGCAGCTCATCCATCTAAAAATGGTACTTCTAATTTGCTTAAACATCTAAAGGCATGTAAGAAGTATGCGACTACTAGTTCTACTTTCTAACATGTTTTTTTTCATTTGTAGATTTCACCAATGATGAGAAATTTGAACTTGACGATGAAGAAGTTTCCACCTATTGAATATTGATCTTTAGTCATTATTATAGATTTGATAATTATGTGTTGAAACTTTGACTTGATTTGATGATGAATGACGTTATGAATTTTGACTTTCGTTTCTTTGAGTCATCTACTCGTATTTACCAATGAAAATTTGTATTTTGTATGTTGGTAGATGATGAACTATATTTTGAATAATTTGTATTATATCGTTAATGATCGTTGATCGAATTTTTTATTACGTGATGAAGGTTTGAACTTGAAGTTTAAACTTTGAAATGAATAGGTTATTTTTATTGTCTTCTTTATTTAATGATATTTATGGTTTGTAATTTGTATATTGTAATTTTGTCTCTTTTTATTTTTTCAACAATTAATTTTTTTTTTGTAAAAAACCGGGCCCGGCCCGGCCCGGCCCGTGAATGTCGAGCCGGACCGGGCCCGGTTCACGGTTGCAAAATATGGTTAACGAGTCCAACTTTATCAAAACCGTGTTTCACGGGTCGAGTATTATAGACTCTAAAACCGGTCCGGCCCGGCCCATTCCCACCCCTAATGATTACATACTCAACCTATGACAAAGAGTTCTATGCGGTGATCCGAGCACTTGAAGTGTGGCAGCATTATCTTCTCCCAAAAGAATTTATTATACATACGGATCATCAAGCCCTCAAACACCTAAAGAGCCAAGGCAAGTTGAATAGAAGGCATTCCAAGTGGATGGAATTCCTTGGGATTACCTCGGACTAGTAGAGTCAAATAATGCATTATGGTTATTGTTGAACGGTTCTCCAAGATGGCTCATTTTGTAGCTTGCACTAAAATGGATTAGGCTAGCCAAATTGCCAATTTGTTCTTTAAAGAGATTGTTAGATTGCATGGCATCCCAAGGGCTATTGTATCGGATTGGGACACCAAGGTTTTAAGCGTATTTTGGAAGACCCTATGGAGGAAGGTGGGCACCAAGCTCCTCTTTAGTACCTCTTTCCATCCTCAAACCGACGGCCAAACAGAAGTGGTGAATAGAACCTTGGGGAGTTTGCTTAGAAGTGTGGTTAGCAAGAAGCTCATAGATTGGGATGTCCAACTCCCATACATTGAGTTTTCCTACAACCAAAGTGTCCATAGTGCCACCAAAATGACACCATTTAAAGCGGTGTATGGTTTCAACCCCTTGACTCCACTTGACTTAGTACCACTGCTCTCCAAAGACATTGTGAATTGTAATGGGGCTAGCAAGGCCGAACAAGTGAAGAAGATGCATGAGAAGGTAAGTAAGGCCCTCCACAAGAAGAATGAGTATTATGCTAGAGAAGTTAACCGAGGGAGAAAGGAAATTAACTTCAATGTGGGAGACTTAGTGTGGTTATACTTGAGGAAGAAAAGATTTCCCAAGCAAAGGTGCTCAAAAAGTTTACCAAGGGCTAATGGTCCTTTTAAGATTGTGGAGAAGATCAATCAAAATGCTTACAAGCTTGAACTTCCTGGAGAGTATGGAGTCTCGACCACCTTCAATGTTCAAGATATTTCTCCTTATTTGGGGGATGAGCAAGAAGAACAAGAGGAGGAAGAAAACTCCTTGGATTTAAGGTCAAATCCTCAAGAGGAGGATGATGTGCAATCGGAGTTCAACGCCAAGAAAACATCCCGAGGGCCCAGAACCTGAGCCCGAGCCAAGAAATTTGCTAACATGTTTGCCCATTTTGTAGGGTTATTTATGCAAGGAACCTTAATGGTAGAGCCAAATTTGGATAATCAAGGACATCCCAAACATCTCCTCACTTGGGAATTTTCCACAACACCCGTGAAGCAAGGTGGAGAAAGAGAGGTGCAGGCGGCCCAAGACAACATACACCTAGCCGAGGGTCTGATCATTGCATGGTCCATCCAAGATTTGGAGAAGGGAAGTCCAAGCCCATTTCACTCTGGTACTTAATCAGTTCAAGTTCACATGGAGGGATGAAGACTCATTTTGTTGTCACTTAGGGTTTTGATCATTTGTGGTTGAACATTACCTTTTCAAGAGTGGATTGTATTGGTTTAGAGTTAGGGTTTTATTTGCTGAAGGGTTAGTCATGAGAAAACCCTATTTTGTGCTTCAAGTGGGGGGTTTTGAAGGGGAGGGGGGGACCATGGTCAGCCTTGGCGCCTCCTTTTCGGGTAACTTCTAAGTGGACCACCAAGTTGTTTCCTTCCTTGTTTTGCCATTTCGGGTAAGGCTGTTTTTGAACCTTTTAGGAGCCCACCCTCACGAATTTGGGGGTGATTTTAAGCTCACTTTGAGCTCACTTGTAGGCAGTGAAGTTTGAAATCAAAGATTGCATTTTGCATCTCATTTCCTTGGGTGGTTTCTCCTCCTCCAAGACTCGGGTTTTCCGGTGAGTCATATCTGGCAACAACCGAGAGCTCCACTCCGATTTTGGCTACCTCTCAAGCTTGGGTTAGCTAGGCCATACAACACTCCTTTAATCACATTCTAGTGGAATCCAAGGTAAGGTGTGATGTTCCGTTTTGGATTATCCGTTAATTTTACAACCTTTCCAATCTTCCTTTCCCGAGAGCTCCTTTTCGAGCACTCTAGCCATTTTTCTACTCATTTTACGATTCCCTCATCCTTTTACCGTGATTTTTGGGCCATAAACATCTCTTACCCCCATCTGCCTTCCCTAAAAATTTCATTTTATAACCCCGTATGCCACCAGAGATCTGGTTAGAACAAGTTGACCCCATTTTTCCTTCACCTGAGCCAACCTCACCCCATTTTCCCCCTCTCTTTTCTCTCCATTTATCCTTAACCTACCCATCCACCATTCTCAAGGTACATCATGTTCAGAGTTCTGTAGTTCAAGGGTTTAGGATTCCAAGGTTCAAAGGTTCAAAATTTTGGGATCCTAGGTTCTAGGGTGCACGATAATAGATTCTAAGGTTCTGGTTCAAGGGTTCAAGGGTTAGGGGTTGAGGGTTCCATAGTTTGAGGTTCAGAAATCTAGGGTTTGATGGTTCAAAGGTTCCAAGGATCTAGGGTTCAAGGTTCAGTGTTCATGGTTAAGAGTTCCAAGGTTTTAAAATCTAGGGTTGATGGTTTATAATGAGGGTTTAGGATTTTAGGGTGTGGAAGGGTTCCAGGGTTCTGGGTTCAATGTTCCAAGTTCCAAGTTTTCAAAGTTCAAGGTTCCAGGCTCTCGGATTCTAAGGTTTAAAGTTCAAGGTTTGAGGGTTCAGGGTTCAGGTTTCCAGGGTTCAAAGTTCAGATTTCTTGAGTTTTTGACATAAGGTTTTTAAGGTCTAGTGTTCAATGTTCAAGGTTACAAGGTTAGAAGGTTACAAGATTAGAAGTTTACAAGGTTCCACGGTTCACGGTTCAGGGTTTAGGGTTCTGGTTTTAGGGTACAAAATTAGGGTCAAGGGTTTTGGTTCAAAGTCAAGGGTTCAGGGTTCAAAGTCAAGGTCAGGGTTCTAAGTCTAGGGTTCAACTTTTGAGGTTCAATGATTTCTATGGTTCCAAGGTTCAAGGTTTAAGGGTTAAGGATCCATGGTCCAAGGTTCACGATTTAATAGAGTTAGGGTCCAGCGTTTAGGGTCTTGGTTTAAGGGTTCAATGGCCCATGGTCAAGAGTATTGGAATCAATTGTTCATGGTCCTAGGTCCAATGTTAAGGGTTTTAGACTTTAAGGGTTGAGTTTTCAGGGTTACGAGTTTAGTGTTCCAAGGTTTAGGTCTTAGGGTTTCAGGGTTCCAGGCTTTTGTGATGTGCCTGGGACTCATCATCAACCGGAAGGAGCAACAATTCGAAGCCGTGCAAGACTTTTAGCTAATATGTTTGTTGATTTTGCAGGTACATTTGTCCTTACATTGGAGCTCCTAGATATTCCTTCACATCATGATCAAGAACTCTCCAAACATTGCTTACAATGGAAGTATAAAGAAGAGAAGGAGTTAGCCGAAAATCCAAGATCTTCCTTGCCAAGTTCACCACCCGGGACATAACTACACTAGGTTTCAAGGACAATGGAGGCCGTATGCACCACTATTTGGGGGGGATGAAGGCTTCCAAGGAATGGCCAAGTGATGTTTGATTTTTGTGTTTGTAAAATACTAAGTTATTTGGGATTTTTTTGATGTAAACATTTTAGTTCAGTTTGGACCAATTTGCGGGGAGTGGTTCGGGTTGAACCATTCTCTCTTGGAGTGGTTCGGTTTGAACCCCCCTTTTTTCCTTCCTTTGCTGGAGCTTTGGGAGAGTCTTCTCTTCCAAACTCCTTAGTTCCTTCTTTAGTTTCGTTTGGACGTGAGTTAGGATTTGGTTGGCTTGCAAGTGGGTGATGGGTACCCCTTTCTCACCTAACACCTACTTTTAGCTAATCATTGCCCCCTAATTTAGGTTTATTTTTGTTTATTTTATTTGGGGATATTTTTGTATGGGTATGTATCCCTCCTCCCACGTTGGGAGAGGTAGAAAAGAATTTGGTAAAGTGAAGAAGCTTGAAGCTCTCTCCATCCTCTTCTTTTCTCACGGCAAGGTTAGATTTTGGTGAGTAATATCCACAATCTTTCTTTGTTTTTGGTGTTGGTGTCTTGCTAGAGCCACTTAGCCCTTATTCCAACCTTCCTCCACACTTGTTTTGGGTCAAGGTAAGCTTGTAAATCACATAGCCTTCCTTCCATTTGTTGTTTTGGAATTGATGTTGTCATTGTTGGTTGTTGCCGGTTGTAATGTAAGAATCCCCGTTCGTATCCCAAAAGTGTCCTCCGTATCAACTTCCGTTTCCCATGTGCTAATGTCCTGAAATTTGGGCTGTGAGTTCCTCTTTTAGGTCTTGAAATATTTGGTTTGTCTTTGTGTTCCCTGTTCCTCCTATCTAAAAGTTGTGCATGCGTTTTTTCCTCCTTTCTTCTTCCGAACTCCAGCAATCTGGCAATTCTGCCCATTAATTTTCTATCCAGCATAACTCCTAGCCTACCTGTGTGTTTTCTGTGAAACCACTTGCATTGTCTTCCCCTTTGATTGAAGTTGTTGTCTGCTTATTTTCACGATCCCAGACTCTCTACATTGGGAGTTGTTCAGTCGTCTCTACCACCTAATGCTTTGCCAATTGGTAATTTTGTCTGTTTGTGCTTCTAAATGTATCCCCGTGCCATTTCATGAACCACACGTGATTTCACCCTAAATCTAGACCAAACTTAGTTCCTTCCCTAAAGTCCAAGTCCCCAAAATTTCAGCCAAAAAGCCTGTATGCAATTGGAGTTCTAACTGCCACAATCCCCTGTTTCGGTTTTAGTCATTCTTCACATTGGCAGATTGCACTACTTTCTCCTATCCCGACACTTCTGCATTCTTGGAGCGTGTGATTTTGGGTCCAGGGTTCAGGGGGTTTTGGGTCTAGGGTTCAGGGTTTAGGGTTCACGGTTTATGGTTCAAGGTTTATGGTTCAAGGTTCAGGGTCCATGATTAGGGTCAAGGGTTTAGGGTTCCAAGTCCAAGGTTCAATGTTCAAAGTTGAAGAGTTTCTAGGGTTCCAAGGTTAAAGGTTTAAACGTTAGGGTTCCTGACACGGAATGGAGATGGTTTAGATTTAGGAAGTAGGAGAATCAAATTAGGTTAATGGAAAACGATAATTCGATAATTCCATAATCGGGACTGGAATTTGGGACGGCAATAACTCGACGAAAAGATCTAGTTTCAGGCTGAAATTTTGAGGGGAACTTTGGAGAATGGTTAAGTAATACACCTGACACGCTCCAAAATGCAGAGGAGTTAGGAAAAAGGAGAAAGCACAAACAGCCACAGCCAAAGGCCTACCCGAGAAGAAAATTCAAGAACAGGGGAGGATTTTGGCTCTGTCACAACTTCAATTGTGTACGGGCTATAAGTGCAAGACTTAGGGGATATTGAGTTCAAATATTAAACTCCAACTAGTCCAAATTTCAGACCAAGCATGTGAGGATTTTAAAATGGCACGAATGCCTTTTCAGAAATAAAAACAGACAACACACACACATTTTGGCAGTGAAGTAGGTGGAGATTAACCTATGCATAACTCCCAATGCCGATGAACTGAAAAAGGGAAATTTGGCAGAAACCCTCCTCCAAGAAAGGGGAAGAAATTGGCTAGGGTTAATGGAGAAAAGCAAGGGTAGTTTGCAAGTTCGCACGGGGTGAAATTTGGTCGACAAAAATGCTCAATTTTAGGGGTTCGGGAGTAAGGTAGGAGAAACAAGCATGCACATCGTTTAATTGGGAGGAACTGAGAATGACGTGAATGGCCAAGTATTCCAAGACACGTATGAGGAACTCACAGCCAAAAATTGAGGACTTTAACACAAGGGAAACAGAAAATGGCACGGATGAAACTTTCGGGACACAAGATGCTCTCGGCGAGACTAAATTGGCAGGAACCATCACACAACAACAAACAACCAAAACACACACATTGTGACACGCTCCAAAGGATGCAGAGGTGTCGATAAAGGTAGGAGGAATGGTAATCTGCCGAGAGTCAATGAAGGAATGCAGAGACAAGGGATGAGTCCAATAGAACTCCAAATGCATGCGTGCGTTTGGATTAAATTTTTTTTGTAGACTTAGACTTTAGCGAATGGACCAACTTTGGTCAAAATTTTAGAGGGGTAGCACGTGAGGAACATAAAATGGCACGAGGTCACTTTTAAATGCACAAGTGGACAACAAGGGTTTTGACAGTGCAGTAGGTGAAGAGAAAACCTTTGCACAACTCCCAATACAGACAAGCTGAGAAAGAGAAAATTGGCAGAAAACTTCCTCTATGGAAGGGGAATCAAATGGTGAGGTTTTGAGAGGAATCAAGCGGGTAGTTTAAAATTATGAGAGATTGAATTTTGGTCGACAGAACTGCCAGATTTCAGGAGTTCGGAAGAAGGAAGGAGGAAAAATGCATGCACAACTTTTAGATAGGAGAAATAGGGAACGCAATGACAAACCAAATTTCTCAAGACATGAAATGGAACTAACAGCCCAAATTTTAGGATATTAGCACACGGGAATAGAAGTTTACAAGAAGGGCACTTTTGGGACACATACTGGAATTAGGTTAAAATACAACCGGCAGCAACCAACAAGGACAACACTAATTCCCAAACACACAAATGCAAGGATGGCTATGTGATTTCCAAGCTTACGTTGACCCAAAACAAGTGTGGAGCAAGGTTGGAATAAAGGCTAAGTGGCTCTAGGAAGACACCAACGCCAAAGACAAAGAAAGATTATGGATATTACTCACCAAAATCTAATCTTGCCGTGAGAAAAGGGAAGGATTGAGAGAGCTTCAAGCTTCTGCAATTTACCAAATTCTTTTCTGCCTTCATTAGACGTAGGGTGGGGGGGGGATTCATACCCCCTTGAACTTACACAAAAGACAAGAACAATTAAAAACTAGGACTAATGAGTTGCTAAGTAGGAGGTAGGTGGGAAAAAGGGACTCACCTTCAACTTGCCTCCCAACTCAAACACTCCCTAGACCTAAACCACGTCTAAAAGACTTTACAAACTTAAGTTTCATGGGAAATAATATTTCCCTTAAGCTCCAACATGATGGAGCATAAATTGGTCCAATCCGAACCAATTTCCAGCAAATTGATCCAAACTGAACCAACCTCTATACATCATTTCAAGCTACTAGAATAATTACAATTTACAAGTACTCTAAACAAGCAAAAAATCTCCAAGTGGTGAACTAGAAAACCCCCATTGTTGGACCAACCTCTCCTTTGATTTATTGGGATCCAATCCGTGCTCAAAGTGAAGAGGATTTTAGGCAAGGTTCGGTCCATCACTTGTCCATTAACAAATGGATATGATCACTTGCATCCTTCTTGGACCACACTTGAATAGCGTCCTCTCCCATGGTGGACAAAGTGAAGTCGGCTTTCCCTTATTTTGGAGTTGGACATGGCCGAGGCTCGGATAGGTTGTGACACGCTCGGGGTAGGAGGAGGTGTCGGGGAAGATAAAGCAAATGCGAACACAATTGCAATCTACCGAGAACAGTGGGGTCAGCAGAAAACAGGGGAGAATACTGGACGAGGCAACAGATGGACCTGTGCGTTTGGGCTAATATCTGGTGGACTCAAAATCTAAGGGACGGTCTAGGCTTGGTCCAAAATTCAGAGCAATAGCATGTGTAGAACATAAAGTGGCACGAGACTAGTTTCTAATACACAAACAGACAAAACAGGGCTTGGCAGTGCAGTAGGTAGTGAAAGACTTCGGCACAACTTTCAAATCAGAGAGTCTGGGAATGGGAAAATTGGCAGAAATCAATTTCAATGAAAGGGGAAGAGAATGCAAGTGGTTAGAGGAAAACACATTGGTAGATTAAAATATATGAAGGATGGAAAATATGTGGACAGAACTGCCAGGTTTCAGCAGTCCGGGTAGAGGGCAATGGAAAAGATGAAGGCACAACTTCTAATTGATGAAATCTGGGAGTGACATGCAAAAGCAAATATTTCAAGATGTAAATGAGGAACTCACAAACCAAATATCATAACATTAGCACTCGGAAAACGCAAGTTGGCACGAGGTGGCTTTTGATGCACAAAATCCACTAGATAAAGAAATAACAACAACAAATAACACCAAACAGCAAAAGACCCGAAACAAATGGGATGGAGTGAGGGCTATGGGACTTCCAAGCTTGCCTTAATCCTAATCAAGTGAGGAGGAAGGTTGGAACAAAGGCTTAGTGATCCTAGCTAAATCACCAACACCAAAGACAATCCATAACAAAGGATATTACTCACCTTTGGATGAAAAGCCGTGAGAAAAAGGGAGAGGAGCTTCAAGCTTCTTCTTTTATCCAATCTTTTTCTACCTTACAATAGACGTGGAGGAGGGTTTCATACTCCCTCCAAATTACACAAAAGAAATAAACAAAAATAAAAACCTAAAATTAGGGCAAATGAGTGGCTAATGTAGGTGTTAGGTGGGAAAAGGGCCCCACCATCCACTTGCAAACCACCCAAACCCTAACTCACGTCCAACTACAATGAAAACACAAAGGAACTTGGAAGAATAGAACCTTCCATTAGTTCCAATAAAGTGGCGGTTGGATTGGTTCAAACCGAACCAAAATCCAAGAAGAATGGTTCAAACCGAACCATCCCTTAGGCCAAACTTCAAACCCCATAATAAATACATTATTACATGTATCTCAAACAAGAATATATCTCCAAGTGGACAGGTAAACCTTCAAAGCTGGATCACCCTTGTTCTTGAATGATTGGGCTCCAAACCGTGTTCAAAATGAAGGAGGCTTTAACTCTGGTTTGGTCCATCACTTGACAGGTTGTCTATGGCAGTTGGATAAGGTCACTTTCTTCCTTCTTGGACCAAGGTGGAGCAGCTGCTGCTTCTTGGGCTGGAAAAAAGATGCAATTGGTCTTCCTTCTCTTTTGGGGCCAAACATGGCCATGGATCGGACTCCATGGGTTGGATGCTCTCGGACCGCTACCTGTTCAAGAGGCCTCTGTAATGGCGATGGTTGACCGGGTAAGCTTTGTCCAAAATTGATGATCTGCCCCATGATGGAAACCTTACGGTGTTGGCCACATTTTTGTAGAAGAATGCTTGGCCAAATCAGGTCTGGAAGGTGTTCGAATCTGCCGCACAACCCCCGGAGGTCATCCTGGGCCGAAACCAAAAATGGTGCTATCATCACCTAGGATGGTTGGATCATCCTTTTCATGTTGGCACCTACAAAATTAGCACATTTTTTAGACAAAATATTGACTCGGCCTTGGCTTAGAAACCCGAGACCAAGTCCATGGTGCTAGAGCCTTCCGCTTCTAGATGTCCTAATCCGTGGCACATCATCCACCCGAGGTTGGAAAGGATTTGTCCTCAAATCCAAAAACTTCATGATCCTTCCAAAAACCTCTTGGTGTTGCTTAGGATGCTCGGCCATTGTCCATTTCATTCCATTCATTGACTCAACAATGGATGCCCTACCAACATATATAATTTGGCCAAAACTCCAAGGCCACCTTCTTTGGACCCTTTTTCCCAAGGCCCTAAGGTCTTCCAACTTGAGGCTCGGCCAAGCAACTTTCCAAACAAAATTGGTGGGAAGTGGACCCAATCTCGTGACCATGTCCGTGCTAGATTCATTCTCTACTTCTTTTGGAAACCAAGAATTGACAATTTGAAAGGCATTCATGATATTATAGAGTTGTAAACCACATAACCACCAATAATATGCAAGTGTATAAATGTTTTCCAAATGATCACAAAAAATACCAACATACTCGTGAGTCCATCCGATTCTAAAAACCCAAGCAAGCAAATTTTCTAGTGGCTCAAATCTCATTATCAATTCGGTCATTGTAAACTTGATACACTCACAAAATATTTTATCACTTAACCCTTGCTTCATCATATTTGAATGGAGCTTTATTGCCCGATTATGGTTATCCCAATGGGTGATTTCACTATTCTTCCACGGAGGGCTACTCTTTGCAGCAACAAATGAATAACAAGTCATTCTAAAATTCTCATTAGCCACAATAAGGATTTGATCACTTTCAATGAAAAGGTATGATTGCATTCCCTTAAGCCACCAATAAAATGTTTGAACAAACAATTTCCCAAATATATCAACCAAAGTTGTTCCAACCGAAAGCATAGCATATTGGTTAATTGAGGCATGTTGCTGGTCATCAATGAAAAATATGTCCTCATACAAGCTACAACTTTTAACCCCAAATAGGCCACGGTGTTCTATCTCCTTATCATCAAAAATAGGTATCACCGCATCATAATTTTCCAAGAAAAGCTTCTTAACTCCCAATTTTGCATGCCCAATATCCAAAACAAAATTTTTCTTCAACATGCTCAAATCAACAATAAAATTATCTCCCAATAGTCCAATATAAACACAATTCAAGCATGTTCTATCACCCAAACAATTTCCAAGAGCATTAGCACTTAAGTGTTTAGGTAGGTCATACCTTTCGGCCAAAACCTTGTGCGGTTTGGCCCCTTCAATCTCTTGGATCATTTTGCAATGATGGGTGGCCACAAGGAGCTCTTCAATCCCTTTCTTGACTCCCTTACATACACGAGGGGGTGCTGCCAAGATTGGTTCATCAACTACAAAATGTTTCTCCTTGGACTCTTGGATAAGATCATTAGTACATTCGGCCATGTGTGGCTTCAATTCCAAGGAGGCTCCTTCATGAGTAAAAATAACTTTGATGTTCATACCATCTTCTTCACTTGCTGCCCGGGAGGTTTCCTTGCTCATAACTTCTTTGTTAGGCTCTTGGAAATGCTCCAAGACAAGGCCAAAACTATTGGGCTCCAAGGAGGTGTGCATCTCCTCAAAACCGAACGCATTTTCTTCCTCTTCGGGTTTCCTTTCCACCAAGCCTTCAACATTTTCCTCCACTTCTAGGATATGCCCTTTGGAACACTTAAAAACAGCAAGGTCCTCAATGGAAGTATTAATGGTGTCGGTTACCTCAAAAGTGGTTTCGGAGCCTCCATATTGGTTTTCATCTTCCATGTTGCAATCCAACTCAAATAACGCCCCTTCAAGAGGATTGATGATTTCTTCCTCTCTTTCTAAGGGCTCTTCATGGCCACGGTTTGGGTGATGCTCTTCATGTCCTATCATAACTTGAGGGGAAACTTGGGAATAAGGAATTAAAAATGGATTAGAAAGGTTTGAAACAAACCGTGAGTAAGAGTTTGTGCCTTGCGGATCAAACTCCTTTTTCATTAGCTTTTTCAAAGCTTTCCACGTACATATTTCTTCTTCTCCTTTCCTCCTTCTCCTTTCTATTAGATCTTGCCACCATTCATAAGCATAGGATACAAAAGTCTTGGTGGCTATCCGAAATTTTCCCTTTTCCGAATAGTCTCCACAATCAAAAACTCTATCCACTATTTCAAGCCAATCCAAGTATTCATCAATACTATTTGATCCATTGAAGGAAGGAATATTTACCTTTATGTGCATCCTTCCATTTTCATAACAAGGCCGGTTATAGTGGCCATTAAATCCATTGGAAGCTTCGGGTTCTTGCAACCGAGCTTTTCTTTTGATATCAACGGACCATCTCTTTGAAGCCGGGATTATCGGTGACTTTCTTGGTGTTGTGGTTCTATCCAAACGTTGTATGAAAAGGTCTAGCCTCTGGTTGATGTCTTCAAGTTGACTTTGGAGTCTTGACTCGGAGCATCTTGGAATGGGAGTCATCGGTGATCGTTCATATGGTGGAACAATGCCTCGGGTTGCTTCACGGGTTACTCCATAATGTCTCCTCATGTTTTAATCTTGCAACCTTAATAAAAAAAATTAAAATGGAAGGCGTGGGAAGGGATGCCTTGCTCTGATACCAAATGACACGCTCGGGGTAGGAGGAGGTGTCGGGGAAGATAAAGCAAATGCGAACACAATTGCAATCTGTCGAGAACAGTGGGGTCAGCAGAAAACAGGGGAGAATACTGGACGAGGCAACAGATGGACCCGTGCGTTTGGCCTAATATTTGGTGGACTCAAAATCTAAGGGACGGGCTAGGCTTGGTCCAAAATTCAGAGCAATAGCACGTGTAGAACATAAAATGGCACAGGACTAGTTTCTAATACACAAACAAACAAAACAGGGCTTCGCAGTGCAGTAGGTAGTGAAAGACTTCGGCACAACTTTCAAATCAGAGAGTCTGGGAATGGGAAAATTGGCAGAAATCAATTTCAATGAAAGGGTAAGAGAATGCAAGTGTTTATAGAAAAACACATTGGTAGATTAAAATATATGAAGGATGGAAAATATGTGGACAGAACTGCCAGGTTTCAGCAGTCCGGGTAGAGGGCAGTGGAAAAGATGAAGCCACAACTTCTAATTGATGAAATCTGGGAGTGACATGCAAAAGCAAATATTTCAAGATGTAAATGAGGAACTCACAAACCAAATATCATAACATTAGCACACGGAAAACGCAAGTTGGCACGAGGTGGCTTTTGATGCACAAAATCCACTAGATAAAGAAATAACAACAACAAATAACACCAAACAGCAAAAGA
>QAOC01009902.1:21903-34094 GCA_003255005.1 Begonia fuchsioides
AAATAAACAAAAATAAAAACCTAAAATTAGGGCAAATGAGTGGCTAATGTAGGTGTTAGGTGGGAAAAGGGCCCCACCATCCACTTGCAAACCACCCAAACCCTAACTAACGTCCAACTACAATGCAAACACAAAGGAACTTGGAAGAATAGAACCTTCCATTTGTTCCAATAAAGTGGGGGTTGGATTGGTTCAAACCGAACCAAAATCCAACAAGAATGGTTCAAACCGAACCATCCCTTAGGCCAAAGTTCAAACCCTATAATAAATTCATTATTACACGTATCTCAAACAAGAAAATATCTCCAAGTGGCCAGGTAAACCTTCAAAGCTGGATCACCCTTGTTCTTGAATTATTGGGCTCCGAACCGTGCTCAAAATGAAGGAGGCTTTAACTCCGGTTTGGTCCATCACTTGACGGGTTGTCTATGGACAGTTGGATAAGGTCACTTGCTTCCTTCTTGGACCAAGGTGGAGCAGCTGCTGCTTCTTGGGCTGGACAAAGATTCAATTGGTCTTCCTTCTCTTTTGGGGCCAAACATGGCCATGGATCGGACTCCATGGGTTGGATGCTCTCGGGCCGCTACCTGTTCAGGAGGCCTCTGTAATGGCGTTGGTTGACCGGGTAAGCTTTGTCCAAAATTGATGATCTGCCCCATGATGGAAACCTTAGGGTGTTGGCCACAGTTTTGTAGAAGAATGCTTGGCCAAATCAGGTCTGGAAGGTGTTTGAAACTGCCGCACAACCCCCGGAGGTCATCCTGGGCCGAAACCAAAAATGGTGCTATCATCACCTAGGATGGTTGGATCATCCTTTTCATGTTGGCACCTATAAAATTAGCACATTTGTTAGAAAAAATATTGACTCGGCCTTGGCTTTGAAACCCGAGACCAAGTCCATGGTGCTAGAGCCTTTCGCTTCTAGATGTGCTAATCCGTGGCACATCATGTCTCGGCAAGAAGGACTTTGGGCATCGGTTGTCAACTTCTCCTCTTCAAATTCCCAATGCAAACAATGTTTGGGAAGCTCTTTGTCAAGGGGTGAGGGATCATCTAAGAGGTCCATTAAAGGAAATGTTACACCTGCAAAATCAGCAAACAAGTTAGCAAATTGTCTTGCACAGCCAAGGGTTATCATGCCCTCCGGGTGGTGGTGGCTCTCGGGCATGTCATCCCCTCTGGGTGGTTGAGGATTTGTCCTCAAATCCAGGGATTGCTCCTCTTCACCCTCTTCAATCTCCCCCAAATAATGGGAAAGGTCTTGGACATTGAAAGAGGCGGATACTCAATAGTCTCCCAGAAGCTTCAACTTGTATGCATTTTTATTGATGTTCTCGGTGACTTCAAATGGTCCATCGGCTCTAGGAAGGAGCTTGGATTTTCTTTGGTTAGGAAACCTCTCCTTTCTTAGGTGCAGCCACACAAGATCTCCAACCTTGAACTCCACATCTTTACGGCCACGGTTGGCAAACTTAGCATAAGCTTCATTCTTCTTGGTTATAGCCCTTTGCACCTTTGTATGCATGGCTTGGATTTGTTTAGCCTTTTGTACTCCAT
Source organism: Begonia fuchsioides (assembly GCA_003255005.1). Taxonomy (NCBI): domain Eukaryota; kingdom Viridiplantae; phylum Streptophyta; class Magnoliopsida; order Cucurbitales; family Begoniaceae; genus Begonia; species Begonia fuchsioides. The sequence goes on from QAOC01009902.1 coordinate 23,461, forward strand.
CGGGATTGGCTAATTCATGACTTGGCAAGGGGATCAAATCCAAGGGCGTTGAAGGGTTGAAGCCTTAATAACCTCAAAAGGAGAAGCTTGAGTTGCACTATGCACACTTCGGTTGTATGAAAACTCCACGTGAGGCAATTGTGCATCCCAATCCGAGAGCCTCTTTCCCACGATACTCCTTAGCAAGGCCCCCAATGTTCGATTTGTAGGATTGAGATTAACCTAAGTGGGGGGTGAATTAGGTTAACTAAACCTTTTCGATTACTAAGTCAACTTCGTGCGAATTGGTAAGTTATTTCTAAACTCTAGTGCGGAATACATAAACAAATAAGTGAGAGTTTAGAGAAAGAGAGTGACACCGGATTGGTAACGCGGTTCGGCCAACCTTGCCTACATCTGCGCTTCAAGGGACCTCCTTGAAGATTTTTCCCGCTCAAACCTTGAGCTTCACTCCGATTGACTTGCGGGTGTCAATCAAACCTTTGACTCTTTTCTTGAAGGAGCGTCACCCCTTTTACAATAATCGCTCAAAGAACGAGTTACAATTTGTACGGTTTCTAAACCGACTCTCTCGATCACAAGAATGATGATCAAAGATGAATACAATGATGAGAGAGTAAGAGAGATATTTGGAAATGAATTTGGCAAAGTTTGGCCGTGTTTTCTCTTCGCAAAAATCTCTTTCTCCAAATGAGATCGCATCATTTATTTATAGATTTGCTGCTGATCTGTCCAGTTGGGTTGACATAAATCTTGTTGGGGTTGACACAAATCACTAGCCGGTAGACACAAAAATAATATAGTCGTTGAGAGTTTTCTTCCCGTTGGTGCTGATCTGCTGATTTGGGTCGACACAAAGTTGTTGGGGTCGACACAAAGTTCTCTGGAATTTGTTGGGGTCGACACAAGTCTTACTGGGGTCGACACAATCTTGAAGAATCCTTCTCTTACAAAAGCTGGGGTCGACACAAGTGTTGTTGGGGTCGACACAAATTCTAAAGGATTCATCTCTGGACAACGCTGGGGTCGACACAAGTAATGTGGGGTCGACACAAAAATGAATGTAGAAATCAGGAAGGATCGACACACGGATTTGAGTGGGGTCAAAATAATGTTACACCTGGGGTCGACACAGACACTTAGAATGGGTCGACACATTCACACGCTTTATTGCATTTTTGGGTTGACACAAAATGTATAGAAGGGTCGACACAGCTAGTACGTTGGGCTGAGACTTAGCTTCTGCTTTGGACGGGGGTCGACACACAGATACTATGGGTCGACACAATTTGCAAAGACTCGGCCTCTGTTTTGACTATAGGTCGACACAGATAACTAGGGGTCGACACAAAATAGAAAGTGTAAGCTTCTGTTTTGCTATGGGTCGACACATATAACTAAGGGTCGACACAAACTAAGCTAAAGGTCGACATAAACATGCTAGGGGTCGACACAAACTGCATATGTATATGAAAATTCTGCAGCACTTAAACAAATTGTTAGACTTTGATTGTACCCTTCAAAGAGGGTATTTCACATGAATCGTTAAGTCTAATTTAAGCATTGTAAAGGTTTATTTTATCTTTCACTTTCATCTTACGTAGTTATCATAAAAAAAAATTGCAATCTCCCCCTTTTTGATGATGACAAAACATTTGAAAGAAAAATATTGCTCCCCCATAACTTATGTATTTTATTTTCTCCCCCATTGACATTATCAAAAAGAATAATCGAGGAATCTCCCAATCTAATTCTAAATTCATTGAAGAATAAACATCCCCTTTTTGGATGAGATCTTCGAGACAATGATATCTTAACTAGATACATTATTCATATAAAAAACATAAATATTATCCCTTCTATATCCTATGAAAAGAATTTTACCATTTGAAAGCTTTTAGACTCAAAAATAGCTCTTTAACCTTTGATACACAAATGGCTTATACTTAAAAAAAAATGAGTTCTAATCCAAGAACCAGCAAAGCATTTTCAAAAAGAGAGAGGGGAAAGGATTACCAAAATTTCCAATGCACACAATTTTCCCTTTTTTTTCAACTCCCCAAAAGAAACATTCCCTTTTTTTGCTTGAATGAAACAAAATTTGATGGATCCTGACATGTGTCTCCAGCAACCGCTAGAGAGAAGCCAAATATTCTTCACGGGACCATCTTCCACTTGCAAGACAAATCAAACAAGTTTCTTAGGTACCCAAACCATTTTGGGTCCTAGAGAGTTAGCATTGGTTCCTTTGGGAACCCACTTTTGAATAAACTTTTGATTTTTGCCTTTTAATTTTGAGGGACAAACAAAGGAGGTATGTCCTATTTTATTACATACATGGCAAGGTTTTGGTTTTTCAAATAAGTTTTCATACTTCTTTTTCTTCTTGAAAGATTCATAACCTATGCCCGCTTTATCAAGGGTTATTCTTTGTTTACCAAGAAGCATGTTTAAATTTTTGCTTCCATTAGTAAACTTCAGAACTATGCCATTCAAATCATTATTTTCCCTTTTTAATCTACTTATTTCACTTTCCAAGGGATTGACTTTACTTTCATGCTCTTTTGTTAACATGACATGTTCCTTTTTCAATTTCTTATATTTAGATTTCAAGATATTGAAATCATTAAATAAATCATTGAAAGCATCAAATAATTCATTATCCTCATCAGAATTTTCTAAATCACTATCACTAGAGGAGATGTGTACCTTATCTTCCTTTGCCATAAAGCACATGCTTGCTATCTCCTCGTCTTCGGATGAGGAACTTGATGAATCACTGCCATCCCAAGTCACTTTCATGGCTTTCTTCTTGTAAGCCTTGGGATGCTTTTCCTTTCTTGGGAACTCCTTTCCATTCATCCTTTTTCTTTGAAGGAACTTTTTGAATCTTCTTGATATGAGGTCCAACTCCTCATCATCATCATCATCTTCACTTTCTTTTTCGATTTCCTCTTGTTTGCTAGATGATGCCTTGAGTGCAATGTCCTTACTCTTAGTTGGTTCCTTCTCCTTAATTGCTTCCTTCTCATTAGCTTTCATCGTGATCTAATGAGTCATTAGAGATCCGATGAGTTCCTCAACTTTTAGAATTTTGAGGTCTTTAGCCTCTTGGATGGCAGTTACCTTTGGTTGCCATGCTCTTGGAAGGACTCGAACAATTTTCCTAACACATTCTTCGTCTGTATAAACTTTGCCAAGCACTTTTAACCCATTAGTAATGTTAGTAAATCTTGTAAACATGGAACTAACCAATTTATCATTTTTTCATAGAAAATAATTGATATTCATGCACAAGCATACTTAATTTGTTTTCTTTTACTTGGTTAGTCCCTTCATGGGTTACCTCGAGTAATCGCCAAATTTCTCGAGCATTGTCACAACCTTGTACTCTATTTAATTCATCACCATTTAGAGCACAGTACAAGGTGTTCATAGCTTTGGCATTTAGACTTAATTTCTTTAAGTCACTATCATTATATTCACTACTCGGTTTGGGTATATTTATGTCATTCTCAGTTTTGATTGGCATGTATGGACCATTTTCAATTATATTTCATACATTATATTCCATAGCTTGGACAAAGATTCTCATCCTAGTTTTCCAATACACATAGTTATTACCATCAAGTAGTGGAGGTCTAGTAATAGATTGACCCACTGTGTGTGTGTTGTTCATATTAAAATCCATAATTCTATTTACTCATAAACAATAGCAAGTATAGGTTAATCAATTTAAAAAACCTTGCTCTCATACCAATTGTAGGATCGAGATTAACCTAAGTGAGGGGGTGAATTAGGTTAACTAAACCTTTTCGATTACTAAGTCAAGTTCGTGCGAATTGTTAAGTTATTTCTAAACTCTAGTGCGGAATACATAAACAAATAAGTGAGAGTTTAGAGAAAGAGAGTGACACCAGATTGGTAACGCGGTTCGGCCAACCTTGCCTGCGTCCGCGCTTCAAGGGACCTCCTTGAAGATTTTTCCCGCTCAAACCTTGAGCTTCACTCTGATTGACTTGCGGTTGTCAATCAAACCTTTGACTCTTTTCTTGAAGGAGCGTCACCCCTTTTACAATGGCTCTTTTCTTGAAGGAGCGTCACCCCTTTTACAATAATCGCTCAAAGAACGAGTTACAATTTGTACGGTTTCTAAACCGACTCTCTCGATCACAAGAATGATGATCAAAGATGAATACAATGATGAGAGAGTAAGAGAGATATTTGGAAATGAATTTGGCAGAGTTTGGCCGTGTTTTCTCTTCGCAAAAATCTCTTTATTTTAATGAGATCGCATCATCTATTTAAGATTTGCTGCTGATCTATCCAGTTGGGTCGACAGAAATCTTGTTGGGGTCGACACAAAGCACTAGCCGGTAGACACAGAAATAATATAGACACACAAAGCACTTTGTCAATAGTGGAGAACTTTTCTAGTAGAGAAGAACGGGTGTGGATGAGGCTTTTCATGAAGGGGGAAATACGATAGCCTGGGATCCAGCTCCAAAAATCTGAGTCTTTTAAATAAATATGATGAATCCATTTGGCCCATAATGATTCCTTGTTAGCTTGAATGTTCCAAATTGCTTTCGCATGAAAGGCTTTATTCCAAGAGTCAAGATCCCGAAGACCGAGACCGCCCTCCATCTTAGGAAGGCAGATAGTGGACCAGGCAATGACCGCTTTGCCCGAACCCCAAAGGAAGTTCCTGCAAATTTGGATAGCTTTTAGCTTGATCGAGGCGGGGAGGTTGAAAATAGACATCCAGTAACATTCAACTCCTTGAAGAACCGATCTACAAAGCTCAAGGCGGCCAGCATAAGATAGGGAGGAGGCATTCCAACCAATGATTTTGTCTGTGAGCTTCCTAATGAATGGGAGGAAATGGCTTGAATGCAGATTCCCAGCAGAGAGGGGGATACCTAGATATTTGAAGGGGAAGGAACCTTGCTTTAATCAAGACGATTGAAGAATTTCAGTGAGGTCTAGGGGCCGGATACCAGCAGTAAAGATGTTAGATTTTTCCAAGTTCATCTTTAGCCCAGAAACAGAGCCAAAATTAGGTATGCAGTCTAGGAGAATTTTGACTGAAGTGGGATCACCTCTGGCTAGAAGCATAAGATCATCCGCATAAATCAAGTGGGTGATATCTAGGCACTCACACATAGGATGATAATTGAAATGGGAGTTGTGAGTTCTAGATTTTATTAATCTTGAGAGGTATTCAAGGCATATGACGAAAAGATATGGGGATAGAGGGTCCCCCTGTCTAAGACCATTGCCACCCTTAAAAAACCCGAAAAGGGACCCACCTTCAACTTGTTCCTCTGGTCGATCGGTTGCAACTCCATAGAGTCGGCTACTCCTTTAAATGGGAAAACCTTTAAAAATACCCCCATCTCCCTCGTTCAATTCTAACTCCTTTGTTCATTGATCGGCATAACTCCTTTTGTCAGCTCTGAGCTATCCTTATTTTGTCTCTGATTATCTTCACTTGATCCAATGCTTGGTTGAATGGTTTAAGGGCCTAATATCTTGGTGACAAGCTTCAAAAATGGGAAGGGGAATAAAATGGGCTTCGGGTTAGAAAGAAGGAAAGAAATGGGCCGAAAATGAAAGATATTAAGGAAGGGAGTTCTCGGGTTGCATACAGAGTTTTGCAACCGAGATTTGGAGGGGTTTTTTGGAGATGAGAGAAGAGCTTAACCTCTAACAATGAGGGTAAAAGCTTCAGGGAATCAGAAGTTATCAGAGGGGAGTATCGGGTGCCAAAAAGGTGGTTATCAGAGAAGAAATGGGGTTGATTGGAAAATGAGAGGTAATCGGAGATGGAGATGAGCTAAAAGGGGACTACACGCTTACCCTAAGACCACGAGAGAGTGGCTGAAGATGTGTAGCATGACCTAGCTTACCATAGCTTGTAAGGGAAGCCAAAACCTTGAAGGAATACTCTTGGGTTGCCGGATATTACTCACCGAAGAGCAGAGTCTTGGAGGTCAGAAACCAGCCAATGAAGGAGATGCAAAGCACTCTTTTAGATTCAAAATAAAACTCAATACAAAGCTCGTTGATGAGGGAGTTTTAATCTCCTTCATATGAGAGAGGAGAGCCTTAATCGGATGGCATACAAGTGCTTACCCGATTAAGTGTGGCACAAAAAGAAAGGTGGGAAAGGACCTGATGTGCAACTGGAGCACATCACGGACTTAGCCTCGATGAGCACCAGAGATTTTACTAACTTAGTTGCTCATTTTTCAGGAAACATAATCTCGGAGATACCTTCCGAGCATGATCGGAAAGACCCAAAGTCTCGATCACATGGTGTCCGACCATTCCCGACCCCGACACGCCCAACAACCAACACCCCGACCACCTATCGATGACCAGCGGACAAATGGCCGTCGAAGCGGCCAAAATCCTAATAAGTGGCCGACGTGAGAGAACACCCGATCCAATCCTCTCAGATCCCGCATTTCTCCCATGAAAGACCGAGTCCTCGGCCCACTAATCTCGAGCCCCGACCACATTTTGATTTAGCCAGCAAGTAAGCTTTAGAGAAGGAAGGAAAAACAGCCCAAAGAAGAAGGACACATAAAGGCCCACGAAGGACCGCCGCGGCCAAACCATGGTCAACCCACGGTCAACCCACGTTCCACCTTCAGTCAACTAGGAGACCTTGACCAAATCTCATCGGCCACTTTACTTAAACCTTTAAGTAATCTGATTATTTGTTCAAGGAAAGGACGAGGTCCGAATTGGCTCACAAGGATTTTTCGGTGTCCGAGGCATGGACATCCGCGGTGCACGCTTCAAGACATCAACGGCCAACCGAGGCTTTACATCAAAACTAACCGTGCCCATGCCTTATTTGGACCACCTAGGAGTGCCTGAAGTTACATATTCAAAATGGCACAGACATATCCTAGATATTCGGCGGAAGTTCAGGCGATCACATTTTGAAAGCGCCCGCGCGCGCCCATAAGCCGTTCATGGAGCCATCAGTGGAACAACATGCATTTCTATTCAAAGGGGACCGCGCTCAAGCTGCCCAAATCTTCAGAGGAGCGTTTGAAAACCGCATTTCAAAATGGCCCGTGCGGATCCCTCGATGTCCGAGATACGGTCAACCTCGGTTTCCATTTTTGAATCAACGGCGCACTTCTTCAAGCCATCGGCAGAAATAGAAAGATCCGCGTCCAAATTCAGCCGTGAATCTCCTCACTAAGTCGGACTAGGTTCATCCTGAAGTTTAAATTCAAAATGGCCCATGCAGATCCCTCGACGTTCAAGATAAGGTCAACCCCGGTCTCCATTTTGAACATACTGCGCGCACATGCATCTGGACAGCATAAGACCAACCAGAGGCTCCAGTTCAAATTGGCTCAAGCAAATCCCACAAAGCACGAAAGAAGGACAACCCCGGTCGACATTTTGAACGAGTTGCGCGCGCCCATGAGCCATCGTCAGTCAACCGACAATTTAAATTCAAATGAGACCGCGCGCCCATGCTCTTGTCAACCAAAGGTCAACCGAAGATCTTATTTCAAAATGGCCCGAGTAAATCCGACAATGTTCGGATCATGATCAACTCGGTCGCTATTTTGAATAAGTCTGCGCACACTTATGAGCCATTGGCGGACAACCGAGGAACCAGACCCCGTGCCACCTCATTCTGACCAACGAGAGTAATTTTACAGCTCCTTATCCAAAATGGCTCAAATCAATCCTTCATGGTTTGGAGCTTCTTCCACCAGGTGCCACCTCTCGGTCAACGACGGGTCTCCTTCGGTCAAGCACGGTCTTCTTTCAAATTCAGCCATGCATAACCTTAATGGATCAAACCTTCAGTCAAAGAGGAGCGTCATTGGTCTTCCTAAAGTCAAAGAAGATCTTCCCGAAGCTAATCTGAGGCGTTCATGTAATCTAAGGGCTTAAATGATCTTTTCTCTCTTTTTACATTTTTAGCATTTAAGTGTATCAGCCTCATTCTTGAGAGGCAGAGAGAATTTTAATAAAATTGTGCTACGCACCTTCTTCCTAACCAGTCAAAGCTCTTTCCGACGTTCACTTCTCTTGTGAGTCACATCTGGCCAAGCACGTCAACCCTTGCACGTCCGATCGGTGCGTCACATCCGAGAGCGAGTAAGGTCTACTAACCGGACACTTTGATTGCTCAAGTGTCTGAATTGTCCAATCCACATTTCTAACCAAAAGCTCTACCGAGCCCATTTCCTTCCTGAGCTTTCACCCCTTCCCATTTTCCGATTACATTCTTTCAATTCGACCATCCGAACCACTCCCTTATTCCCACAAGCCATTTCCATGGGCCATGCTCCATGGAAAAGAGAAGGCCGATCAGGTTTGAGCCATGCTCCATGGGCCCCAACCTATACCCGACTTAAACTCGGCTTGTACCCGGGTTTCCCTCCTCCCTTGCTTCAGTTTTACACTTTCTTCCAAGCTCAAAGATGCCTCGATCTTGACCTCATTTTCCAAGACTTCCCATGTGAGAAAATGTTTGGGTTGCTCCAAGTCTTTCGGGGTTGGTTCCTCCATAGTAATTCTACGCTCATCATTTCCTACAAAAGAGCAAATTGATTAGAGAACTCCTTAGCTCAAGCTTGGGTGATTGCATCTTGAGGAATAGCTTCATACAAGGCATCCCGTGGCATGTCACTTGTCTACTCCCAGTTCATCTCAACACAAGGGAGAGCGACACTTTTGACCATAGTGAGCTTCATATGGTGCCATATCAATAGTAGCTTGATAACTATTATTGTACGAGAATTCTACTAGTCGCAACATCTTGCTCCATGTAGTATTAAACTCAAGTACACATGATCTTAAGGTTCAAGGTTCCAAGGTTACATGATTCCAAGAATCCAGGGTTCAAGTTTCAGGGTTCAAGGTTCAGGGCTGGGGTTCAAACGTTCATAGTTAAAGGTTTCAGGGTAAAATGTTTAGGGTTTTAATTTTTCAGGGTCTGGGGTTTAGGCTTCAAGCGTTTATGGTTAAGAGTTCTAAGTTTCTGGGGTTCCAGGGTTAAAGGTTTCATTGATCAAGGTCCAAGGTTCAAGGTTTAATGGTTCCATTGTTTAGTGTCCAAGGTTTGGGTTCAAATTTCAAGGTTTAGGGTTCAAGGGTTTCACAATTTTGAGTTTTGATGTTTAATATTTTTAGGGTTTAGGGTTCTAGGGTTTAGTGTTTTGGGGTTCTAGGGTTTAGGGTTCCAAGATTCTAGGGTGTAGGGTTCCGCAGTTTAGGGTTCTAAAGTTATGGGTACCAGAGTTCAAGGGTGGTCTATTTTTTTAAGGTTCAAGGATTCATGATTGCAAGGTTCCAAAGTTAAGGGTACCAGAGTTCAGGGTTCAGGGTTCCAAGGTTTAGGGTTCAAAGGTTCAAGGTTCAGGGTTCAGGGTTTAGGGTTCGGGGTTCCATGTTTCAAGCTTCTAAGGGTACAAGGTTTAAAGGTTCTAAGGTTTAGAGTTCATGTTTTTAGCATTTACAGTTTGAGGTTACAGGGTTCGATGCTTCTAGGGTTCAGGGATTCAAGATTTAGGGTTCCAGGGCTAGGGGTTTAGGGTTGAGGGTACCAGGATTATGTGGTTCAACGTTCTAGATTACAATGTTCTAGGGTTCTAGGGATTAAAGGTTTAGGATTTAGGGTTCCAAGGTTGAGGGTTCCAGGGTTCTAGCTTCCAAGATTACGAGGTTCCAAGGTTCTAGGGTTTAGGGTTTATGGTTTTAGAGTTCAGATTTTGAGGTTTTGGAGTTCCAGTGTTCTATGGTTTAATGTTTCGAGGTTAAAGGTTTCAAGGTTTAGGGTTTAGGTTTCAGCATTTAGGGTTCAGAGTTCTAGGGTTAAAGGTTCTAGGTTACAATGTTCAAAGGTTCTAGGGATCAGGGTTCTAAGTTTTAAGGTTCTAGGATTCAAGGTTCTAAAGATTGAAGTTTTAAGGTCAAGAATCAGGGTCATTATAAAGGTCCAAGGTTCAAGGTTCCAAGGTTTAGGGTTAATATTTCATTGTTCTAGGTTCCAAGGTTTTAGGATTAACGGTTTAGGAGTTCAGAGTTTAGGGTTCTAGGGTTTTAAGGTTCTAGGGTTCTAGGGTTCAAGGTTCAGGGTCAAGGTGCCGAGTTCGGGGTTCCATGGTTCAGGGTTCCATTGTTTAGGGTTTAGAGTTCAAAGACTTAAGGTTTAAGGTTTAGGGTTTAAGGTTCAAGGGTTTAAGGATTCTTGAGGCTCGGGTTAAAGGTTGACATAATATGGGCGACCCAAAAATTGTCATGTTACAAATTTTTATCTAATATGTTTGCTAATTTTGTATCTCCTTATTTCATTGAAGAATTCAACCTTTTGTTGGGAATTTGGGGTTCCCCTCGCACGGCGGAATCACCGGTGTTCGTAACACCGATGACGTACGAGTTACATGTTACATGAAAAACATTTAATCAGTAACATAAAAGATCGTTATCATGATATATTAATAATTATATGTTATAAAAATCTCATTTTTATATTGACAAAATAAATTTAAAGGATTTACGAAATTATACCTTTCTCCAAGCTTCTGGAACTTTAAGGTTTGATCTTCGACCTTTGAAACCTCCGATCTTCTCTGTCAATCTTCCTC
>QAOC01009902.1:35004-51001 GCA_003255005.1 Begonia fuchsioides
AACTTTATAAAGCATATCAAATATGCAAAACATAATAATAATCAATATTAATTTATTCAATTGTTCAAATACATTTGCTTGTCGGGCACATACTCCCAACAAACTCCCACTTGCCCTAAAGCAAATGAGACATGTCTCGAATTCCTAGTCCTTCCAAATGTTCCTCAAAACGCTTTCCAGGCAACGTTTTTGTGAAGGGATCCGCAAGATTCTCTTCTGATGGAATCTTCTGAACAATTACGTCTCCACGTTGCACTATATCTCTTATCACATGATATTTTCTCTCTATATGCTTCGTTCGCTTGTGACTTCTAGGTTCTTTAGAATTTGCCACTGCACCACTATTGTCGCAGTACAAAACAAGTGGATTATTCATATTTGGAACTACTTCCAAATCACTAAAGAATTTTTTCAGCCACACAGCTTCCTTTGCTGCTTCACAAGCAGCAATATATTCTGCTTCCATAGTGGAATCTGAAACGCCACCTTGTTTGACGCTTCTCCAAACTATGGCTCCACCCCCAAGAGTGAAGATAGATCCAGATATCGACTTTCGATCATCTGCATCACTTTGGAAATCAGAATCTGCATATCCAGTTGGAATCAAATCCATACCCGAATACACAAGCATATAGTTTCTCATTCTTCTTAAATACTTGAGAATATGTTTGACTGCTATCCAGTGATCTAATCCTGGATTTGACTGGAAACGGCTAACTATCCCTACCGCGTAACAAATGTCGGGCCTCGTGCACAACATAGCATACATCAAGCTTCCAACAACTGATGCATAGGGATATCGTCTCATATCTTCTTCCTCTTGAGGTGTGTTAGGACACTGCCTCTTTGAAAGAATAACTCCATGTCTAGAAGGTAAATAACCTTTTTTGGAGTTTTGCATTAAATATCTAACAAGCATTTTGTCAATATATAATGCTTGAGACAAAGCTAACATTCTATTTTTGCGATCTCGTATCAAACGAATCCCAAGAATGTAATTTGCATTTCCCAAATCTTTCATTTGGAATTGCTTTGACAGCCAGGCTTTTACGTCTGATAATAATTCTACATTATTCCCAATAAGTAGAATATCATCAACGTACAAAAGTAAGAAGACCACACGCTTGTCACTAATAAGTTTGTATACACAAGACTCATCAAGACATTGCGTGAACCCATAAGATTTAATTGCATCATCAAATCTTATGTTCCATGACCTAGATGCTTGTTTAAGTCCATAAATGGACCTATTCAATTTGCAAACCTTTTGCTGTGCATCCATATCTATGAAACCCTCTGGTTGCTCCATATAAATGGTTTCTTCAAGATGACCATTTAAAAAGGCCGTCTTGACATCCATTTGCCAAATCTCATAATCATAATGAGCAGCAATAGAGAGCAAGATACGAATGGACTTAAGCATAGCTACAGGAGAAAAAGTTTCCTCATAGTCAACTCCTTCCCTTTGAGTATAACCCTTAGCTACAAGCCTAGCTTTGAATGTCTCCACATTCCCGTCCACTCCTCTTTTTCGCTTATAGATCCCTTTATTCCCTATAGGTTTAACCCCTTCAGGTAGATCTACAAGTTCCCAGACAGAATTGGAATACATCGATTCCATCTCAAGTTTCATAGCTTCAAGCCATGCTTCTTTGTCAGTATCTTCCATTGCACATTTAAATGACAATGGATCATCCTTTTCATCATCAGTGACAGCAACTTGTGCTTCACCCACATCTTTGTATCGAGATGGTAGTCGTACTACTCTCTCGCTACGTCTAGGTCGTATGATGATCTGACTAGAAGTTGTGGTCTCTTGAGTACCACCGGAAACAACAACTTTTGTTGTTTCTGATCTGATCTCCTTAGCATGAATTTCTTCCAAGACAATCTTGCTTTGAGGTTTGAAATTTATTATATAGTCATGTTCAAGAAACGTGGCATTTTTCGATACAAATACTTTGTTATCTTGAGGACTATAAAACAAACCTCCTCTTGTGCCGTTTGGATACCCAACAAATAAACAAACCTCAGATCGAGATTCTAATTTTCCAGTCTTACCTACCAACACATGTGTTGGACACCCCCATATGCGAATATGTCTCAAACTAGGTTTGTGACCACTCCATATTTCTAAAGGCGTCTTAGGTATAGACTTAGAAGGGACTACATTCAAAATGTAAGTCGCTATTTGTATGGCATATCCCCAAAATGATTTTGGAAGTGAAGAGTAACTCATCATGGATCGAACCATATTGAGTAAAGTCCTATTTCTCCTCTCAGCAACACCATTTTGCTGAGGAGTGCCGGGTGCTGTTAACTGAGATATAATCCCATGCTCTAACAGATAATCCTTGAATTCATAATCAAGGTATTCACCTCCTCGATCTGATCGAAGGCACTTGATGGTTTTACCTAATTGATTTTCAGCTTCAGCTTTAAATTCTTGAAACTTTCTAAAAGTCTCTGATTTAAACTGAATTAGGTAAGTATAACCATATCTTGAGTAATCATCAACAAAAGTAATGAAATACTCGTAACCTCCTCTGGCCTTGGTAGTCATTGGCTCACATACATCTGAATGTATGAGTTCAAGAGGTTCTTGGGCCCTTCTGCCATTTGTAGAAAAAGGTCTTTTGGTCATTTTCCCTTCTAGACAGGATTCACAAACTGGTAATGATCCAACACTTAGATCTTTTAAAGGACCATCCTTTACTAGTCTGTTAATTCTATCCAGATCAATATGACCAAGACGAAGGTGCCAAAGATATGTGTTATCTTTGTGAGAAATTTTATGTTTCTTGGACTTAGGCAATTCTACTTTGAAAATTTCTGTATTCAGCAGGAATCTATAAGTGGGCCTTATCACATAAAGTCCACTTTCAATAAATCTAGAACAAATATCCACACCATTTCTTGAAATAATAACAATATTATTATCAAAAGAAATAGAATATAATTGTTCAAATAAAAGAGAAGCGGAAATGAGGTTTCTAGTAAACCCCTGTACAAAATAAACATTGTTCAATAACAAAAATTTATTTTGAAAATATAATGTTGTTTCTCCCACTGCTGAAGCAGATACAAGTGCGCCATTGCCTACTCTCATAGTAAACTCTCCATCTGCTAGCTTCCGATAGGAACTAAGCATATGCAAAGAACAACAAACATGATTAGTCGCACCTGAATCAACTATCCAAGGTGACATATCATTTTCAACTAAACAAGATTCAATAACAAGTAAATCAGATTTACCTGTTTTCTTATTCTTTAGCTCTTCAAGATACTTTTTACAGTTTCTCTTCCAATGACCGTCAATTCCACAATGGAAACATTTTCCTTTGGGTTTTTCTTGGTTCGAGCTACTCTTGTTTCCTTCGTTGAACTTGTTCCTTTTATTGGGGTTGTCTTTTCTTTTTCCCGCTGGATATGCTTTTTTGACCTTGATTTCTTTTCTTCAACTTCTTCCGCTTCTTAAGGGAAGATTGAGAGAATGAGGATCCAACAATATTTGCTTCTCCCTTCTTCTCTACAGAAGAAATCGTCTCATAGGTCGTAAGCTCGTTTAGCAACTGAGTCATATCATAACTCAGTTTGTTCATGAAGTAGTTGCTCTTGAATTGTAAGAACTGTGGGCTTAAGCTTTCTAAAATCATGCCCACTTGGGTAGCCTCATCAATATGAGCCCCATTTATTTCAGCCTCATGAATTGTGCTAATCATCATTAGCACATGTTCTCGAACAGAGGAACCAACTCGCATCTTGCTATTCATAACTTTCTTGATATCTTCATGGCGAGCTTGATCAGAAGGGCGACCGAACATGTTTTGAAGAGACTCCATTATCTCATAAGCAGTCTCTATGTTCTCAAATTTTGTGTTGAGAACATCATTCATACTAGCGAGCAAATAACAACGAGCTTTATCATTTGCTCGTTTCCATGAATCAAAACTTTTGACCTCTTTTCTTGAAGCATTTTCAGCAGGGACCGAAGGACACTCCTCAGTCAAGACAAATTTCAAATTATCGTGCACAAGAATCAAATTCATGTTCTTTTTCCAGATAACAAAGTTATCTCCAGTCAAGTTTTCAGTTGCAAGTAAGTTAATCATGAAAGAAGACATATGGCTGTAATGAATAAATAAAGATTAATATCATGCATAAAATTCATATGATATATGACATAGTAAAATGATGCATGAGCATGTTAAATCACTTAAAAAATTACAAATGCTACTATAGTCTCGATACATAATATTTTTCCGTAGGGTAAAAATATTATCCATTAATAAATTTGTTCAAAATATCTCATATTTTCAAAATTTATTAACTACCGATAATTTCGATCAAAATGTGATTAACACGCTTAATCACATTTTCATGAGTGTATACCACCGTTTCAGAATTACAAAACTTAACTTATGAGTGCCGCCGTAGGGTAGGTCAAACATAAAATACATTTCGTAAAACTTATCTCAAGGAGACCAACCTTGGTATTGTTTCAAGTGAACACTCTCCGTAGGGAGGACGAAATCTGAGCGCCGCGAAGCCCCACTTGAAACTCACGGTGTTGCATCAACGGTGGAGATCGTGGGAAGTTACGCTTAACTACCCGCTCCCACTCATTATTTAGAATTATTGTGATTTTATAGAATATCAAATATTCTATTATACTTTTATAAAAACTAATTAATCAAATTAATTAATTTTCATAAATTGTCAATTTTATAATCTAATTATAAAATTAATTATTCTAAATAAACTCTTTATTTAGAATAAAGGAAATAATGTAAAATTTTAACTATTAAAATTTTACACTACTTTATTTCTCACATAATTCATAAATATGAATTATTAGTTTTAATCAAATTAAAAACTATTTATATATTTTAACAAACTATTTGTTAAAATAAAATCACAAACAATAACTATTATGAATGCATGTCAATGTTAAAATTATGAGTAGGCCCTAAATGCAATTTCTATATGACATGTGAATGCATGACAATGATAAAAACAATTTATCAAAACATAAAATAAATGAAATAATGACCGGGTCGATTTGGGTATTTCTAAAATTACATGTAAAAACCCAAAATGAAAAAAAAAAAACAGCCACATCCAATGCGTGCTTTGACGTCCATGTCTTGGTGTCAACGTTTTCCCACCATCGTCTCGGTCTCGGGTTTCCTTCTTTCACTTTCTCTTTTTGTCATTTGATCTCCATCAGTATTACAAAAAAATATTTACCCAAGACAAATTGGGTTTACATCAAAAATAAAAATTTTATGAAAAATTCCTAACCCAAATCGGCCACATGAAATTACGATCATTATTTCAATCATGCAAATTCATACATTCAACATTAATAAAAAAAACTTTTATTAATTTAAATTGCCTACTCATAATCACATATCACGATTTTCACAAAATCGTATTATTATATATATCATGATGATAACAATGGCTCTGATACCAATTGTTGGGAATTTGGGGTTCCCCTCGCACGGCGGAATCACCGGTGTTCGTAACACCGATGACGTACGAGTTACATGTTACATGAAAAACATTTAATCAGTAACATAAAATATCGTTATCATGATATATTAATAATTATATGTTATAAAAATCTCATTTTTATATTGACAAAATGAATTTAAAGGATTTATGAAAATGTACCTTTCTTCAAGCTTCAGAAACTCTATGGTTTAATCTTCGACCTTCGAAACCTCCGATCTTCTCTGTCAATCTTCCTCACCTCGAATAATCACGTGTGGGCGTGATTGACAAATCGGTTCACTCAATTTATGGTTGATCGTGTTCTCAACACTTGAGACGATCAATTTTGAATTTAGAGAACTTTTCTCTAAAATCGAATTTTCACTCAAGAGAGTTTTTCAATTCTCCTGTCAATCTCATTTATTGTCAGTTGTCAGACTTGATTTTAAAGAGAATTATCTTCGTAACGGTTACGAAAAAATCTCATTTTAAAATTTAAAATCTGATTTTATAAAATATTTTAACATTTAAAATATTTATAAAATCTAAACTGTTTTTCAAAATTCAGATTGAATTTGATTTCGTAATATATTTTAACATTTAAAATATTATCGAAATCTAAACCGACTTTCAAATTCCAAACTGAATTTGATTTTGTAATATATTTTAACACTTAAAATATTATCAAAATCCAACTGATTTTTAAAATTCAAATTGAATTTGATTTCGTAATATATTTTAACATTTAAAATATTATCGAAATCTAAACTGACTTTCAAAATCCAAACTGAATTTGATTTCGTAACATATTTTAACATTTAAAATACTATCGAAATCCAAACTGACTTTCAGAATCTAAACTGAATTTGATTTCGTAATATATTTTAACATTTAAAATATTTCCGAAATCTAAATTGAATTACAATATTCAATCAACCATTGAATACACGTAATCAACTTAAATAAATATTTGTTGAAAACAGTTTTCAAAAATAAACTTTATAAGTTTGTTAATTAATTGAATAACTAATTATTCAATTGTTTCATCTAATGAAATAACAAACTTATTATTGAGTGCATTGAATAATTAATTCATAATTAATTATTCAATCTTATTTGTTCATTTTTCTATTATTCGAATAGTGATAGAAAGTGCCAGAGGGACCGATGGACCTATAGTTTTAAGCTCCAATAATTTTTATTAATTAATATAAACTCTTTATATTAATTAACATAATTATTAACTCTAAAGTAATTCCACTAAATACTTAGAGCTGCACTCTTAAAGACTATAGAATATATTTACACAAAGGTAGTGTCCATTGATATAGTCACTACATATGTATTGACCTCCATTTGATTCGTAATAGAGCTAGGTTATATCCGTCAACCTCTCATACTACATCTTTATCCTTGACTACCATTAGTTCTTAATTGAATAATTAATTCATAACAATTATGAATTGCGCGCTAATTATTCGATTCCTGAACCAACAAACAAGGGAATCTATAAAATGGATTTCATTATATCGATGTTAGCATTCCCAGCTATTTAGTTTAATTCATTCCCAAAATACAAGGTTTGAGAATTGTATTCCAGACAAAACTGTACCGAGTAAATCAAAGAATAAATTAAAACAAAATAGGAGTCTACTAAATACAATGAATTAAGTCATACATATATGACCATCATTATGATAAAATTAATTGTTCTATATTTAACGGAAATTATCAGAACAATTTAATTTCATCTGGTCCAGTCCTATATAATCAAATTATATAAAACATATTTATCTTATGTCACCACATATATAGTCGGGATAAGACTATACATTCTCAATGAGATAAACTATGTTTATGACTGTATAACTTGAAGATCTCATACTTCAAATATTAGTCATGGACTTGTTTTTATTATTTCTCTTTATATTTTATCCCCGCATATCTACAATAGATATGTTAATATAAAGTTTGCATAAATAATCAAGGAATTTTCTATGAACTTTATAAAGCATATCAAATATGCAAAACATAATAATAATCAATATTAATTTATTCAATTGTTCAAATACATTTGTTTGTCGGGCACATACTCCCAACACCTTTGTCGGCTCCAAGCCTTCACCAAATTGGAGTCATACCTTGGCTCGAGAGTCATTTGAAGGAAATGAGAAAGTAGAGGACAACCAAGGTGGATATGGAGCATCCCAATCCTTCCCTTTTGAAGCCAAGCCATGACCCAAGTGGCCCTTGAAGGAGGGAGAATGTTCCCTTGGAAAAATTAAATGTAACACTTATATTTAGGGTTTAATTTTTGCACAAAACTTTATATTTTGTTCATGGCCATTTGAGGCCATTTTAGGGCGCCATCTTGGATTCCTTTTGGTGGAGATGAGACCACATGCTAGTGGTCCAAGCAACAAAGCATGGGGACCACATTTGCGTTCGGCACAATTAGACCTCCGATTCTTTCTCAGCCATTTTGACAGCTTTCCTCAACTCGGCTAAAAACAACGTCTTCATGAGAAATGTAGCCAACTTCCCAAGCTTTCCAGAGAGTGGTCAAACTTTCAAATGGGACACTTTTTGCTTCATAAAATGATGCAATCATAGAGAGCCCATTTCCAAGAAAAGCCTTACCCGGGAAGAACACTTTCCCCCTTTTGACGTCCACAAGCCTCAAGACATTGGTCCAAGCCCAATTCCAAGGGATAAGGATGCCTTAATCTCAGCCTTTTGAATGTGTTTGCTTTTGTTTCAGCTTTTACAAACCTCCTTTTAAGATTAGGGTTTTGAAGATGGGTTTCCCATGGGTTTCATGGGTAAACAGTGGGTTTCATGGGTTTTGTGGGTTTTATGGGTTTTATCTTTGTAGGTTGCTTCTCTCTCTTCCCTTGGATGGCTGATGATCTCCTTGGTGAACGTTGGAGACAAGCTTTCAGGAGCATTGTACTTTGTCCGTCCAAATCGGGTAGGTTTTAGGTGGTGGTCCCTCCCCTTGCCTTTTGTGCCAAATCGGGTAGGTTGTGTTTTGACCATCAGATTGGCCCCTCTCTCTCTCAGATTTTGAGGGAGTTTTAAGTCCTCTTTGGAGGCATTTTGGAGTAGTTTTTGGTGAATGAAAATCGTGCTTCTTGCATAATTCCTTGGCTGTGTTTTCCGGCACCCACGACTCGGCCCTCCGGTGAGTAATATCCGGCGACTTCCGAGAGTTCTCTCCTTGGTGTTCACTTCCCTTCTGAGCTAGGGTTAGCTAATCCATGCTGCATATCTCCAGCCACGCCCCGTGGTCTCTAGGGTGAGTGTGCAATCCATAAGCTCTTTCCCCAAGTTTCCGATCATCCCCCCCTTTCCACTTTTCCAGCAAGCTCTTTGAGCAGTCCCCACTTCCCTCTGCATAACACCCGATTCCCAAGAGCTTTTACCCTCATTTTTGGAGGTCAAAATCTTCTTTCATCCCTCGACAAACCCTTAAAATTTCAGCTCCAAAGTACTTATGAAACTTGAGAAACGCCTCTTCTAACTTCACCCATTTTCTTGAGTTTTTTGGTTTACCCCTCTTCAATCGAGAGTATGTAATCTTTTCTTTCTCCACCTAGCTTTGAAACCTATCAAAGGTTCAAGGTTAAGGGTTCAAAGGTTCAAGGTTCGAGTTTCCAATGTTAAAGGTTACAAGGTTACAGGTTTCTAGGAATCCAGGGTTCAGAGTTCATGGGTGAGGTCTTAGGGTTCAGAGGGTTTCATGTTTCAGAATTTAGTGTTTTATACTTTAGAGTTCCCAGGTTCAGGGTTCTAGGGATCAAGATTCAAGGTTCAAGATTTAGGGTTAAAGGTTTAAGGTTTAGGGTTCACATGTTCTAGGGTTTGAGGGTCGAGGGTTAAGGGCTCCATGGTTCAAGGTTTTAGTGTTCTAGGGTTTATGGTTCAGAATTGGGGATTCCAAGGTTCAGGGTTCAATGTTCCAATGTTCTAGGGTTTAGGGTTTAGGCTCACTACACTTAAGGTTCCAGGAATTAATTTTCGTAGGGTTTACGGTTCTAGAGTTCAGGGTTCAGAGTTCTAGGGTTCTAGAGTTCCAAGGGTAAGGTTTCAATGTTCTAGGGTCCATGGTTCAGGGCTCCAAGGTTCAAGGGTCCATAGTTCAGGATTTAAGGGTTCCAAGGTTCAGTGTCCAAGGTTTCAAGGTTCAGGGTTTAGTGTTCAGGGTTCAATGTTTCAAGGTTCATGGTTCCAAGGTTTCACAGTTCAGTGTTTTAAGATTCAAGGGTTTTAGTGTTTTAAGATTCAAGGGTTTCAGTTTTTGAATTTCAGGTTACATGGTTGAGGGTTCCTAGGATTCTATGCTTTAGGGTTTCAAGGTTCTTGTGTTCAGGTTCCAGGGTTCCAAGGTTCATAGTTCTGTGATTTAACGGTTCCAAGGTTCAGGGTTTTAGGATTCAGGGTTCCAAGGTTCTAGGGTTACATGTTTAATTGTTCAAGGTTGAGGGTTTAGTGTTCATTGTTCTAGGGTTCATGGTTCCAAGGTTTAGAGTTCATGGTTCGTGGTTTCAAGTTTCATGATTCAAAGGTTCTAAGTTTTCAGGGTTTCAAGATTTAGGGTTCAGGGTTTAAGGGTTCAAAGTTAAGGTGACACGCTCCAAGATGCGGAGGTGTCGGGAAGATAGGAGATGCAACAATCTGCCAAGAGAAAGAAAGGTAGGCAGCAACAGGGGATTGGAGCAAGGAGAACTCCAAACACATACAGGGGCTTTAGCTATAAATTGGAGGACTTAAACCTTTGAGAGTGGGCTAAGTTTGACCAAAATTACAGCTTAAAAACACGTGTGGATCAATAAAATATACGGAGGCAATTTTAGGTGCACAAACAGACAAAGTTGAAAGAAACAGTGTAGGGGTGTTGGGAAGACTTCTGCACAACTTCCAATGCAGGGAGTCTGGGAGGGTGGAAATTGGCAGAACTTAACTTCAACTAAGTGGGAAGAAATTGCAAGTGGTTTGAGGGGAAAAGCAGGGGTATATTGGAAGATATGCAGGATAGAAAATTTATGGACAGAACTACCCAATTTCAGAAGTTCGGGTAGAAGGCAGTGGAAAAAGCTTGCATAACTCTTGATGGGGAGGGGCTGTGGCTAAACGTAAAGAACAGTTATTTCAAGCCATGAAAGAGGAACTCACAGCCATAAAATTGGGGACTTTTGTTCACGGAAAACAGAAATACCATGAATTGGACTTTTGTTGCACAAATTCACTCGGGTAAGCACCAAAAACAGCAACCAACAACAAAGACAAAACACAAATGCAAACAACAAATGGAGGAAGGCTATGGGATTTCCAAGCTCGCTTTTGTTCCTAAACAAGTGAGGAAAGGAGGTTGGAATAAGGTTTAGTGATCCTAGCTAATCACCAACACCAAGACAAACAAAGAAGATTGGATATTACTCACCAAAATTCCTTGAAGCCGTGAGAAAAGAGAGTTTGAGAGCTTCAAGCTTCTGCAAATTTTTCAATACTTTTCTATCTTCCAAATGCTGAGAAAGGAAGGGTAAAAACCCTCCTTCCCACGAGCTAAAAAAGGTGAATGATTATCACCCATAACCCTAAGTGCTAAACTAACAACAAGGCATGGCAAGTGGGCCCACCTTGACTTTCATCACCAACAAGGAGTGATGGGTCACTAAGGGAAGGTTTAACCCATCCCTTAGTGCTTCCTAAGACCTTTCCACTTGCAGCCACGTTTACTAACTTACAACAAAAGAGAGACAAACATACTTGCATGGTTTTCAAGCAAACCATGCAAGGAAGAGTACAACCGGTTTTCAAAAACCAAAATAAGTAAAAACCGACAATCTTCCTTTTTGGGCCAATGCTTTCCTTCATGTTTTCACGTGTAAGGCCGCTCCTTAGAGGCTCCAAATTGGACTCCATCCTTCAGCTCTTCATTGGACTCCATTAGGCCGTGGCTATTGGTTGCATGATGAAAGGTGTGTGGGCTGTTCTCGGATAGCCACCCCTTCTGGATGCCTCTGTAATGGCGATGGTTGACCGGGAAATATTTCTCTAAAATTAATGATCTTCAGCTTGATGGAAACCTTGAGATTCTGGCTACATTTCGTATGAAGAACGTTTGGCCAAACAATGTGTTAAACGTTGTTTACACTGCTGCCCAAGGCTCAGAGGTCAGATTGTACCGAAGCCCAAAATGTCAACATCTTCATCTTGGATGATTGGGCCATGGAATGCATCAATCACACTAGTAATCTCGGCCACTTCATTCCAAAACAACCTACAAAATGAACAAACACATTAGGAAACCAATTGGGTTGGCCTCGGGTTAGAAAACCCGTGGCCAAGCCCAAGGTGGCATTATCGCAAGGTAGGCTCTTGTTAAGGGCTTCTTGTTGCTCATCATGAACACACTCTCGAGTGCTCACTCCCGCGGGTTCCTCTTTGGCTAAGGCATCCTGAGGCATGTCATAAGGGTTTCAGGGTTCACAGGTTCAAGGGTTTGGAGTTCCAAGTTTCCAAGGTTCAAGGTTCTAGGGTTCAAGGGTACAAGGTTCAAAATGCAAAGTTCAACGGTATTGGGTTAAAAGTTCAAGGTTATAGGTTTCCTATGTTCTAGGGTTTAAGGTTCCAAGGTTCAGGGTTCCAAGGTTCAAGGTTCCAAGGTTTTAGGGTTTTAAGGTTCTAAGGTTCTATGGTTCCGCGGATTAAGATTCAGAGTTCAGGGTTCCAAGGTTCAGAGTTCTAGGATTTACGGTTCTAGGGTTCCAGGATTCCTGGTTTCAGGGTTTAAGGTTTGGAGTTCAATGTTCAGGGTTCCAAAGTTCAGGGTTTTAGCGTTCAAGGTTCAAAGGTGTAGGGTTCATGGTTCATGGTTCCAAGTTTCAAGGTTTCAAGGTTACAGGTTCAAGGGTTCCAAGGTTTAAGGGTTCAAGGTTTAGGGTTTAAGAGTTCAGAGTTCAAGGTTTCAGTGTTCCAAGGTTCTAGGGTTCAGTGTTCAAGGTTCAAGGTTCAAGGTTCTTAGGTTCAAGGTTCTAGGGTTTAGAGTTCAAGGTTCAAGGTTTAAGATTCAATGGTTCAAGGTTCCATGGTTCAGGGTTTCAAGTTTAATGATTTAGGTATCGAGTTTTAGAGTTTAGGGTTTTAGGGTTATTAGTTTAAGGCTTCAATGGTTTAAGATTCAGGGTTTATGGTTCAAGGATTCTAGGGTACCAAGGTTGAGGGTTCAAGGTTTTGGGTTCTGAGGTTCAACTTTCCAATGTTCAAGGTGCCAGGGTTCATGGTTCAAAATTTCAAGGTTAAGTCCAAGGTTACATGATTCCAGGAATCTAGGGTTTAAGATTGAGGGGTGAGGCTGTCACACCCCGTAAAAATTTACTTAAAAAGGATCGCGGTAAAATTTTTCTTTCTTTACAAACGTTCCTCTTGAATTCTTTTTCGTGAAAACACAGTGGAAGACGTTAATTATAAATCATAGTAAACCTGACATTTACTTGAAATAAGACATTGTTAATCAAAATATCCATGAAATAAAATACCGCAAAGCTCATATAACACATAGTTTAATCAAAACGTGCAATATACATAATAAACATCTTTACACAGCATCATTTAACAAAACTAAACTTTTAAAACACATCATCGTTCAAAGGTAAACACTCCAAAATACTTCAAATGTACATCTTGACGTCCCATACATGTACCGAATGCTCATACGGGAAAGTGGACTCCTGGGTCTGGATATATTACCGATGAAGGGGGTTGCTCCAAGAAATCTCCTTTCTTTCTCGTCCACTCAGGGGGGTGCAGACACACCTGCGCGGATTACAGGTGACGGTTACAAGAATGGCGGGGAAGTTAACCCATCTCGAAACCGGCGAGTTGCTTAAAACCTCCCTTCTTGTCTTGCTTGCCTTCGGATAATAAAGACTAGTCGCTTGAATTTATATATTAGGTAGGGCTTCCTAGCTCTAGTTGCCTTAAGGCTTGTCTTTCTTTCAGAACCTTGTTCCTTTTGGCTTCAGAGTTCGGGAAAGTAGCAAGCCAACTGTCATTAACCAACACTCTGTCAAACTTCCTGGCAAGAATCTGCTCACAATCCCCGCGGTTGGACCAAGTGTAGAGCGGGCCCTAAAAAAGGAGGTCAAACAGGTCTATATCTAAGAAGCATTGGTGGATGCATTAACACTTGCTGTAGGAAGAGGAGAGGTTAATACGTTATAATTGGATAAATTATTAGGAATATGACGGAACGAAAGACCAAAGAAAGAAAGAAGAATGCACCAAAATGCAGGTGCTGCACCAAACACTGGTGGTTGTTTCTTGTTGTAAGTGAATGCAACAAAAAGACTCGGAAATAACGGCACATAAAGATTCAAGCTTCCTGCACCGGATCTACCTCCTCCAAGACATGATCGTTACATCAAATAGGGAGGGCTAAGTCCCTCACCTTCATCTTCATCACCTACATCACAAAGCATAACCTATGAGCTGAAAGCTCAGTAAGTAATCGAATGAGCCTAAATTTCTAATATGAGCATGACATTTTTTGAAAAACATGCACATTCATTTCGTTCTTTATACCAAAATTCTGTACTAAACACTAAAACCTCATACTTTGATTTCAAACCCTAATTTTTCTCACATGAATTTGGAGAGGATTTTAGAGAGGAGAGAGAGCTGCAAGAGAGATCTGAGGGTCGTGATGGCTAATAGCTAAAGACTCCAACAAATTTTATCCCGTTAGAAGGTGAAAAGTCATGTGGTTCAAGCATGAGGTGTGACTATCCAAGCTCACTACCTCTTCATGCATGAGTTGTCACCATCCTTTTTACGTGGTACTTTCCTATTTGTCCATCCTTAATTAATTATGGATTGACTTTCTTAAAATTTCATTGAAAAGTCAATATTTTAGCAATAAGATGTCGACCTCTCATTCAAGGTGTCGACCCTTAATAAAACCCGAGAGTTTCAAGGGGTAAACCCTTTTAACATTTTCATAACTTTCGTTCCACAACTCAGATTTCACTAATTCAAAATCTCATCTTTTTCTTATTGAGTCTCGTGTAACTTTTTAAAAGACTTAAACTTCAAATTATGTGTTTAACATAATCAAATATACGAAATACCGAACATCGCTCAAACTCCATAATTCTATAGTCTAATTTTCCTTCACCAACTTTAAATAAACATAACTTCCTCTCCAAAAGTTCAATAGAATTGATCTACCTACCAATACTTTTATCTTGATGTCTAATACAACTTTGTAGAAGAACACTTTGCCAGTTATGCTCTTCTAAGGCATGATATAATTGTAACACAAAAACTGCTCTGTCACAAAATTCAAACCCAGTATTTGTTCCAATCTTTGGGGTCTAAGATTCATAACTTTCTCCATACATTTTTAAATCAAGAAATTATTGTTGCTGTAGTTTCATCTACTAATCTATTAAATTCCCTTAGAAGAAATCAACTCCATGTTAAGACCTTAAAACCTTGGAATTAAGTAAATATAAATATTGTTTCCGATTCGTGAATTCATTACTTATAAGGTGTAGTTTCATCTCCATATTCATTTTTTCTTAGCACATTTCATTCTTTACCCATAAAACATTATATTCACATAATATTATTGTACATCAAAAAGTTGGGTGCTACAATCCACCCTCCTTATTTAAAATTTTTTCTTCAAAATTTACATGCCAAATAACTCGGGATAATCTCTTTCTATGCCTTCTTGTCGTTCCCAAGTAGCTTCCTCCATCGAATGGTTCTTCCATAGTACCTTAACCAAAGGAATCTTCTTGTTTCTTAGTTCCTTGATCTTTGCATCAAGTATCCTTAATGGTCTTTCATCATAGGTTAAGGTCGGCTTAATCTCAATGCTACTTGGTTCGACCATTTGCTCGGGATCCCGCATGCACTTTCTCAACATGGATACATGAAATACTGTCAGTTTTGAGCTATTTTGATTCTTTCTCGAATAACTTTCACTTGATCTGCGGTTTGTTGTAAAATTTCTAGACCATACTATAGGATCGAGATTAACCTAAGTGGGGGGGTGAATTAGGTTAATCCAAATTTTTCGATGTTTAACTCAATTCGTGGAATATATTCAATTTCGAATTATATCTCTAATGCGGAATAAACAAAAGACAAGAGATTAAGGATAGAGAGTTTGACACCAGGTTTGTTAACGCGGTTCGGACGAACCTTTGCCTACGTCCGCGCTCCAAGGGTTCTCCTTGAAGATTCTTCAGTCTCGAACCTTCGAGCTCACTATGATTGACTTACGGGTGTCAATCAAACCTTTACAACAATGACTCTTCTTTAGAAGAGGCGTCACCCCTTTTTTCACGGTTCTTTCAATTACAAGAGATTTGCTGAATTGCGGTTATGAAAACCGACTCTCTCAATCACAAGTGAAATTAACAAGTGAGGGTATAAGGATTGAGAGAATGAGATTGCTCAGAAGAAATTTCGGCTTGATCTTTTT
>QAOC01009905.1:0-15766 GCA_003255005.1 Begonia fuchsioides
ATCATCATGTTTTGCATGCACGGGCATAGCTCAGTTGGCTCAGAGATGATAGATTGAGTACAAGAGCTTAGGTTCGACGTCTGCGTTGTCCTAGTGTGGGAGTTGTTACCCCCAATTGTTGGGGTAACTCCTTGGAATATCAGGTAAATGCATCATATTTCTGGGCCGCTGAGTCACCGTGATTTAACTCTCTCACAAACTATCGAGCCGGGGTGTAGGGGCCATGAAGGCGAGAAATTTTGTCTTTTTTGTGTACAAGATATATCATCACGTTTTGATCACGTGGTCTTCTGTGTATATATATATATATATTAAGTCACGATATATCATCACGTTTTGATCACGTGATCTTCTGTTTTGTATGAATAATGAATGGATCACGTTTATCAACATGGATAGTTTTATATTTACATTTATTTTATTTTTAAAATAAGTGAAAATTAATGATTATTACAAAATAAATAATTTTCAAATTATAATTTATTGCATTCCACAGTATGTCAACTTTAAGAATATATAATAATAGATAAATGTGTTATTGCTTTTAAAATTAAAAAAAAAATGATTTTAAAAGTTATTTGTAGAGCTATTCAATGCAAAATCAGTCCAACCTGAGCAAAACCAAGACATATTTACACCAATTTACTAAAAAAAAACCACATCGATTCAATTGACACAAATTGGTTTTCCCCCTTTACACAACCGATTGAGTTCTTCGTCGCGTTGTTTTTATTAGTCGAAAAAATGTATTTTTATTTTTAAATATTGAAAAACAATCTCATCAGTCTTGGCTCGGCTCGATCACCCCCTTCATCGTCACCGAGCCTTCTCCTTCTTAGTCGGAACGAATCTCGGAAGAGTCAACATCGTGTTGACTCTCGACACTCCTTCTAGAGCCGACCATTTGGTTCGTGTTTTTCCCACATTGTCTTCGTCTTCTTCTTCGCCTAAAATGTCCTTGACGGTCCGTGTGGTTCCCGACCGGTTCAGATCACTCTGTCCAAAGTGGTCCCCTGCCAATGGGATCTCTGCCATTGAAAACTCGGACTTCAGAGGAGAGATGGTCTTCGGATTTTTCATTCAAGGCCGTTGATTGCAAGTTTGAGTTCGAATTGAGGAAGAGGCAAACTACGGCGCAATCGTCGACTTTGGACGTCAGATATTTACACCGCCAAGCTCGAACCACTGTCTTTACGAGAGCTCGAGCCGCAGTCGATCGAGAAGGAGTTGTTGCTACGATCTCCACTACCTCTGAGTTCGATAAAACGTCCCATATCTGTCACAACCAAACCGATCCAAATCTTAATAAACGAGTCAATTATATATGAGTAATTCCAGGGTTACCTTTCTAAAATACAATTCTTAACATATTTATTGAGTGTAAATTTGTGATTAGTAAAATAAATACGATAAATAATATTTTAATTATAATACATTAAATATATTTAGTTATACCAATCATAATTGAACACGTCAGAATATATATTAAAAGGTAAACCAAGAAGATTGCACGATAAACAATTCATCTCATACCCCGTATGTAGCCATGATGATGAATTCATCCTTATTGGTTAGTCGGTGACAAGTAATTTCGGAACCGATATTAGACCGAAATCCTTGAGACAAACATCTCCAAACGCTCTCGCCATAGCCAAGCCCGGGGAATCGCTGTTCAGAAGCCATACTCGAGCAACCTCTGGTTCATCTTGAAGAGCAAAGACCCGACCTTTACAGCTAAGGATTCTCTCTTCTTCACCTGTGAACATCAAAAAAATAAATCTATACAAACAACCAAAATAGCAAAGCTTCTGTGCAACAAGTGAAATTTTTGTTTAATTAATAAGAATTATGATCCGGATCTTACGATNATAACAAGATTATCACCCTGAAAAAAAAAACATCCAAAACCACTAAAAAAACATAAAAAAAACAAATTCAAAACATTCTCAAAATCATCCGACAATAACCTGTTTGATCAAAGCACAGCCGTAGTCTCATTACAGAAACAATCAATTTTCGAGTGCATCCTCAATTCTCGGTCCATAATTTTGGAAGCCTTTAAGAACAATTCCTTGAATGTTCGAAAACTTTCGTCAACTCCTTTGCTATCATCTGGGATTTTTTCTCCATTAGCATTAAGATCGAGTTCTTGGAGAGCTTCTTCAGACACTGTATTGAATTCCCATTGGGCTTTCACTTTCAGGGGAAGAGAATCCCTCACACTTCTTGCAACCATATGGCCGTATGGTCCATGCCCATCGAACACCCCACAGAAGATTGTGTCACTTCTTGAACCAAAATTCTACGTAATTTTACACGATGGTGTTGGTTTCGACTACATGGATATATGTATACACTTATCGATGTCCCAGGATAAAAAATTTCGGAAGTAGTGTACTATAAATTATGTTATATGAAGTAATGTTTTTCTACCGTCCATAACTAAGTCTAAGTTATTTCTATCAAATATGCTACTTAGTCAATTTCATCTTTTATTATTGGTTGACTGAATTTGAAATGGAGTCAATGACCTGAATATATCAAACAATAGGAAATGAAAGACGCCATGACTTGTAACATATTCGTTTCTTGCCAATAAACTGACATCAAAACTCGTATCTCATCATGAAATTTCAAATTCGACTAAATTGCACGGCAGAAAATGATAAAACGATGAAAAACAGAGATGCAAGAATTTAAAATGAAGCTGCATGAAAAAGGCAATCCACCATTCAAGGCTAGAGTACTATATCGAGATTAGTAAACAAGTCTCATTTAACTAATTAAATAATACGCTTTTTTTTATTCTAGTAAACAAAAAAAGAGAGAATAAAAAGAAATGACACTTTGATTCGGTATCATAGGAATTGAAAAAACCCATCATATGATGTGATTGTTGTCTCAATTGATGAGTGGAAAAATATCAGCTTCATAATCCTAATTCTTTTATTTTCTACTAAAAATTGATTTTTCAAAATCGGATCGAGACTATCGGTTTCGATCTGGTTTCCGGCCTAATTCTTAAAAATCGTAAATCAAAACATGACTATGGGTTACAAAAATAACCTAAAATCGGATAAAATCTGAGCAAAAAACAAATAAAATTCGATATTAACTCAATTCCATTAGCATAGTTAACAAGTGAAAATGCATTCAATCACTCACCCAAAAAATTTTATGCACAATCAAATGATATATCAAGAAAGAGATGAAAGAGCTAACCTCCCAAACAATCATGGCATCTTCGTTAGTCCCTTTTCTACCTTGTTGAGTAAACAAAGAAGCAACTTCACTAGACCCATTCAAGACATCCTCCCGGGAATTCGATGCAGAGGATCTTCCCTTCTATAGTCAAACGAAGAATTGAGCGATCAGGACCCCATTCTAAGGGCCCTGATTACGTTTAATATGCACTCCAGAACAGCCAACCCTACTTTCTCTTGAAGAGCCAATCAGATTAAACCAAAAGAGACTATGAAATCTCTTATTTTACTCCGCCTAAGCTGTCGAAAAAACCATTGATTAGTCTTTGATCTTTTTCACCTCAATTCTTCAGCAAATTCAGAACAAATCCATCTGAATTTGAAGGCTGATCAACCTATTGATCCAACCCTTTTACCCTTAATCCCTTAAAATGTGGAGTAACGCAATCTAAATGCATTCATACCCTTTCTAATTGAAAAGATATAAAGGCTAATCAATAAGCATTTCAAATGAAGAGCAGATCAATCCAGAAAATGTAGGATAACAAATAATTGTCTGATTTCAGAAGACAATAAACTTCAAAGATCAAAAACCTCTACCACCCATAAACAGAAATCTGATAACTAGATTAAGAAACATGAATGGTGGAACAAAAAAAAAAATCAATCCACCCGTTGAAATTACAGCTAAAAATGAATGAAATCCCAGAATCTAAGCTTCTGCCTAGTTCACAAGCTCACAGAAACATATCAGAACAAAAGAGTTCGAAGCAAAATCCATGAGGATATACTTTGGAGAGAGAAAATCGTCGAGAGAGATAGAATAGAGAAACGAAAAGAAGGGTTCGTTCAACCAGAGAAATAATCGCAACCACCAACGACCCAAAAAGGAAGATCGCACAAAACCCGCCTTAAGACCCTAAAATATGAAAGAAACAAAAAAAAAACTAACTTTTCAACAGAGTAAAAAGGAGAAAATCAGACGATTTAAGGCCATGTCAGTCTCTTTCAGAAATCTGAGATAGAAATCGGTATTATCAGGAAAAATGGGATGGCGGGGATTCGCTTAGCTTAGAGAGGGAAGAAGACAGCGAAAGACGCCATAGATGTGGACACGAACACGAAGCTAAGAAAAAAAAGAGGAATTTTTCAGATTCCCTCACTTCTCCATGGTTTCTGTTCTGTCTTCTCCCCCTTTGATTCTGCAAAAAGTTTCTTTTTTTGTTCCTCAAAGATTAAAAAAACAATCTTTATTCGTTTGGAAAAACATTCCTCCAACACTTGACAATACTATTAACAGAATGATCTTAGAACAGAACCACGCTGTTCTTACAACATTATATTTTTTTGCTGAAGATCGTAGTTGGATATTTCATATAAAAAGGTGAAAACAGTGACTCATTGAGACAACTATCAGACATAGATAAAATGTGTCATTTAATGTAATATTTATTTGTTTTTTATAATGGTTTGGTCAAATTTGCCATCATATATAAGCACAAAACAACAAAACCTACTACCCATCTAAATTAAATTCAAAATAAACATATTCTAATCTCATGCTTATCTTATTTTCAGTGTGTACAACACCATTTTAATTAAGGAAGAGACAAAACTTTAAATTCCATTCGACCCCACATTTCTGCCAATGAATCTAGACTAACAATCCCCGATGTTGTTCTTCGTTAAAGTTTGAGCGTCCATACACCTTCTCTCTCTAAACAGCAAAAACAGTCCTCTCTCTCTCTCTGCTGGCATGTCTGATGTCTCTAAACCCACCACCACATATTAAAAATCCATCCGCTCTGACCCTCTAACTCTCTCTAAAACCAACCACCCAACATTAGGACGAAGATGTTCCAAACAAAAATAACTGGCAATTCTAACATTATAGCAATACCACCCACCAAATCTGGCACAATTAGAAAGCTAAAAACCAATAACAAAAGCAAATTCTACATCTTCTTGTTTCTTTAAAACCCGAGTAAAGCATACATGGAGTGTTGAGAAAAAGGAGAGACAGACAAAGACGACTCAATCAATAGTTATATTCGATTATAAAATAGTTTTTGGAGGTTTGATTAGATTCACTATTTTAGATTAGTTTTTACACAATTTGCATTTCATGATTTTCGACTGTTACAACAGAAATCATGACCAGAACATTGAATCGGTTCTTAAGATCGAGATTCCTTGGTCGGTCCGGATCGCCTATACTAAATGTAAGGCATAATTTACTCCAAAGATAAATTTACTTATCAACTATGTCGATCGTGATTTTAACTCATTTTTATAGTTCAATCTTTTTTGACAAACTTCTTCGATGAAATAATTCATTATCTACTTCTCATTATTAATATATCATAGATTAAATTCAATGAAATAATCCATCATCGACAACAGGGATCAACATGTTAACAAATTTTTTCGCAAAGAAAAGTTCACCTCCGAGTGTCAAAACCGAATTCGAATTTCACGAGATCTTCCAGCTCCGGCCCTCCGATCCCTGATTCACCAGTAATCTCCACAAGAGCACTGGCCGGATTTAAAACGATGAAACCGATGAATATCTAGGACGATTATCTCCCGACTCAAAAGCTGAGAAGTAAATTTCATTAAGTTATGAGAGTCTATACAAATCTGAAGATTTTTCATTTCCGAATCGGTATCCCAGACGACGAAGCGATAATGTCAAAAGCAATCGCTAATTTCTCGCTGTGATGACCAAGAAACGCTTCTCCTTGTTCTTCTTTTACATCTTGAAAAAACCGACTCCCCCATGATGAATATCCAATTTCTTTCAATCTTCCTATAAATCCGTTTAGATACGAATATATTTAGATATCCTGTGGATGCGATCGATCTCCCACGACAAATGAGTGGACATGATTTTTCAGCTGAACCCACGATTGGCCCGGAGGTTTTTTAACTCGTCTAGTCTGCATTAAACTCCTCATTTGAGCCACTTCTTCCCATTTTTGATTCGTCGAACACATGTTCGATAAAGCGATATATGGTCCCGGATCTCGCGGATCAAGTTGAAACAATCTTTCGCATACCAACTTCCCTAATTCAACATCTTTATGAATCAAACAAGAAGATAGAAATGCCTTCCATACCTCGACGACATCAAATAAACCATATTCGTTAATAAAATCGTTAATTTTATTCAGTTGACCTGCTCGTCCGAATAAATCGACCATACAAGTGAAATGCTCGATTCCGGGTTTGATATCGTAAACTTCCGTCATCAAATCGAAATATTTCAAGCCTTCTTCGAGCATCCCTGCATGGCTGCATGCAATTAAAAGCCCAACAAAAGTAATCTCGTTTGGTTTGATTCCCATTTTCGTCATGTTTTCAAAAAGCTCGATAGCTTCGCGTCCTTGGCCGTGCATACCACATCCCGAAATCATCGATGTCCACATGACCACATTTGGATAAAGATTTTGCTTGAAGATTTTCCGAGCTTCGACCAAGAGTCCACAT
Organism: Begonia fuchsioides; assembly: GCA_003255005.1. Taxonomy (NCBI): domain Eukaryota; kingdom Viridiplantae; phylum Streptophyta; class Magnoliopsida; order Cucurbitales; family Begoniaceae; genus Begonia; species Begonia fuchsioides. The sequence goes on from QAOC01009905.1 coordinate 6,693, forward strand.
TTGGCATACATGTCGATCAGTGATGAATCCAAGTAAGCATCGACTTTCGAACCAATTTTTAGAATGTATGCTTGAATCCCCCTGGCTAGTTCTAAATTTTCCACGTTTGAACAAGCCGATATAATGCTTGTAATGGTAAAATTATCTACCAAAGATTGCGTACGAATCGTAGACACAAACGTTTCAAACGCCTCTTGGTAGTTTCCATTTCGGGTATATCCGGTAATAATCGAACTCAAAGAAACGATTTCTGTCATCTTTTCTTTGCTTGTCTTCAAAAAATCTGAATCCGAAGGCCTTTTTCTGAATAAGATCGACGCCTTTTTCAAATCCCCACAGCGGCTATACATATTTATGAGAGAAGTCATTATAAATCCGTCACTATGAATATGAAGCCTCACAACACGACAATGAATTTGTCTTCCGAGCTCTAAAACCGATAAACAAGAAACCAAATTTAAAGCGATAGAGAAAGTAACTGTACAGAATTCGGGTCCGTTTTCTGCCATCTGATGAAGCAACTCCAATGCACTTCTTTCATGGCCACTTCGCATTAATCCGTCTACCATCGTATTCCAACTCGCGGTGTTTCTAGAACGCAAGCTATTGAACATTTTAAGAGCTTTCACAATATCCCCAGTATTTATATAGAAACCAAGCATTATATTGCATGAAACAATATTTTCTTCTCTTGTTCTCTCGAAAATCTTTCTTGCGTAGTCAAAACTAGCGTGCTTTACATAAAAATCGAGTAAGGAATTATCCAACACATCATCTATATCTACACTGTTTCTCAAAATCCAGCCATGAATTGCTTTACCCAATATAATATCGCCACAGGCAATGGAAGACTTAAGAACAGCAGATAAAGCAAAACAATTTGGGAAAACACCATCAGTTTGCATATCTCTGAAAAGCCTTACCGCCATCGTTGAAGATCCCACTCGAGAAAAACCAGAAATAAGGATCGTCCAGGTGCGGACGTCTCTTTCAGGCAATTCATCAAACATCTTCACGGCAACATCCAAGTTTTCAGATTTCATGTATAAACTCAATATGTAATTCACCACATTTAAATTTAACACAGACCCATCTTTTATCATCTTGGCGTGAAAAGAACGAGGCAAAGAGTGCGTTAAAGAGTGGTAAGAGCAGCATCGAAATGGAAGAAACTTGACAATGAAAACCAGAGGGGAAGCAAAAATGGAAAGGTTCACAGACGCAGAGGAACGCCGCCATTGTCTGCTCGGACAAATCCATCTCATCTTTAATACAAGAAATATCCAAGTTCTACATGATTCCTTCTACCTTTTTTCTCTATGCAGCTGAGAAATGGTTCTCCGGCGGGAGTGGAGAACGAAGCGCGTGAAGAAGACATGCGAGGATATGAGCGTTTTAAAACCTGAAAAAAGCCAATGACTCCGGTCGAACCAAATCGAACCGTAAATGTTTGGTGAATTAAACATTGATTTTAGCATATCTTTTTTTACGCATTTAGGCTGCAATGCTGCATATAATTATTTAATTTAAACTTTATATTTAACGTTAAAGCTGGAAATGATAAATCTACAGCTTAATGGGATTCAACCAAGAGTAGCAATAATTGAATCTTGCAAATCATTATAAGGAGAAGAGAGAGACTACAATTTCCAACGTTAAAAAGTAAAAAACAATTTAACTGGCCGGTAAATCTGAGAGCTTACAGAGGAGGGTAAAAGTAGGAAGAGAGGGAGAAGCCAAGGAAGAGCAATCCTCCAATGGTGGCCACCGTGCCTTGGGAGATCCTTGATGCCAGCATGCTTCCACCTACCACGGCCAATGATGTGCAAATCGTATGTCCCACCGTTGCACCCATCGCAACTCCTAGCGCATTTTTGTGCGTAGCGAGCTGCAGAATTTACCAAACTCGATAAAATAACACGAACACCGATACAATATTTTAATGGCATCTTAGGAACTATTTACGAGTAGTTTTTATTTTAAATTAGGAGTAGTTTCAAGTTGGAGAAAAGGAAAGAAAAATAGGGATGTGGACAAATCGTTGAATCTCTGTCGGGGGAGAATGACAGATCTTCGAATCTCTGTTAAAGTATTGTATTTTATGTTTATAAATATATAATTTTATGTTTATCTATTTTAAAGTTTTTATTTTAACAATTGTGTGTGTCTTTGTTATCTTCCGTGCGACTCAATTGGTCGAAAATCTCGAGCAAACGATCGGGTAGACTTCGAATAGCCCAAAAGAGTGGCCAATAGCAAGAAATTCAATATAGAAACGAATTCACTTACGGCAATTGTAGCTATTTGGCTCCGATCGCCCCACTCAGCCAGAAATGTTAAGATAAATGACTGCCAAAATGAACATATTGTTATTTCATAGTAAAGGTTAATCTTGCAGAAACAGCTAGACATTATATCTAAGAGTCGCATAAACTCGAATTCGATCCAACTTTAAATTAAAACAAAGGAAGGAGTCTCGTGCCATTAGTTTTTGAAAAGAATAGTCTAACACCAATGTTTTCGTACCAGGTCCTGGTAGTTTTGAAGTGAATTTTTTCAATGTTTTTCTAAAGAAACACAAACAGATACTATACATATAAGCCCAAAAAAGAGGATTACCTCTAAAAATATAGGTGTGCAAAACCTTGAGAAAAATCTACGGAAGGATGTCTTTCCTTGTCCGACTTCAAGTTTCTCTTCGACCTGTATAAATGGCAATGAGACACTTTACAACACCATTGTTCTAAGGCCAAGAAAAACTGAAGAATATTCCATGTTTTACACAAAAATGCAATTCGAACTCCAGATATAGAATGATATCAGAAATAAAAAAAAACATATAGAAATACATTTAAAAAAGAAATCATGCTTTATACTTACAGGAGCCGCTACGAGATTTCATAGTTATGAATGGAAATGATAAAGGGTTGATGCATGTGAAAACTATTTTACCGTAAATAAATACAATGAAAGAGAGACACAAAAGCACGAGCGCACCTTTTATCATAATTTATTAAAAAGTAAGTCGGGCGGTCTACAGATTTCCATTCGCTTAACAGTTCATTACAAGAATGCAAGGAAATGATCACCAGAACCATATTTTTGTTAATTATCATAAAATCAGTTATCCTATTAGTTTAAAATTTTGTATGTTTATGCCCATTTTTCAACATGATGAATTGAATAAATTCTAAACTTTGCCAATAAATCATGATTTTACTAAGATAATGCAGCCATACTTCTTCCATTTCTTTCTTCTGTGAAGCTTTTGAATCTAATCTTGATCTCCAAGCAATATACAGAAGCCGAACGCCAAAAAATGCGTAAAGAACTGCAAATTGAGAAAATGAAAATAATTATTCTTGAATCATGGATAGCGGATACCAAAATAGAAATCTTAAATTAGCCATCACACATGCAATTGCACTAAAGGTTGAACCAAAATGAAGATCCATAGAATTCATTGACAAGTAAATCTTTAACAAATTGTTTTCTTCTTAATAAGATAAAGGGAAAAAATTTAAGACAACGCCCTTAAAGTATTTATAAGATCATGATAGCAAAAATTGCAAATGATTGATAAGCGCTTAAAGAAAGTGACATTGATTTTGCAACACAATCAATAAACCCATCTATTACCTCAAGCGGATACAGTAGAAAAAAGTAGATAGTATACACTGAAATACCTTTTAACACATAAATAAGTGACAGGTATTCAAATTCAATAAATAAATCAAGCGGCAGGAACAACTAGCCACTCATAACTGTCATGCTGATAGATGTAGATCCAGATAGCATGAACAATCCTACCTAAAGTATTTACAAAAGAGACGAAAAAAATAATAGATGGCATACCTGTAGCAGCATTGTTAGTATGCTTCCTTGATATCAAATTCGGCACAATCCTACCTAATCCAGTAGAAAGTACCTAGATAGCATGAGAATTAAACTGTTATGCAATGAAAGATGAAAACCACGGTCTCTGTATAGCCAATCGCTATATAGTTGAAACTTAATTAATGAATAACCAAGTAGATAAAATAAAAGTAGCCAACTTACAGTCATTACAACCAAAGCAGTAAGAGCACCAGATAAAACAATGGACTTTGGATGTCGCATGGCCATCAGAGCTGCAATTATAAAAGTCTCGTCTCCTATCTGGCAGAGACATTTCATAAAAGACAAAAAAGAAATTATTGTTCAATCATTATACACCTAGATTGCTTATAAGAAGGAAAGTTTGCAACAATGCAAAAACACAACATGATAACTTAGTTAAAAGATAGTTTAAACACCTGATTTAATCTCTCTTAAATAACAATGAAAAACACATTAAAGTACTTTACAGTGCATCTGAATCCATATGTCCTTTCAGAATGAAACTATATGATACCATTTAGAAGGTGAAATTGCAAGTGAACCATAAAGAAAATAAATGGTACTAACCTCAGTGACAATAATCATGGACAAACTTGCAAAAAATGCATCAAAAACTCCCAAACCAATTGAATCCAGATCCAAATCAAGATCTACACGATTGACTTCGTCCTTGACTTCAGTAGCAGTTTTTTCAAGGTTGCCCAAGTTAATCTGTTCAGAGGATTCAATAAATCAGTATACGTTACTCAAGTTCTTTCCAACTTAAAATTTCAAGATGTCTTTACTGCCTCAATGGTAGCATAATTCCATTAATTTCCGATAATAGAATTCAAATAACCGAAAAGGAAATCATAGGATCATTTCCGAAAATATTCAAGTTTAGAGATTCAAGATGTCTTTACAACCTCAATGCCCAATGGCAGTATAATTTCATCAAGTGCCAACATAAGGTTCAAATAACAAAAAAACGAACATCGCCTCAATAATTTTGGAATCATTTCTGAAAATTTTAAAGTTGGAAAATTATAATGCTTTTACTTTCTCTATTAAAGAAAAGTTTTCGATAAATTTCTCAAATCGAACAAAAACACCGAAAAAATGGATACTCTTACCTTACTTCGGCGGCCAAGATCTTCATAACCAGTAGACCCTTCCTCCTCCGCCCCAGCATTCAAATCCTAAATCAACAACCACCATTACGAATCAGCAGCTCTTTTACAGACAAAAATCCCAAATTAGATGAAAAAAAAACGTATAGCACATACCTCAGCAGAAACGCGGCATAAATAGGAAAAGCATAAGATGCACAAAACGATACAGAGAGAGAAAGAGAGCTTTCTCAAAGGGTTTGATTCCAAACCCATGGCGGATCGATTCGAGAGCCTGGAATCGTCCAACTGGCAGAAGAAAAAACCGGAAAACAAAGAAAAAAATTGAGGAAGATGAATTCACAGGAAAAAATGTAGGGATCTGAATCTATATATAAAATCAAAAGTGAACGATCTCTTTCACGAAATCAAGAAAAAAATCGCAATGAAAACGAAATTGGGATCTACTCGGTTTTNCGAGCCTCGAGCTTAAAATTACATTAAAGTATAAAGTGATGTCTCAAAAAATGAAACTAATTTATTCGATTCTAAATCGATCCAACTCCTGACAAACTCGAGGTCTCGAAATAATGTCGTAGTTTAGTGCGATTTCAATAGCATATTTAAGGAACACCGTGATCGTGTTTGCTAACACGTAACGGTAAGATCCCAATAAAAGAATAATGACACTAGTGACAATCCAAGCTTTTTAAAGCTCATGGTCTAACTACATTTCACGAAAGAAAACGATGCATCAATTATCGATGGACATGAGTTTTCAATAACGATATCTTAAAGTTGTATGTTTCACTTGCAAATTCAAATTTAAGAGTCCAAGGCGAAGACGATGGAATGGAGATTTTGAAAACTCTATCGGTATTTGATTTTTAGAGAGATCTAGCTTTTTCATTGACACAAAAAAATCTCTACAACTACCATCTTTCAATAATTGATTTGTTGAGAAATTGAACTCGAATTATCGTATTTAATGATAATTGATTTTTCACCACAAAACTCGAACGTTCTAGCGTAAAGATACATAAAAGTCGTGACATTTCATTCCCTAATATTCGCTCCAAATTTTAGTTTTGAGAGGTCCGAGATTTCCAACTTATATAGTTGAAAATATAAATAGATAAAATGAATCAAACGAATAGTATAAGTACATAAAAAAGTGAAATTGAGATAAGCAAATGCATACTAAGTAGTTACACAAATTGTGCCTCTTACTCTTAGTTTCTAGTTTGACCTTTTCGAGCACGCGCACAAAGGTGGAATAAAAAAGCACTCGCGCATATACTCTCCCACGTGTTAACGAAGACTTAGTCAAAGTTGTATTCAAAGGCTTTTAGAAAGTCTCCAATCTTCAATCCCACGCGGTGAGTTCAAAAGGCGAGCAGGAAAATAATTAAATCGAGCGAGTGGAGAATGCGGGTCGTGGTCGGTTATCTCCGAAGAAAGCGCGGGTGAAAAAGCAGAGGATGTCTGAAGGTGGATCATGGTTGGATGGTTCTTATTCTCTCTCTCTAGACTAGTCTTTCTCTCTCTAATGGATTCAAACGCGGGTGAAAAAGCAGAGGATGTCTGAAGGTGGATCATGGTTGGATGGTTCTTATTCTCTCTCTCTAGACTAGTCTTTCTCTCTCTAACGGATTCTTTTAATTTCATTCTCTTGTTTTGCTCTTTGATCATCCTCCACCCACCTGCTTGTGATTTTGATTTTGAAGGACAAAGAGTTGATACGTCGACTGCTGATTTTCGGGTCTTCGGAGAGGGGCCCTGGAATGGAGATTCCGACGTGGGATTTGACGGCGCCGGCGTGGTGATGACCACGTGCGTTTGTTGTCGGAGATGGAGCGCGATGCCGGAATTCCTTCGGCCAGAGTGGCCATGACGGAGGGGCAGTCATCGGCTGTGTCGTCGTCGTTGAGCGAAGGTTCTCTGGATATTTCACTCGTTTTGATTTCTAGGGTTTAGTCTTGGATTGGTTTGGAAATCAAGATTATATCATTGTTGTTGTGCTTGTTACGTACGAGGTTGTGGGCTTTTTATTGGAGATTCGTCCTTTGTCTTAAAGCAAACATTATTTTATGAACTAACGTGAATTGCCCTCGTTACCCTTCTTATTGTATATTCTTTTTTTCATGGGAAACAATCTGTAATTTTACATGTAATTCTAAAGGATTGACAGCAATGTTTTTATTCGAAGTCCCTTTGTTTGATTTCTTGTACATAGCGTCAGAACTTGTTTTATTTCGCTTCATCTCCACGACATGAAAACATGTGTCAGAAAACTCAATAAGTTACAAATTAGCTTTGAGTCAAAAAGATTAAAACCTAAAAGGATGGATTCAAATCGATCAAATGTGTCTCAAGCTGTGGTATGCTTGTCGTTTATGAGAGACATAATGCTGGACATATTTACTTATGGTCGGAAATCAATGACTAAAAATGTGAGCTTCTGTTTTATCTACAGGCATCAGGATGATCTTTGTTTATATTTTTTTTCTCTTATGCAGAACCAGATTGAATGTGCTTATTATTTAAGAACAGGGATGTGCAAATTCCATCATCCTCAACCGTCGAACATGATGATTCCATTACACGATTCTCCATTTTATCCAACCGCCCAATCTCCGAATACTAGTCAACAATCGTATCAAGGAGAAATTCCAAATTGGTGAAGATCGTCTTTTATTCCAAGTCCCGGATGGCAAGGCCCCTCTAGTTATGCGCCCGTTATTCTTCCACAGGGACTAGTTTCCGTTCAAGGTTGGAATGCATACAATGTAAGCCATCATCTCTCGATCTCCTGGTTGTCGAATCATAAATTATCTTCAAATTTAATTTATTATTCATTTTTTTTATATAGGATCCTTTGGGATTGGTTCTTCTTCTAAGAGCCAGCAAGCATCGACGATAAGTCACGTTTACGGAGCTTAACATCAAAACGAATCCGGTAGGGGGGTCCATGAAGTATCGTTTTCTTCATGTCGTTCGGGCTCCATTCCTATTAGTTACTATGCATTGCGGAGGAACAATGTGTTCCCCGAGTGACCTGGCGAGCCCGAGTGTCAGTTTTACATGAAAACGGGCGATTGCAAATTTGGCTTAGTTTGTCGATTCCACCATCCGAGAGAGACTACTACCGGCTTCAGACTGTGTTTTGAGCCCAATCGGCCTTCCCTTACGTCAGGTTAGTATTAGCCTCTACAAAATAGCTTTTCACTCGTGGAATTTCCTTATATATTCGATAACTGTATAAAGGTAATCACAAGTTTACTTTTATCATACTCTCTTAATTAATCTGGATAAGTTAAAATTATATGTTAAAAAAGTAAATTTAGCATTACTCTTTACATAAATTCATGTTGACATGGCCTATGTTGTTGACATTGAAGAGGGAAAACCTTTATGTCTCTTCTATTCTCGTTATGGTATCTGCAAGTTCGGTCCAAGCTGCAAATTCGACCACCCGATGAGAATCTTCTCATACGATTTTGCTGAATCAAAGTAGTTGGATTTCACAGTTCGTCGTTTATTGGGTTCATCGTCCGGGGCATCAGCCATAAATTTGTCATCCGAAGGAGCTTCTACAAAGCCGAGGAAGCTTTCACTGTCAGAAAGTAGACAGATGTCTTCTATCGACATAGCCGAATGAAAAGCCTCGAATCTGGTTTGAAGAACAGCTGTAAATCTCAGACTCCTTTTCCCTGAATTTTATGTTCCATTTTGTATAAAAAAAATTGGAAATTGTTTTTCACAGTTTGGCTAAACCTTATGTAAACAGATTCACCTTTCCAACCAATCCTTTTTTTCATATTTTTAAGTAGTTTCATGTAAATCTCTCTCTCTCCTCTTCCTCTCTCTTTTCCAGTTATGAAGGTCATCCATGGAGTTCTCCGCTGCGACTGCTCGGAATACTTCACCTTAGGTATCTCCTGGTTCAATTTATTACCTCTGCTATGGATTTTAATGATTTCTGTCAATTTTTTCTTTTGTTTTTCATTGTGTCTTTTAAATAATGGTTCTTTATCCTAACATTTTGCAGAATAGATGTTCCATCAAGCAAAAGTCTGAGCCAAAAAACATTAGATTTGAAGACGA
>QAOC01009937.1:0-67482 GCA_003255005.1 Begonia fuchsioides
ATTAAGCTTTGTATTGTAGGTGATGAGATTAGTGGTGAGGATATTTTTCCTTATCATTGATACAACGTGGTGGAGGAGGTATAGCCGGTGCAGATGCTTGGATCGTTAAGTGACGACCGGTGGGAGATGTATTTTGATGTTTAGTGTTTTGAAATGTGTAATGTTTAAAAGAGATTGATAATACATATTTATCAAAGTTTGTAAATTAACCTATGTTTTGAACGAATACAATGTTTAATTAAGAAGTTTTATATGATTAATTGGTGTTCTTATCAAATGGATTTAACTATTAAGTCTTCCGCTGTAATTTTTATAAAATGTGTTAAAATAGTATTTTCTTATTAATAAAAAGAAAGTATGAAAATTAGGATGTGACAAGTATGGTATCAGAGCCCACCAGGTTTTAAAATTGGTTTTGTAGACTACTTAACGATACAAACGTCGCACAGGAATACTTCACTCACTGTAAGTATTGTTTGATATGAAATGTTTAATTGTGTTTATATGCATTGTATCTGATAATGTTAGGATTAGCTGAAATCATGCCGAGAGGAAGAAGACCCGCTAATGAGGGGACTAGTAGTGGAGATGTGGTTGACAAGTTAGTGCATATGATTGGTAGACAATTTGAGTACTTTGAAGATTATAGGACAAGGGATGCACAAGGAGGTGATCGAAGGAATAATCAAGGAGAAATGAGTTGTGAAAGATTTCATCATCTTCACCCGCCATGTTTTAATGGTCAGTCAGCGGATCCAACATATGCCGAGGAATGGGTTCGAAAGTTAGAAGATCTATTTGAGTATGCCAAAATAGAAGGTGAGGATAGAGTAACATGTGCTGTGTTTATGTTAGAGAATGATGCCCGGTTTTGGTGGGATACAATAAAGGCAACTACCAATGTGAAGGAAATGACTTGGGAGCAATTTAAGACAGTATTCAACAATAAGTATTTTAGTATAGCAGTGCGTACATCGAAGATGGTGGAGTTTATTCAGTTAAGACAAATCAGGACGGTAGCTGAATACATACAGCGGTTTGAAGCACTATCCAGGTTGCTAATGATGAACTAAAAGTATACCAATTTACTCAAGGATTGGAGATAGGGATATGATGAGGACATCACGAAGAGCAAAGGAAAAGAATTAAATGTAACCGGAGCAAGCATGGACGGAAAGATGACAGAAGATCGAGCAAAGAAGTTCGGTGAAAAACTAAACATATATATCCAAGAACTTCTCAATTATGACGGCGTTATTGTTCCCGACAATATCAAAGTTAAATGCATGACATGCATTCAAGTGCACATAGGATAAGATGACATTATTATATATTAGACTATTATGTACTTATCATCTATGTTGCATGTCAAATAAAAAGTAGGTGAAAAGTAGGTAGAAAAGTTGGTAAGAAAGTGGGTGAGAAAGTGGTTGATGTTGGAAGAAGAGAAAATTATGTGAGAAATGAGTCCTATAAATATGTACTAGATTTATCATTTTAGCAACTTGAGTTTTGTGAATCATATTGTGAGAGACTTCTCCTTTTCAACGTGTTGTTCGGTCTTTCATTGCAAGTCCAGCAACGCCGTTTCTGACTTATCAAACGGAATTCCTTCGTTTGTGGAGTCTTTCCTATCCAAGGTTCCTAGTCGCGTTATTGTTTCGGGTCTTAAGCTCTTTCTAAGCTAAGGTTCAAACGTCCGTCGACTTCGGGTCAAGGTTCCATTTCTATCTTTATTTTCTTTTATATTCCGCATTCGATCACTGATCAATCTATATCAGTTAAGATCATATCACTTTGTATCAGAGCCGCTTGGCTACCTTGTTTCAAAAAAAAAAAAAAAGTGCCTCCTTATTGGATTTAAACCGAATCTAACTTCGAGTATTCGGGAAGCAAAAAAAAAAAAACCCTCTTATTGGGTATAAACCGGAGCCATCTTCTAGTATTCGGTTTGAAAAAAAAAAAAAAAAAAAAAAAAAAAAAATATCGAGAGGCTAGCTATTTGCATTACATCTGAAACCACAACATTTATTTATCATTTGATCCTAGCTTATTTTTTTTCTACTATCTTTGTCGTGTCTTATTGGTTAATCTGTGTTCATCTTTGTTCAATTCAATTATCGATATCCTTCACATTTCTTTTTTTCTTCCAATTGATAATTTGGTTTTGACGTGAAAAGACTCTTTGTTAGGTCGTTCAACTCTTGACATAATTGGAGCAAGTGAGGGAAAAAAGGCAAGAGAGGTGAGATTATTAGAGGATAAAAGCCAATTGACAAGTGTGAAACACGAGTGACAAATTAGAGTGAAAAACTTATCCGAGCGAAACACGTGAGGGAGTGTAGTGAGGTCCATCTTATTACTTTTTTCTCTAACATTTTCTTTCAAGTTTAACTTCTTACAAATGTCAAACTCGGACAACGGTGCCGCACCACAATGCAATGACAACCTTCAATTTAACGTCTTGATGGGTCAAGTGAGAAAATTAATGAAAGGCCAATTTGACCGTCTCAATGAGCAGTTAAATAACATTGAAAATGCTCAACAACAACATCGACAACCAAACAATCGAAATAGAAATTTCCCCCGAAGAGGAAGGTATGACTCTGTAGATAATATTCTTGATAGTGAAAATGACGTTTCAGATTATGATATTCGGAGGAATCAAAGAAATTCTAGAGAAGCTCCTAACCGGATGGATGATAACTTGAACAACATCAAGATGCAAATCCCTTCTTTCAAGGGAAAGAATGATCCGGATACATATTTTGAGTGGGAAAAGAAGGTTGAATTAATCTTTGATTGCCACAACTATTCAGAAGCAAAAAAGGTAAAACTCGCTGCTATTGAGTTTTCTGATTATGCTATTACTTGGTGGGATCAATTAACCTTAAGCAGGAGAAGAAATGAGGAGAGATCTATTGATACGTGGGACGATATGAAATCTGCCATGAGGAGAATATTTGTACCAAGCAGATATTATCGAGATCTATGGCAACGTCTACATAAACTTAAACAAGGTACAAAAAGCGTAGAAGAATACTTCCAAGAAATGGAGATAACCATGATTAGAGCAAATATAGAAGAAGACAGAGAAGCCACCATGGCTCGATTTTTGGAAGGACTCAATCCAGAAATACAAGATAAGATCGAGCTACAACATTACGTGGAGTTGGAAGATATGTTGCACGTGGCAATTAAAATAGAACAACAACTGAAACGAAAGAGTGGCAACCGTTCTTCTAGCTGGAAGCCTAATTACACGAAAAGAGAAGACAAACAGATTGCCAAAACAAGTCAAGATCACAAAGTGGGAACACCTAGTTCGGAAACCCAATGTAAATTTGATCCATCAACATCTCGAAATCGTGATATCAAATGTTTTAAATGTCAGGGAAGGGGTCACATATCTAGCCAATGCCTTAACAAGAGGGTTATGGTAATACGAGATACTGGAGAAATCGAGACATATGGTGATTCTGAAGTTGATAGCATTGACGAATTTGAAGAGGAATATGCTGTAGAAGGAGAGTTACTAGTTACACGGAGAGCTTTAAATGCTCAACCGAAAATAGTTGATGATGGAGTACAACAAGAGAACCTATTTCACACTAGATGCCATGTTCAAAATAAGGTATGTAGTATGATAATTGATGGAGGAAGTTGTACTAATGTAGCAAGTACTATTTTGGTGGACAAATTAGGCTTATCCACAATGAAGAATCCACGACCGTATAAGTTGCAATGGTTCAACCAAAGTGGACAAGTTAAAGTCAACAAACAAGTGTTTATCACTTTTTGTATAGGCAAGTACGAGGATGAAGCATTATGTGACGTGGTACCTATGGAAGCTGGCCACATTCTACTTGGCCATCCTTGGCAATATGATCGACGGGTGACGCATGACGGGTACACAAATAAGTACTCATTTATATTCAACAATAGGCCAATTAACCTTGTTCCTATGTCGCCAAGGGAAGTATATGAAGATCAGCTCAGACTTCAACAAAGTTATCAACAAAAGAAATCAAGCAAAAAAAGAACAAAAGAGAGAAAAAGAGAGTGAAAAAAATGAAATTGAGAGAGAAAAAGAAGAGAAGAAAGAAAGAGAGCAAAAGAAGAAAAAAGAAAAAGAAAAGAAAGAAGAAAAAACAAAAGAGATTGAAAAAAGAAATTTCTTTATAAAAGGGAGTAAAGTGAGTAGAGCGCACACCGAGAGACAGTTCATGATACTCTTATTGCACAAATACACTACGGTGTTTACTAACACTTCTAATCATGTTGTACCTAGTGTTGTCTAATCTCTTTTGCAGGATTTTCAAGACATCGTAACAGAAGAAATACCAAAAGAAATACCATCGATTCGTGGCATCGAACATCAAATCGACTTGGTACCAGAAGCTACGTTGCCCAACCGACCTGCTTATCGTAGTAGCCCCGAAGAGACGAAAGAGTTACAGCGACAAGTAGACGAACTTTTGGCTAAAGGCTACATTAGCGAGAGCCTCAGCCCTTGTGCAGTACCTGTTTTGCTAGTCCCAAAGAAAGGAGGAGAATCAAGGACGTGCGTTGATAGTAGAGCTATCAATAATATCACGGTAAAATATCGTTTCCCTATTCCTCGTTTAGATGATATGCTAGATGAATTGCATGGTGCATGCTTATTTTCAAAAATTGACTTGAAAAGTGGTTATCACCAAATTCGAATGAAAGAAGGCGATGAGTGGAAAACTGCATTCAAAACAAAGCATGGATTATACGAGTGGTTAGTTCATTTGGCTTGACAAACGCTCCTAGTACTTTCATGAGGTTGATGACTCATGTCTTACGTCCATTCATAGGTAAATTTGTTGTACTATATTTTGATTATATATTAATTTACAGCAAGAGTATAAATGATCATATCTTACACTTGAAAGAAGTATTTTTAGTCCTGAGGAAAGAAAAATTATATGCTAACAAGAACAAGTGCACTTTTTGCACAGATCATGTGGCATTTTTGGGTTTTGTTGTTAGTCACCAAGGAGTACAGGTTGATCAAGAGAAAGTTTTGGCGATTCAAGAGTGGCCGATGCCAACAAATGCCAACCAAGTCTGTAGCTTTCATGGACTTGCGAGTTTTTATCGTCGTTTTGTTAAAGATTTCAGCACCATTGCTGCACCACTCACCGGGGTGATAAAAAAGATTGTGGTGTTTAAGTGGACAAAAGTGCAGGAAGAAGCATTCCAAAAGATTAAGGAGAGGCTAACAAATCCACCGTTATTGGCTTTACCTAATTTTGAGAAACCGTTTGAAGTTGAATGTGATGCTTCAGGTGTAGGGATTGGAGCTGTTCTAATGCAAGATCACCGTCCAATTGCATATTTCAGTGAGAAGTTCGGAGGAGCGATGCTCAACTATCCCACATACGACAAAGAACTCTACGCATTGGTTAGAGCATTGGAAACATGGCAACATTACTTATTGGCACGAGAGTTCATCATTCGCAAAGATCACGAGTCCCTCGAGTTTCTTAAAAATTAACACAAGCTCAACAAACGAGATGCCAGATGGATGGAATTTATAGAGCCGTTTCCCTACGTCATCCATTACAAAAAAGGTAAGGAGAATGTGGTCGCTGATGCCCTTTCTCGTAGGTATGTTCTTATCTCCTCCTTAGGAGCTAAACTGATTGGATTTGAGTTTATAAAACATGCATACCCTAATGATAATGATTTTGGAGAACTATATAGGGTTTGTGAAAAAACTAATTCTGGGGAATACTACAAGCATGACGGTTTTCTTTTCAAGAAAGATAAATTATGTGTTCCTAATTGTTCGATTAGAGAACTTTTAGTGAGGGAAGCACATGGAGGAGGTCTTATGGGGCATTTTGGGATAGCAAAGACCTTAGGTGTCATCCAAGAGCACTTTTACTGGCCACGTATAAAAAGGGATGTCGAAAGGATTTGTAACAAATGTGTTACGTGTAAACAAGCGAAGTCTAGAATCCAACCCAATGGCTTGTACATGCCGCTACCCATCCCAATGGCTTGTACATGCCGCTACCCATCCCTAATGCTCCCTAGATAGATATTTCAATGGATTTTATACTAGGTTTGCCTTGAAGTAAGAGAGGTAATGATTCAATTTTTGTTGTGGTGGATAGATTTTCTAAAATGACACATTTTATTCCGTGCCACAAATCTGATGATGCGACCCATGTTGCCGATTTGTTTTTTCGAGAAATTGTTAGGATGCATGGGATTCCTAAAACCATCGTATCTGATAGAGATGCAAAATTTTTGAGTTATTTCTGGAAAACATTATGGGGTAAATTAGGCACCAAATTTCTATTCTCCACCACTTGTCACCCACAAACTGATGGACAAACATAAGTTGTCAATAGGACCTTATCGGCATTACTACGATCTATCATAAAGACAAACATTAAGAGTTGGGAAGAGTGTTTACCACATGCTGAATTTGCTTATAATCGCTCAGTTCATTCATCTACTAAGTTTTCACCTTTTGAAATCGTATATGGTTTTAATCCACTAACTCCTCTAGATTTATCTCCTTTACCTGTTTCTCATCGTGTTTGTTTACATGGGAACAGGAAGGCAGAACTTGTTAAAAAGCTTCATGAGACTGTAAGGCGCAATATTGAGAAACGAACTGAACAATACGTGAAACACGCCAACAAGGGACGACAAAGTGTAACTTTTGAACAAGGAGATTGGGTGTGGCTACATTTTCGCAATGAACGATTTCCAACCAAAAGAAAATCTAAACTACTACCACATGGAGATGGCCCTTTTCAAATTGTCGAGCGCAATAATGATAACGCTTACTGTTTAGATCTTCCAGGTGAGTATAATGTTAGCGCCACATTTAATGTTTCTGATTTATCTCCTTTTGATGCAGAAGATTTTAAGACAAATCTTTTTAAAGAAGGAGGGAATGATGAGGACATCACGAAGAGCAAAGGAAAAGAATTAAATGTAACCGGAGCAAGCATGGACGGAAAGATGACAGAAGATCGAGCAAAGAAGTTCGGTGAAAAACTAAACATATATATCCAAGAACTTCTCAATTGTGACGGCGTTATTGTTCCCGACAATATCAAAGTTAAATGCATGACATGCATTCAAGTGCACATGGGACAAGATGACATTATTATAGATTAGCTATTATCTACTTATCATCTATGTTGCATGTCATATAAAAAGTAGGTGAAAAGTAGGTAGAAAAGTTGGTAAGAAAGTGGGTGAGAAAGTGGTTGATGTTGGAAGAAGAGAAATTAGGTGAGAAATGAGTCCTATAAATATGTACTAGATTTATCATTTCAGCAACTTGAGTTTTGTGAATCATATTGTGAGAGACTTCTCCTTTTCAACGTGTTGTTCGGTCTTTCATTACAAGTCCAACAACGTCGTTTCTGACTTATCAAACGGAATTCCTTCGTTTGTGGCGTCTTTCCTATCCAAGGTTCCTAGTCGCGTTATTGTTTCGGGTCTTAAGCTCTTTCTAAGCTAAGGTTCAAACGTCCGTCAACTTCGGGTCAAGGTTCCATTTCTATCTTTACTTTCTTTTATATTCTGCATTCGATCACTGATCAATCTATATCAGTTAAGATAATATCAGGATATATCGAGGAGTAAAGATATCAGGTACGGAGAATGTAATATATGCCAGTGTGGTAACTAAAGCATTAGAGATTGAGGAGGCCGAGGTAAAATTTCAAAAGCAAAGGGAATCTCAACAGTTCTTCAAACTGGTTCAACCTCAACAAGATAAAGTATGAGAACAATCAAGAGGCACGAAGAGGCCAAATGAAGATAAGTTTGATGCAAATAAAGGAAAGCGAATTCAACATTCTACTCAAACGAAATTGTGCTCGAAGTGTGGAAAAATGCATTTTGGAGAATGTGTAGCAGGCACTGGACGTTGTTTTAAGTGCAAAGAGATTTGACCATGGTTAGAGATTGTCCCCAAGTAAAGAAAGAGCAACCTAAGGCAAATCCGAGAGTGTTTGCTATGATTGAACCTGAAGATGTGGATCAACTAGCTGTGGTATCAGGTACTATTTTGATTAATAGTGTGCCTGCATGTGTTGATTGATTCTGGTGCTACACATTCATTTATATCGTCTGCGTTTGTGGTTAAATTAGATTGTTCACCAATGGTAGCTGAGTATTTTTATGATGTGATGTTACCTTCTGGAGAACAATTGCATTTGAATTATATATTACTTGATTGCGTGGTTTCTGTAAGTGGTCGTAGTTTGTATGGGAACATATCACAATGGATTTTGTTGTGGGATTACCGAAAACAATAAAAGGCCATGATGCCATTTGGGTGATTATTGATAGGCTTACAAAGTCTGCCCACTTCTTACCGGTAAAGATGTCTTCCACAATGGACAAGGTATGCAGAGTTATACGTTCAAGAGATAATAAGATTGCACGGAATTCCAGTTTCTATTATTTCGGATAGAGACCCCAGATTTACATCAAAGTTTTGGAAAAGCTTGCAAAAGGCAATGGGGACAAGTTTCAATTTTAGTACAGCTTTTCATCCTCAAACCGATGGCCAAACCAAAAGGACAATTCAAATATTAGAAGACATGTTGAGAGCATGTGTTTTAGAATTCCAAGTGACATGGAGTAAGTTATTACCATTAGTGGAATTCACGTATAATAATAGTTATCAAGCTACGATTGGTATGGCACCACATGAGGTGTTGTAAGGGAGGAAATGTAGGTCACCTCTATATTGGAATGAAGTCGGTGAGGCTCAATTATATGGTCCCGAGATTTTGCAACAAACTATAGAACAAGTGAGAGTAATTCGGGAAAGGATCAAAACGGCAGAAAGTCGTCAAAAAAGTTATGCCGACCAACGAAGAAGGGAATTGGAGTTTGAGAAAGGTGATGAAGTTTTCTTTAAAGTTTCTCCATTCAAAGGAGTAAGATGGTTCAGTAAAAAGGGAAAGCTCACTCCAAGGTTCGTCAGACCTTTCAATATAGTGGAAAAGATAGGAAAGACGACTTATAAGTTAGAGTTGCCATCGACTGTGGAAGGAGTGCATAATGTATTTCACATTTCAATGTTACGAAAGTTTATGCGCGATCCAAATCAAGTAGTTGAACCAAGTAGCATCGAAGTGGAACCAACTTTAACATATGAAGAGAAGCCGGTAAAGATTTTAGACTCCAGAATAAAAGAATTGAGAAATAAGCAAGTTGCACTAGTCAAAGTATTGTGGAAAAACCACTCTCTGGAAGAAACTACATGGGAAAGACAACAAGATATGGAGAAGAAATATCCTGAGTTGTTTGACATGTAGTTTTGAGGACAAAATTTCTAGTAAGGTGGGTGGATTGTAACACCCTTGCTTTTTGTGTATGGTACAGTGATCTTGTGATTTAGTTTTGATGGTACGGTAAATTAGCAGTTGTAATCGATGAAGGGGAAAAAAAATTGTTACGTGTATGAAGGATTTGAAGGAAAGTTAGAATAAATAAAACTCTCAATCATAAGATTAATCAAAGTTAATTAGTGATTATTAGAATGGACACCTCATACTTGAATGGACACCTCCTACTTGAATGGACACCTCATGCTTTCTTCTACATCCACCTTAATTTTCTATGTAAAAATAATATAAATCAAAATGTTATTATCAAAGTTAAATAAATATGATTGGTGAATTTGGGGAGCAGCTTAAGTAGGGTGGAATGAGGAGAAAACACATCATGCTTTCTCCACCTCCTCGTTAGCTTTTATGAAGAGGGTTTCCAATCAGATGGGGAAAGCCACGAAATTCATCCCCTTCTCTCAAATTCTCTCTAGTTTTGTAGGAGAAAAGTGAAGATTTAAGGATAGTTGAAGTGTGTGAGGGTATTTAGTGCACTATTGAAGCAAGAAAAGAGGAAAACAGGGAAGCCACGAATTTGGAAACTTTGGTGCAAGTTTTCTTTACTTTAAGGTATCAATTCTTACCCTATATTGATATCTAAGTGTTTGGGTTGGTTCAGAATGGTTGCTAGTGCATGAATTTGAAAGTTATATCAAGATTTCCCAATTTCGGACAAATCTGAACAGTTTTAGAATTTGAATTATTACAAGGTTTTCGATTGGTAATTTGATTTTACTCTCTTCAGATGACTTAAAGTAGACATCTGCACAAAAGTTATGACACTTGAATCATTGTAATTGGACTTGTGTATCTCAAGTTATAGTTGTTGGAAATTACTGTAAAACAGGGTATATCCGAGATTACTCACTCAATTTTCTTTTATGTATTAAGGTTACCAAGTGATAAGTGTTAAAGATTAAGGGATTAAGTGATCAACTTTAAAGCTAAGGACTTCAAGTAAGTAGATCTGATTGTCTTTGGCCCAATTGGGACTATAATTCAAAGAGTGGAGTTTATGGATTATGATTTGAATTGATTAGGTGCTAGATTAAGTATGAATAATATTTTGTTGGGGTGTATTGCACAATACACCGACCCAAACTCTTGGGATTGTTTGTGTGCTTGTTTGCAATTGTTTGATGATTGATATGTTAAGTTAAATTTAATATTATCAATATAGGTTATATGAATGTTGTATGTCATGCATATGTACAATTGATCATGCATCATGTTTTATGAAAAGAACAAAAATGTTTTACATGCATGGTTTTCATGATGATTCAACCGGATATTGTGGAGGGAGTAGAGTAAGGCTTTCTCGAGAGAGGCCATACGGTGTCATTCCTCTATTACGTAATCTTCAATATTCGATATATAAAGCATGTAAGTATCAAGCTATGGGTGGGATGGAATGAGCTGTCTTACGAATCGGGCCATATGGTTCTCATGAACTGTCCTAATTGGACTAAATGGTGTTCATTGGGCTGCCCCTGAAGAAGACCAAATGGTGCTTTTCCCTCCCTGTACGTTGTGACGCCCACACCAAAGTAAAAGTATCAAGAAATCAAATGAGACGAAAATGGAACATGTTTTAAGAAATGCATATTCATGTAGGCATTAAGGAATCATGTATGGTTATTTACTGAGTCTTAAGCTCATTAGATTAAGCTTTGTATTGTAGGTGATGATATTAGTGGTGAGGAGGTTTTTCCTTATCATTGATACAACGTGGTGGAGGAGGTATAGCCGGTGCAGATGCTTGGATCGTTAAGTGACGACCGGTGGGAGATGTATTTTGATGTTTAGTGTTTTGAAATGTGTAATGTTTAAAAGAGATTGATAATACATATTTATCAAAGTTTGTAAATTAACCTATGTTTTGAACGAATACAATGTTTAATTAAGAAGTTTTATATGATTAATTGGTGTTCTTATCAAATGGATTTAACTATCATTAAATCTTCCGCTGTAATTTTTATAAAATGTGTTAAAATAGTATTTTCTTATGAATAAAAAGAAAGTATGAAAATTGGGATGTGACAATTATTGCTCGATGTAGGATAAGTAGAAAATGGTAAGAGGAAATCCTGCAAGAGATGAGGTTGTTAATCGACTGTCAGATATCGTTGATCGCCAATTTCAACAATTGGAAAGATTAATGGCTCAAGAAGAACAATCAAATCCCCGTGTTGTTGGGACGGGAGATCTTAGCCGTGAAAGGTTTCGCCGCCTGCACCCTCCAAGTTTTGACGGGCAATCATCGGACCCAGCATATGCTGAAGAGTGGGTTCGTACACTTGAAGATATGTTTGATTATGCTAAAATTGAAGATCGGGAGAAAGTTAATTGTGCAGCATATATGTTAGCCAAAGATGCACGATATTGGTGGGACACTGTGAAGGCCACCAATAATGTTCGAACCATGATGTGGCAGCAGTTCAAAGAAGTGTTTTACGAGAAGTATTTTAGTCGCACAGTCAGAACAAGTAAACTAGTGGAGTTTGTACAGCTACGTCAAACCGGAAGTGTGGCTGAATATGTACGGAAATTCGAATCCCTGGCTCGTTTTACTAGCCATTTAGTTAGCAACAATGAGCACAAAGTGCATCAATTCACCCAAGGCCTGAAAGCTGAAATTTATAGGGGTGTAAAAATTTCAGGTACGCATGAATTATTGTACTCATCTGTGGTAACTAAAGCATTCGAAGTAGAAGAAGCTGAGGTTAAATTTCAACAACATCGAGAAAATGTTCAGAAATATTACACTGAGGGCAGTCATGTAGAGATAAGAGATGGCAGACGACTGCAACAAAAGGTAAAAGACAAGGAGAAGAATTACAAAACCAAGGCAGAGAAAATAAAATTCAGAAGTCTTCTCAACCACCACAATGCCCAAAATATAAAAGAGAACATTCAGGAGAATGCTTGAAAGGCACTGGACAATGTTATAAATGCAAGCAACCAGGGCACATCTCCAAGTTTTGCCCGATGCTAGAAAAGGTGACATCACAGGTGACACTGCGTGTTTTTGCAATGATAGAACTAGAAGAGGCAAATGAATCTGCAGTGGTGTCAGGTACCATTTATATTATGGATATACCTGCTTATACATTGATTGATTCAGGTGCAACTCATTCGTTTATCTCACTTGAGTTTATATGTATGCTTAATTGCTACCCTCAAGAAGCAGAGTATGAGTATGATGTGATGCTACCTTCGGGTGAGCATTTACATTTAAGCCATGTGTTACGAGAGTGCATAGTTAAGATAGATGATAGGATACTATATGCTGATTTCAAAGTCATGAAAATGAAGGGTTATGATGCAATTCTGGGAATGGACTAGCTGCATCGACATTATGCAACAATTAATTGTAGGACCAAGATTGTTTATTTTCATCCTCCGAATGAAAAAAATTGTTCTTTTCAAGCAGTTTAGTGTGCAAAGAAAATGCCGATTATATCAGCTCTTAATGCTCAACAATTACTGAAAAGCGGGTGTGAAGGATTCTTTGCAAGTATTATTGATAGTAAAAAACAACCAAGTATCCAACTGAAGGAGATCCCGGTAGTGCAAAATTTTATAGAAGTTTTTCTAGATGATCTTCCTGGTTTGCCACCCGACCTGTCGCAGAACCGGTATCTAAAAACCCGTATAGGATGGCCCCAGCTGAATTGAAGGAGCTAAAAAGTCATTTGGAAGAATTGATGAGGCAGGGGTTCATTCAGCCAAGCTTTCCCCTTGGGGAGCTCCAATATTATTTGTATAGAAGAAAGATGGAACAATGAGAATGTGCATCGATTACAGAGAGTTGAATAAGTTGACGGTAAAAAATAAGTATCCCTTACCACGAATAGATGATTTATTCGATCAACTCATTGATGCACGAGTTTTCTCAAAGATAGACTTACGTTCGGGTTATTATCAGCTTAAAGTGAAGTCTGAAGATATTCCAAAGACAGCATTTCGTACAAGGTATGGACATTATGAGTTTTTGGTAATGTCCTTTGGATTAAGAAATGCGCCTGCAACATTTATGGACTTATTGAATAGAGTGTTTCGAGAATATTTAGACAGATTTGTAATCGTCTTTATCGATGATATCCTTATCTATTCTAGAAGCAAAGAAGAACATGAGAAGCATTTGGAGATTATTTTAGATAAATTAAGGCAACAGTTATATGCAAAATTTTCTAAATGTGAATTTTGGCTAGATCGAGTGAACTTTCTCGGCCATGTTATCAACGAAGATGGTATATCCGTGGATCCAGCAAAGATTCAAACAATCAAAGATTGGCCACAGCCAAGGAATGTGGGAGATGTAAGGAGTTTTCTTGGACTTGCAGGCTATTATCAAAAATTCATTGAAGGATTTTAAAAAATTGCTATGCCTTTAACTCGATTAACCAAGAAGAACATGAAATTCTGGTGGTCATTTGATTGTGAACAAAGTTTTCAGGTATTAAAAGATAAACTGACCACAGCCCCAGTATTAAAACTTCCAAATGAAGATGGACGTTTTAGTATTTACTGCAATGCATCAAAAATAGGCCTTGGATGTGTACTTATGCAAGAGGGGAAGGTGATTGCTTATGCATCAAGGCAACTAAAAGAATATGAGAAAAACTACCCAACACATGATTTAGAGCTTGCTGCTGTAGTTTTTGCTCTCAAGATATGGAGACACCATCTATATGGAAAGTCATGTGAAGTATATTCCAACCATAAAAGTTTGAAGTATGCTTTTACACAGAAAGAGCTTAATATGCGACAACGGAGATGGTTGGAATTCAGCAAGGATTATGACTTTGAAATTAAGTACCATCCAGGAAAAGCCAATGTTGTTGCCGATGCATTAAGTAAAACAACATGCTTTAAGCAACCAACATTATCGACTTTATCGGTTGCATTACAATCGGAGATCCAAAAATTTGATCTGGAGCTTATAACGGAAGTAACTAGTAAGATGGCTGTATTAACGGTTAGACCTACACTTTTAGATGAGATCAAAGAGGCACAATTAAGAGATCCAAGGTGTTTGGATTATAAGTCAAAAAGGGATCTTGATGAATCTTCTGAATTTCATTGTTCAGAAGATGGTATTTTAAAATTCAAAAACCGATGGTATGTACCACAGGATTCAGATTTACGAAGAAAGGTGTTATCTGAAGCACATTCATCTATGTTCTCAATACATCCTGGAACTACAAAAATGTATCGAGATTTGAAATTACACTATTGGTGGCCAAATATGAAAGAAGACATTGCAAATTATATTAAATTGTGTCTAATTTGCCAACAAGTAAAGGCCGAACACCAACGTCCAGCAGGAACTCTACAACCCTTGCCTATCCCTGAATGGAAGTGGGAACATATTTCAATGGATTTTGTTTTTGGATTACCAAAAACTACAAAAGGACATGATGGCATATGGGTAATCATAGATCGCCTAACAAAATCTGCCCATTTTCTACTAGTAAAGATGACGTTCTCACTACATCAATATGCTGAACTCTACATACAGGAGATAGTGAAATTGCATGGAGTACCCGTATCTATTGTGTCAGATCGAGATTCAAGATTTATATCAAAGTTTTGGAAAAGTTTACATGAAGCAATGAGCGGGCACAAAGTTAAATTTTAGTACCGCATTTCATCCTCAAACCGATGGGCAAACAGAGAGGACAATCCAAACATTGGAGGATATGTTAAGATCATGTGTACTTGAGTTTAATATTACATGGAGCAAGATGCTGCCATTAGTAGAATTCTCCTACAACAATAGTTATCAAGCTACTATCGATATGGCACCATATGAAGCTCTATATGGTCGAAAGTGTCGATCTCCCTTGTGCTGGGATGGAGTGGGAGAAGCCAAGATATAGGCCCTGAAATCATTCAACAAACACTGGATCAAGTGAAGATAATCAGAGACAATAAAAATAGCTCAGAGCCGACAAAAGAGTTGTGCCGATCAACGAAGAAGGGAGCTAGAATTTGACGAGGGAGATGAAGTATTTTTAAAGGTTTCCCCGTTTAAAGGAGTAGTAAGATTTGGAAGAAAGGGCAAGCTTAGCCCAAGATTTATCGGCCCTTTTCTTATTAAGAAAAAAGTTGGAGGAAGGGCATATGAACTAAATCTACCTTTATCAATGGCCGGAGTGCACAATGTGTTTCATGTATCTATGTTAAGGAAGTGCTCAAGAGATCCATCCCAAGTGATACAACAAGAAGATATCAAAATTCGACCAACATTGGAGTATATGGAGCAACCAGTTTGCATTCTCGATTACTTGACCAAAGAACTTCAAAATAAAAAGATTCCTTTAGTTAAAGTTCTTTGGAGTAATCACCAGGTAGAAGAAGCAACCTGGGAAAAAGAAGACGATATGAGAAGTCAATACCCTCATCTGTTTGATGTTTGAAATTTTGAGGACAAAATTTTTGTAAGGAGGGTAGAATGTAATACTAGTGCACAAACTAAGTATTTTTACGCTATCTAATGCTTCAACTAGAAATTTGTTTGAAGTCATACATACTGAATTATGAGTAAGAAATTTTTGTAAGGAGGGTAGAATGTAATACCAGTGTACAAACTTAGTGTTTTTACGCTAAGGGATCATTAAGGTTTACTAATCATGATTAATTAAGTTAACCCTGAGAATTAGCTTAGAACTAATGTGAATTAATTAGTTAAGCTAAACATGATTTAAATAATGATAATGAAGGTATTTTAACAAATAATAGAGCAGGTTGTGGTAAAATGGTAAAAGTAAATAGATAAATTTGGCAAAATAGTAATTTCACCTCATGAACTATCTAGAAATATTGGATGATGGCTGATGATCAGCCATTTTCGTGCTGAAGAGAGAGAAAGGGTGAAAGAGAGGGAGGATTTGACAGAAAAGAGTTTAGAGAGAGAAAGTGAAAGTTGAAAGGGGAGAAGCTGAAATTGGCCTCCAATCCTTTGAGGAGAAGTGTTCCTCCATCAAGAGAAATCTATTGAGCTAAAAATCAAGAGGTATGACCTTATTTTTACGTGGTTTAGTGTTATTAAGATTATTCACATGATTACATTAAGGATAAGTGAGAATTATAGGATTATCAATGACTTTGCAAGTTGGTTATGAGTGATACATGAAAATTAAAAGTTTTGATCCATAGTTCTGTTTACTGGTTAACCAATCATGTTGGAATACATATATATTTTTATGAGTGATGGAAATCTGAAATTGGTAGAAGTTGTGTATATTTTATCAAAGTTGCCATAAAAGTATCAATTTTGTACAAATTAAGATTTCGTATCTTTAGCCAATGATGAACTAATCTCATGCCCTAGATGTTTTAGCACATTAAAGTAGACACTTTGAGTTACATATAGGATTTGGAATCATAGCATTTCATGGTGTATATAAAAAGTTATGATATTTTGAAGTTATCACAAAACAAGACATTGATTCCGAAAATTGTGAATGATATTAGGTTATTGAGATGAAAGTGATTCACAAGAGTACCTACTACTAGAAAGACTAGCTAAGGATAGACAAGGTAAGTAGTATTGTGTGTGTTTTGCCCTTAATTGGGTCTACATCATAGAATAATAGGACTTTGCTGTTGTTTTATGCTTTACATGTTGAGATGAGATGCACGTATAAAATGATGTACAAAAGCATAATTTGGTTTATGATATGATGGATTGTTGTGTTTAATGTTATGAATATTACTTAATTGCTTGACACGTTCATACCACGAACATCTCATGCATCATGTTTTCTACAAAGTTACGAACTATTTACATGCATGAGATTTCGTATGAAACATAATATGAAATGGTTGTTTCGGGTTGAGCTTGAAACACAACGAAAGAAAAGATAAAATAAAGAAAGAGAAAGTTACGTAAATATCATTGGGAAGGGGTTTGAGTTGGCTGTCCCCTTAGGTGGACTCAAGTTTGTGGTCTCTCAACCCTTGGAATCGAGTTGGCTGTCCCCTTAGGTGGACTCAAGTTTGTGGTCTCTCGTTCCTTGCCAGGAAGCCCCAATGATAAGGAATGATAGAAATTAAAGGAATGAAAGACCCAGAATAAAACGAAAAGAAAAGTTTTACTTATGCATATCATGTACATGTTCATGCATATTTATACTACTTGCTGAGCCTTATGCTCATAGATGTAGGTGAGGAAGACGTACACTAAGAGGTGTACGAGATGAATCGCTTTGTTCATGGAGGTGGTCGATGTTGTTTGAGCGGATTTTGATCTGTGGGCAAGGATTTTGAAGAATCGTAAATAATGGTTAGGAGAATCAAGAAGTTGTGTATTTTATACTACTTGTGTATTTTAAGTTGTGTATTTTACCAGGCAAACGACATCCGATGTTTATGATCCAGACCATTCCAAAAAGGTCTTGAAAGCAGCTACAACTTTGGTGAAGAAAACGTTTTAAAATAACTTTGGGAAGATTTCTGAATCTGCCAATATATTCTTGCTGGTCAAGTAAAAGTTTGATTTAAGGAAAGTTGCATGTACTTTCCTATTTCCTTTGTCCATTCAATATCTTTTATTGGTTTGGGCTCTGGGCTTGTGTGCTTGACCACCTTGTATGATGTCAATATCTTCTTCAACCCTTAACATAATAAGCATTTTATTCTGATGTTGAATAAATTCTTTTATTTCAATTTCTTCCACTAAACAACATAGCGCTTCATGCATTTTCTTGGTTCTTGACCTTGTCATTGGGCCTCCAATTCCTTGCAATTGGTCTTTCTTCTTGGGATTGATTTGTGTCATCACTTGATCCGCATCATATTGCTTCACAATGTCCCAATAAACGAGTTATCTTGATTCGAGAGGACAATCAAGAAGTCATTAGTGAGGAAGAAGAGACAGAAGAGACTCGTGAAGAAGAGCAACAAATTGAAGAAGTTTGTCGAGCGCAAGAGGGACCCCTCTTGGTAATACGAAGAGTTTTGGCCACTCAAGCCATAGGTGAGCACATGCAGCGAGAAAATATTTTTCATAGCCGGTGTTGGTGATGGGGAAATTTTGCTCTGTCATTGTTGATGGGGGTAGTTGTACCAATGTGGTTTCAAAAGAAATGGTGGAGAAGTTGAAATTGCAAACCACTTCACACCCTCGACCATATTTGCTTAAGTGGTTGAATGATAAGGAAGACATTAAGGTGACTAAACAAGCTGTTATTGAATTTTCTATTGGTGGATATAAGGACCGAGTACTTTGTGATGTAGTGCCTATGAGTGCCGGTCATTTGCTTCTCGGGAGGCCGTGGTAATTTGATCAAAAAGTTGTTCATGATGGCTTCACGAATTTTTATTCATTCAAGCATGAAGGAAGACTCATCAAACTCGCACCCTTAAGCCCGGAGCAGGTGGCATTAGATGAGAGTTATAGAAAGGAGAAGGCAGCCACTACAAACTTGTTTATGTCGAAGAAAGAACTAAAGAAATCGGTTTTGAGTGGTGAACCATTAATCCTATTAATGTTCAAGGAGAGGATGGAAGAACTAACCACTTGTCCTAAGGCGGTCCGAGTACTATTAGAAAGGTTTGAAGATGTATTTCCCGAAGAATTACCTACTGGATTACCACCCCTTAGAGGTATTGAGCACCAAGTGGATTTTCAGCCTGGGGCCATCTTGCCAAATAGGCCAGCTTATTGGATGAATCCAGATGATACTAAAGAGTTGAACAATCAGGTAGAGGAACTGTCAAAGAAAGGGTCACGTTCGAGAATCCCTTAGTCCATGAGCTGTGCCTTCGTTGTTTGTTCCCAAGAAGGATGGCCCAATGAGAATCTGCATAGATAGCCGAGCAATTAATCAGATAACCATCAAATACCGTTATCCCATTCCGAGACTAGAAGACATGTTGGATGAGCTTAGCGGTTCCAGAATCTTTTCCAAGGTTGATTTGAAGAATGGTTACCATCAAATTAGGGTCAGAGAAGTGGTACATACCTTCTCGAGAGTGCATCGGCTACCACATGTTAGGTATGCCAACCGTGTTTCTGATCTGTTCTTCAAAGAAGTGGTACGTTTGCATGGTATTCCAAAGACAATTGTCTCAGATAGGGATACCAAATTTCTTAGCACCTTTTGGAAGACGTTATGGAAGAAGCTCGGAACCAAATTATTATTTAGCACCTCATTCCACCCACAAACTGATGGCCAAACCGAGGTGGTGAATAGAACCTTGGGAACTCTTTTAAGAGGGATTGTTAGCAAGAAGCTTAAAGATTGGGATGTTCAGCTTCCATTTGTAGAATTTTCTTACAACCGGAGTTTGCACAATTCCACCCAAAAGACTTTGTTTGAGGTAGTTTATGGCTTCAACCCTCACACCCCAATGGACCTCAATCTCATCCCTCTTCCCATGAAGGATTTTGTCAATCCTAATGCAGCTGAGAAAGCTAAATTAGTGAAAGCCATGCACGAGCAAGTCAGAAAGAACTTAGAGAGAAAGAATGAATCATATGCCAAACAAGCTAACCGATGGAGAAAAGAGGTAATCTTCAATGAAGGAGATCTTGTGTGAAGTTTCAGCAACTTTTTAATGTGCAAGATCTGCCTCCCTATGTTCATGAAGAAGCAAGCGGACAAGAGGAACAATCATTGGATTTGAGACAAATCCTCAACTACTCGGGGAGGATGATGTGATACTGTTGGCACAAATTGAAGAGGACCCTAAAAGAATCATCACAAGAAGCCAGACTCGCAAATTGACTAACTTGTTTGCTCATTTTGTAGGTAAATATTTGGAGAATGTAGGAGATGAAGAAGCTACCCTGAAGGACGAGAAATTGCCATACCATTTGATTACTTGGCAGCAAGATAATTGGTCCAGCCAAGCCATCGGAATATCGAGCACAATGGTGGTCGAACTAATCCGCCCTTGATCAACAACTCACACGTTTTTTTTTTGTTGTCCACCATGTTTTAAGACAAAGCATGAGGTGGAGAGCTACTTCTGAGGTCCCACAATCTCTTTTGCAGCCACTATTTTAGTGTTACCAAGTTACCTCCTTTTTTAGCCAATCAGATGAAAGTTTGCAAGTCTCCTTTTGTTCCCTTCTATCCAATCCGTTTTTCACATTAAAATTCAGTCATCCCTTGATAAGCTTTCAGCCTTTTATCACCTTTTCCTCATCCAATCAGATTTCAACAAAATCCCTACAAGCCCACCATCTTTGCAGCCATTTTGTGAAAGGCTTACATCCTTCTTATCACCTCCAACTCTTCCAATCACATGTGAGGATGCACCTGCCAGCTCACAATGGGAGGAAACCATCTATGAGCATTCACACTACTTTTTCATCTGAAAAATACTTTGCAGCATAGTTTTTGTTAACATGTTTTAACTAGAATTGAAGCGAAAAACGTGATGTCTGTAATTCAGAGGCTATATAAGCCTTCCTTAGCTCATTTTGTAAGGGGTTGTTGAACATATAATATGGAGAGCATTTGCTGCTTTTTAGTTTGTTGAGGAATCCTCCAAACAGCCTTGCAATTTACCTGGTGAGTAATATCTGTGTGTTTGTAAGTTTTATTATCTTGTTGCTAGTTGTGAAATTAGTAACTTGCTGCAATCTTCCCCACTTCGTGCAAGAGGGATACAAGCGTAAGATTGTAGAGTTTGCTCTTCGTTTCGTCAATTCAACACCATTTGTGTTGTGTCGTACTATACCTTTGGCACATTACCAATGAGTACCACAACCAAATTGGATAAGGATGAAGGAGGAAAAGATGTAGATTAAATTAAGAGATTTCATGGAATGATCGGTTCATTGTTATATCTTACCGCTAGCAGACCTGACATCTTTTTTAGCGTTTGTCTTTGTGCTAGATTCCAAGCCTCACCTAAGGAGTCTCACTTGAATGCCGTTAAAAGAATTTTCAAATACTTAAGTGGAACACTTGATCTAGGATTAAGGTATCCCAAGGGTACTTCCTTTGACTTAATTGGATATTCCGATTTGGATTATGCGAAGTCTTGTGGATAGGAAAAGCACTAGTGGTACATGTCAATTCTTAGGTGAATCTTTAGTATCTTAGTTCTCTAAGAAACAAAACACTGTAGAAACGCTCATTCCTCTCAACTTCCACCTCCTCCGGTTAGTGCCCAGCGCTCATTCCTCTCAACTTCCTTCCTTTCCACGCCCTATGGCTTCCTCAACCTCCAGTCAAGTGGAAACGTTCTTCTTTGTCAAAATCCGATAATCCTCCTCCTCCTCCGGCGATTGACAAACACTTATTCCGAAATGAGTCGGCTCAAGATAGGTATTTCCAAATCTTTCAATCCAAACCATTAATCTTGAGTAGGGTTTATAGGCCCCATTGCATTCAAGGAATAGACTTTTATGAATCTAGTGATTACTTAGGATTAACCAACTTGTTTAGCTTTCAGAAACAATACTATGAGGAGGCAATTCGCCTTTTCTATGCTAGCTTGCATTCTACTCCTCATCCCCTTACCTTAAAAAGCCTTGTGTTTGGAAAACCAATCAAGATCACAGTGGCATTGTTGAATTCGTTACTAAATTGTAAAATTAACGAGCACACCGATCAATACTATGAACAAGGGAAGGAACCCTCTCTAGTTCGGTGCTCCGATTATAAGATTTTTCTGAGATGGTTGCTAAGGATCTCGAAAATGTGTCGTACAAACCTAAAGCTAGTGATCTCAACATCACAGCACGTTTAGTTCACCATATCACCACCTACAATCTTTTGCCTAAGGACGAACATAGAGATCACATAAGCCACATGGAACTTTATGTCTCTACATGTTCTTTCATCGACGTCGCTTCATGTTAGTTTCATAATAATGAGGCGCATGATGGATGTTTTGGATGTGGCATCCAAGTCGTTACCCTTCAACCTTCTGCTAATGGAAATTTTCGCAAAGCAAGAAGTCAAATTTCCTATTCCCTCGACATTTATCGAAGTTAGGAACCTTGATATCTATTCCGACTCCACACTTGCCCGTATGGGATTAGCTCAAGATGATGATGGAGTCTGGCACTACAAGAAAACCTTACCTCCCGACCTCCTACCTCCGCCACCTCAAGTGATCCTCCCCTGACTGCCGATGAGATTCACATTCCTCCTGAGCATTGGACCACGCGTGGACAACATCTCTCTTCCTCCTTGTCCAAGGAGCGTTTTGATATGCTCACTAATCTCATTTCTAGCCTCGCTTCCTCTGTTGAATCTCTTCACAACAAGGTTGATGGTCTTAGGAAACAAATTGATGCTTGAGATGAATACTTTGAAGAAGAAGATGACTATGAAGAGCCAGCAACAGCGCGTCCTAGAGCTCCAGTTCACTCCTCTCCAGCCCCTAATTCTGAATCGTTTCCTGCTCCGACTATTGAGCCATCTGTCACACCGGCTGGTGATCCAGACACGGTACCAATATCCTCCCCCGGTACGGTGTTGATCCTGTCTCATGCAGGAACCTAGGTCCTCCACTCTTCATCCACTGTGCATATATCTTCTCCAGTCTTAGATGTGCATGGTCACCTCTTATAGGATCTCCATGAGAGTAGTTTATTAGATATTTTGTGGAATTATGGGACATCTCTCTCTATGTAAAGACATTGCTTTTTAATTACCGCCTGTTGTTTCTAGATGCATTAGTTTCTTGTGAATGTCTTAACATTTTTTTGATAATACCAATGGGGGAGATAGATTGCATTATTCTATACAATTGCTTTAATTAAGATTGCATGAACATGAAAAGTTATAACTAACTATTTCTATGCTCTAGTATTGGGAAGTATGCATGTACTATGGGGGAGTATTTAAAATGTGAGAACATATTAAATTTATCTTTCAATTGGATTGTCATCATAAAAAAGGAGGAGATTGTTGGCTTTAAAGGATTTTAAAGTAACCAAGTATTTTTTAAGATAATTGTTTGTAAAGATGTATGAAAGCTAAATTAAATTATGCCGTTAATGAATCTTTTGTGAAACATCCTTGTAAAAGGGTACACTTAATATCTAACAAGTTGGTCAAGTGTTACAGAATTGTATAAAATTTTCTCAAGCTATGTCGACCGCTGTTCACATGTGTCGACTGCAACAATTCCAGAGAAGAGATGTGTGTCGACCGCTATATACATATGTTAACCGGAATAACGTTAGAAAAGATATATATGTCGACCGCTATATATATACGTCGACCGCAATAATTCTAGAGAACAGATGTATGTCGACCGCCCAAGAGATGTGTGTCGACCGCTCAAGATCTATGTCAACCAGAGGAAAATTTCTAGAGATGTAACTTATGTCGACCGATACAGACTTATTTCCGATGTCCCAGAGACAAACATAATGTCGACCGCGCAAGACCTATGTCGACCGATGTGAAGCTCCAAAGACTGAAGTATGTCGACCGCTAATTACTAGTGTAGACCGCTGAAGTTCTAGAGACAAAACTGATGTCGACCGCTGATTACTTATGTCAACCGCTGAAGATCCAGAGACTAAACTTATGTCAACCGGTCCATGATTATGTCGACCGATTAGGATCTACAGAGTTAAAGCTCCAACGGGTACTTTCTAATGAGTCTAAACGGCTATATTGTGGTCGACTGCTCCCGTACTTATGTCGACCGCCCGAGCTTGAGCTGTATAAATAGTTAAAGAGAAGCCCATTGAAGTATCAATTTTCTTGAGAGAAAAACACGCCGAAACGCTGCCAAAATTATTCTCAAGTCATTATACTCTCTCATCTCTTGTATTCACTTTTATTTTATTCATCTCGTTATTGAGAGAGTCGGTGTAGAAACCGTAAATCCTTGTAACGATAGATTGAGTGAACTTGTAAAAGGGGTGACGCCTCTAAGAAAGAAGATTCAAGTTGTAAAGGTTAGATTGACATCCGAAAGCTCAATCAAGTAAAGGATCTTCAAGGAGCTACCTTGAAGCACAGACGTAGGCAGTTGTTGGCCAAACAACGAGAACATATCGGTGTCAAATTCTCTCTCTCAACTCTTACTTTGTTGATTGTGCTTGAATAAATTGATTTTGATAAACAATCCTTTTAGTTTTGTGCTTAAGAATTTTAACTTACGAAAAATCGTCATTAACCTAATTCACCCCCNTCCCCCCCCCCCCCCCCCCCTTTCCCTACTTAGCTTAAAAACCGCAAAAAGTAAGGTTCTCCCTCAGGGTCTTTACAAGCCATTGCCAGTTCCAAATCATCCTTGGGAAGAAATATCCAAGATGGTTCATTTTATTCCTTGCTCTAAAACAGATGATTCTTCTCATGTTGGTGATCTTATTTTCAAAGAAGTGGTGAGATTGCACGGCATTCCTAAATCAATTGTCTCGGATCGCGACATGAAGTTTCTGAGTAATTTTTGGAAGACATTGTGGGAAAAGATTGGTACTAGGCTCTTCTTTAGTACCACATTTCATCCTCAAACTGACGACCAGACCGAAGTGGTCAATCGATCTTAGGGAGCATTACTAAGAAGTGTAATTGGCAAAAGGCTTAAGGATTAGGACTTACAATTACCCTATGTCAAGTTTGCATACAACCGAAGTGTGCATGGATCTACACAACAGACCCCATTTGAGGTAGTATATGGTTTCAACCCTTTAACTCCACTAAATTTAATTCTAATTCCTATCAAACAAGTTGTAAATTTTGATGGAGCAAAGAAGGCTGAACAAGTGAGAGCCTTGCAGCAAGAAGTAAGAAGAAAAATCAAGAAGAAGAATGAGTCATATGAACGACAAACAAACAAAAGCCGCAGGGAGATTATTTTTAAGGAAGGAGATTTAGTTTGGTTACATCTACGCAAGGAAAGATTCCCTAACCAACAAAGGTCTAAATTGCTTCCAAGAGCCGATGTTCCATTCAAGGTTTTGGAACTGATTAATAATAATGCTTACAGATGAGTTGCCTGGTGAGTATGGAGTTTCAACAACTTTCAATGTACAAGATCTATCACCTTATGAGGAGTATGATGACAAAGATTTGGAGGAGACCAACCTTTTGGATTTGAGGACAAATCATCAAACACCTGGGGAGGATGATGTGCTTGAAGGTGCGATTACACGGTGAAGAGCCAAGACTTTAGCTAACAACCTTGTTTATTTTGCAGCAAAGTGTATGGAGCATAATATGGAGATGAACCCTTCAATTATGGACATGGAGCTTCATAAGCATGTACTACATTGGGATTTAGCTAAAGAAGTTACTTGAATAATTCACTCTTGAAGAAGCAACCCCAGTAGTTGAATAATAAAGATGTGTATTTAATTAGCATGTTATATTATTATTATTATGTAATGTATCATTTGTTGGAGTCATAATAAGATTGCAATGTTTCCAAAAGATATCACTTTGGTGACTTTTGAAACATTGTAACCCTATAAGAGTTATATCTTTGAAGAATTGTCTCTCTTCAAAGGTTGTGTCCTTTTTTTATATCTATTTACAGAGCTGTAACTTTGAAGAGTTGTCACTCTTCAAAAGTTGTCTTTCTTTTATATCTATTTACAGAGTTGTAACTTTGAAGAGTTGTCTCTCTTCAAGGGTTGTATCTTTTCTTTAGAGTCACAAATTAATGCCTTTAGGAGTCTATATATAGAAGGCATTGCAATCTGTAATAAACATTGAGTGACTGTTGTTGATTGTGATTTTCACAGATTATTCAATCAGTCAAGTGCATCAACCGTTGATTGTTTATTCCGATCGGTGAGTCATATCCGAGGGTATTCATCATTTGTGTTCTTGCAGCAAATCTTGGTGAGTCATATCCAAGAATTGTTATTTCATTTTGTATTTTCATCTTCATCTACGTTTTATTTATCATTTCCATCCTTAATTTCAGTCAACAAGACCGAGTGATATTTCAATTTTTTCGCGCACATTCTTTGGCTTTCATAAAGTCAAGGCATGTCAGTTATGGGTTTAGGGTTTGAAGGTTCAAGAGTTCATGGGTTATATGGTTCAAGGTTAAATGGTCAATATTTTATGGTTTTAGTGTTTAGGATTTTGGATTCCAAGAATTAGGGTTCCAGGGTTAAGGGTACAGAGTTTTATGGTCCAGGGTTCCAAGGCATAGTGTTCAAAGTTTCAAGGTTCAATGGTTCAATGTTCAATGGTTCAAGGTTCCAAGGTTGCAGAGTTTTGAGTTATATGGTTCCAAGGTCCTAGGTTTCACAATTCAAAGTTTCAAGGTCTAGGGTTCAAGGGTTAAAGGTTCACGGTTCAAATGACATTGGTATAAAGGTTCCAGGGGTTCTGGGTTCCAAGGTTCTAGGGTTTAGGGTTCAAGGTTTAAGAGTTCTAGTGTGATGAGAACCACGGGTATATCAAACCCGAGACCCTTCAACAATGCGGAAAAAGACACCTGGATCGCCTTTGAATCAAGTACGAGGAACTTGACCCCAATCGAACCTTGCCGACGGAACCTAAGTTATCAAACAAGGAGCTTGACCTAGACCGAACTTGTCGGTAAGAACCAAAGCTATCAAATTTGATCTATCAAGAATTAACTTGACGAAGATCGAGTTCTTCGCAAAAAAACCAAAGAGAAAATCTCTCCCAACACTCAAGGTGAATTAATCATAAAAGTTGTCCCCTATTACCATAGCTTAAATGCCTTTAAATAGGCTACACACTTTTTTAACTAACAACAAGTAAATTAGGAAATAGAAAGTAATTAGGAAACTTAATAAAATAAAAAGGAAGAATTTTTGGATTGTTGGAAGGCACTTCTGTTTTGGTAAGTTGTGTATTTTGCCAGGCAAACGACATCCAATTTTTATGATCCAGCCCATTCCGAAAAGGTCTTGAAAACAGCTACAACTTTGATGAAGAAAGCGTTTTAAAATAACTTTGGAAGATTGTCGAATCTGCCAATATATGCTTGCTGGTCAAGTAAAAGTTTGATTTAAGGAAAGTTGCATGTACTTTCCTATTTCGTTTGTCCATTCAATATCTTTTATTGGCTTGGGCTCTTGGGATTGTGTGCTTGACTACCTTGTATGATGTCAATATCTTCTTCAACACTTAACATAATAAGCATTTTATTCTGATATTGAATAGATTCTTTCATTTCAATTTCTTCCACTAAACAATATAGCGCTTCAATTCCTTGCAATTGGTCTTTCTTCTTGGGATTGATTTGTGTCATCATTTGATCCGCATCACAGTGTTCTAGGATTCTAGTGTTTAAGGGTTCAAGCTTCTAGGGTTCCATGCTCACGGTTTAGGGTTTAAGCTTCCAGGTTCAATGGTTCCATAGTTCAAGGTTCAATGGTTCATGGTTTTGGGTTTAAGGGTTCTAGGATTCTAGGGTTCAGAGTTTCAAGGTTCCAAGGTTCCAAGGTTAGATGGTTGAAAGGTTCAAGGTTCTAGTTCTATGGTTCAAAGTTCAAGGTTTAAGTGTTCTTGGGTTGTCTGGTTCAAGGTTCAAGGTTCAGGTTTCAAAGGTTCAGGGTTATAGTATTTAGGGTTTTGCGTTCATGGTTCAGGCTTCAAGGTTTAAGGGTTCCAGGGTTTAAGGTTCTAGAGTTCTAGGGTTTAGGATTTAGGTTTTTTAAGTTCAGGGATCCATGGTTCTATTGTTCACGGTTCTAGGGATCAGGGTTCCAGGGTTCAGGGTTCAGAGCTCCCCAGTTCCAACATTTAAGGATTGGCTTCAATGGTTCAGGGTTCAAGGGTCAAGGGTTCTCGCTTCCAAGGTTTAGGGTTCCAGAGTTAAGGGTTCAAGGTTCTATGGTTCAAAGTTCAAGGTTTGAGGGTTCCATTGATCTAGGGTTCAGGGTTCAAATGTTAAGGCTTCTAGTATTCAGAGTTTGAGGTTTGTGGTCTAGGGTTCTAGGGTTCAAGGTTTATGTTCAAGGGTTCACCAGTTTAGGGTTTGGTTTAAATGTTTCGGTGTTTTGGGGTTCTAGGGTTTAGAGTTCTAGGAATCAGGGTTCCGGTTAAGGGTTCAGTGTTTGAAAGTTCCAAGGATCCAAGGTTTAGGGTTTTAGCTTCCAAGGTTCAGGGTTTAAGGGTCTAGGGTTCAGGGGTGTAAGGTAAACGTTTATATAGGGTTCAGGATTCTGAAGTTTAAGGGTCCAAATTTAAGGGTTCCATGGTTAAGGGTTAAACGTTTAAGGATTTTTAGGGTTCAGAGTTCAAAGTTCATGGTTCAAGGGTGACATGGCTCGGGATACCCTATCTGAAATTACACCTAAAGGAGACATTACCTGAGCCCGAGCTCGGGATCTTTCTAATAAGTTTATTCTTTCTGCAGGAGAGGCTCTACACAATTTTGAAGTATTGGAACCCACGGATTTGGACAAAGAGAACCAGACCTACATGCTAACTTGGATAGAGAAACTACCGGCAGATAAAACTATGAAGATACATGAAGAAATGGGAGAGCACTCCACCTCATCCAATCCCGAGACACAACACTCCAGGAACGCTAAAAGGATTGAGGAATGATCGATGTTTGCTTATTATTTTATGCATTTGAATTTTAGGGTTTCCGTTTCCCGAGTTAGGTTATTTTTACTTGAACTTGTTGCATGGGTTGCATGGATTTAAATGGGGATTTTCCTTAGTTGATAAGAAGGCACTTTACGCACAAAATGAAGGACATTATGACCGGTTCAAAGGGGGGAGCGTGAGCCTCATCATTGGTCCACATCTTCCTTCATTTTGGTGCGTTAGATAGCATTTTTTGGATGGATCACGAAAATTAGGCTCCCTTGTTGGCTGATTTAATCCCCTTTTCAGCTTGTAATCTTTAGATTTGAATTTTGAATATTGAATTTGAATTGCAAATCTCTCCTTTGGAGATTCTCCCTCCAAAGACTCGGCTAGTTTGTCATCCTTCCGAGCTAGGATGACATATCCTTACCAAATTTCTCCAGCCATCTTCATGGTCTAAGGGTGAGACTGTGGATCATCAGCTCAAGCATCCATTTTTACGTGCGTTGAAGCCCATTCTATCAGAAACCATAGTTTCCGGCCAAACCACAACACTCATCCATTTCGTCGGCATAATTCCCAAATTCTACGTGAGAATCTCTTTAATTTTTTAGTGTTTTGTATTTTCTTGTTCATCAAGAATACCTCCCATTTTCAGCCCCAAACTCACTCCCGTTTTTGAGATCTACCTGTCCAAAGTTTGCCCCTGATTTTTCAGGATCTGTCGGGAAATTCTTCCATTATCCGCCTTTACCATTTTCAGCATATCTCTCATTTCGTCCGTGAGATCCTATCCATTTTTAGAGGATCCATCCTACCCACATACATCAAGATCCCTTCCAAATTTCATAAGAAATCTCACTCACGTTTGTGAGATCAAAGCGCCCAAAGTTTATCCCGAATCTGATTGTCCGGGTAAACCCTAAAAATCCTCCGATCCAAATTATTCCATTATTTTCATTCCCATTTCGTGTCAAAAAGGTTTTAGGGTTGTTGTGTTTCTAGGTTCTGAGTTGAGGGTTCCAAGGTTCCGGGGTTCTAGGGTTTAGGGTTCAAGGTTCCAGGGCTCTACGGTTCTAGTGTTTAGTGTTTAGGGTTTGTCTTTCCATGGTTCAATGTTCAAGGTTTTAGGGTTCTAGGGTTCACTATTTAGGCTTCTGACATGAAATGGAATGGGAGGGAGGAAAAATGGGAAAACCGATTAGGGTTTGACGAAAATCTGCCAAAAAAAACAGAATTAGGGTTTGGGAAGGAATGCACATATCGCAAAGACGAAACGGATTTAAAGGCTGAAATTTGAAATGGAACTTTGGGAAGGGGTTGAACAAATCACCTCAAAAATTGAAGGCAATCCCTTGAGCTAATTGTGAGATATTGAATCAAACAGTAGCTAGGGTTTGACTAGGCAGTTCCGAAAAATCTGGGATTTGGAGAGGGAGAAATTGAATTAAAAAATTTGGTTAGGGCACGAATCTGGGGCTGATTTTTGAAGGGGTGAAAGAAAAGTAAAATATTATGATATCCTCCAAATTTGAAGAGGAATTATCTTGGGAAAAGGAAGATATGCTAAATAAAACTCGGATGGTCAAGGCAGAATTTCAGGGTTTCACCGAATAGGAATTCCAAATCGGAAATGATTTTGAATCACTCTTCTCAATGAATGTGGGCGTATTTTTGGACGAGGTTGAGGATGAATCTGGACAGATGGATGAGGAAGAGATCTCTCTAAAATTGAGAGAATTCCTTTGGGGAAATTGGGTGGTTTGGTCGTTACCCGAAAACACACCGGAAATCAACCCAGGGTGCTTGGATTTAGGAGAAATGATTCTCAAAATGAGAATGGGATGGATGAAGGAGCTAGGATCCACAATCTCACCCTAAGACTATAAAATGGCTGGAGAAAAGTGGTAAGGATTAATCGTTCGCTCGGAAAATGATCAACTCCGGGGGTTTGTCTCTCGGTGGCCAGTATCATCGGACGGCCTAGATCATCTCCAAGAACACCAATCCATGGCTTGAAAGATGGACCAATAAGAAGCCTTCATGGGACACTCTTCCTACCCTCCTCCTTCAGCTCATTAGGCTCCAAGGAAATGTTCTAAATATCCTCCCAAATGATAATTAGCTGACTTTTTATTCTTCAATTTTCCCAAAGGCTTTAGGACGTGGATTAGACGTGAAACCGATCGTGGATGGCTCTTCCTGGGCTCTCTGTGATTGAATCATTTGGTGGAGGAAACGGTGTCCAATTTGAACATTCTACCACTCTTTCAAAACCTTGAAGGATTGACTACATTTCATATGAAGACGTTGTCTTCATCCGAGGGCAGGCCGGTTGTCAAATTTGTAGAGCAATCTTCGGAGGTCTAGTTGTACCGGATCAAATTGTGGTACCCATGCTTTGTTGCTTGGACCACTAGCATGGGGGCTTCGACTCCTTCTTCCATCCGACCTCCATGCTTTGAATTCAAAGGAAAGAATTGGAGTTGAACAAGGTTGAATTCTTCAATGATATAGGGAGCTACAAAATTAGAAAACACATTAGATAAACATTGATGGCAAGAGAATTTTTGGGCCCTCCATATCATGTCATTCTCCCAGAGTTGATAAGGATTTGTCCTCAAATCTAAAACCTTCTCAATACTTTGATGAATCTCTTTCCCTAATTCAATATACTCGGTTATGTTTGGTTTGCATTTGATTATTTTCTTGATCAAAGATCCAATAGCCACGGTGTTCTCTCTATTAAGTCCTTTAGGGCACCAGGACTTCACATTATCACCACTTGTTAGAAGGATGAAAAGTTGTAAACCATTTAACCACCAAAATAAGTTGATTACCCAAATTCGTCCATGTGTTTCTTCCCAAACTAAACGTTCATAATTATTCAAGAAAAGTTCCTTAGCTCCAAAATTTCCATGCTCGAAAACAACCACGAAATCCTTCTTCAAAAGGTTAACGTCAACATTACTAAAATATCTACAATCAATCCAATCAATCTCATGAAGATACATAAGAACTTGGTCAAATGGATCATACCTTTCGGCCACAACCTTGTGCGGTTTGGCTATTTCATCCTCTCGGTCTACTTGGCTATTATGATGTATCAATAGGGAGCTCTTCATGCTCCTTTGTATATTCAACGGAAGTAAATAAAGATGTAGCCAAGATCGAATCATCAAACTTGAAAGGTTGTTTCAAAGTTGTAAGAGACATAGAGCTTACACTCTCGGGCTTTTGGAGCTCCGTCTCGCTTTTGATTCCTCCTGCATTATGTGCTGTCAATGAAAGGTTAGCCATCACATCTTCCTGGTTAGGCTCGTGAAATTCTTCCAAGATATCATAAGAGTGGTCGGGTTCCATGGAAAAGTGATTCTCCTCAAAACCGAAGTCTTCTTCCACTTGCTCGGTTTTTACTTCAACATTTCCTTCCACTTGTTGCAGGTGGGTCTTAGCATAATTTTCAGCAATATTGTATAAGTCTGAACGTGCTTCGAACAACAATTCTTTTATCTCAACCAACAAGTCTAAGTTACCCGGTTCAAGGTGCTTCATGTAGTGAGTTTTTGCTCGAGAGTGAGGGAGTTTTCCATTTGGGAAAAATTCCCTTCTCATTAGATTCTATAAGGCCTTCCAAGTTCTAACTTCATCTTCTCCATTTATCATTCTCTCCTCTTTGAGATCTTGCCACCAATTATAAGCGTGACCAACAAAACTTTGTGAGGCTACACGAACTTTCCCTATATTCGAGTAGTCATTATATGCGAAATGTGTTTCAACTAAATCCAGCCAATAATAATATTCTTCATCATCAAATGCCCCTCTAAAGGAAGGAATTCTAACCTCAGAATAATTTCTCACGTGATTATAGGCTGAAAACCGTGAGATTTGAAGTGAAACCGAACACTCATCAAGCTTCCTACGGCTTCTTGGTGCGGTTGACATATCTTTTCGTTTTAATCTACTCCCGGTAAGATTTATGGTTGGCTCCTCTTCAAACTCAAAAGTTATCCAAAAATAATAGAAAATGGAAGAGTAGGAAGGGATGAATGGCTCTGATACCAAATGACACGAAATGGAATGGGAGGGGGGGAAATGGGAAAACCGATTAGGGTTTGACGAAAATCTGCAAAAACAAAAAAGAATTATGGTTTGGGAAGGAATGCGGATATCTGAACGAAGAAATGGATTTAAAGGCTGCACTTTGAAATGGAACTTTGGGAAGAGGTTGAACAAATAACCTCAAAAATTGAAGGCAATCCCTTCAGCCAATTGTGAGATATCGAATCAAACAGTAGCTAGAGTTTGACTAGGCAGTTCCGAAAAATCTGGGATTTGAAGGAGGGAGAAATTGAATTCAAAAATTGGGTTAGGGGACGAATCTGGGGCTGATTTTTGGAGGGGTGACAGAAAGGTAAAAGATTATGATATCCTCTAAATTGGAGTTTTTGTCTACTCTTAGAGTGATCTATAGACGTTTGAATTTGGAGCTATGTATACAATGTTATGGATGTTGCCAGTAGGTAGACAAAAGTTTGGGAGAACTGCGGTCGACACCTTATAGGTTAGGTTGACCGGTTCTCAATTTAAAAAAAATGCATGCTCTCTATTTTTTCAACATCAGTTGACACCTTATAGGTTAGGTCGAAAAGTTCTTGATTTCAAGAAATGCATGCTCTCTAATTTGTCAACATCGCTCGACACTTTATGTTACGTTAGTTTTCTAAAATTGGTGTCTTCTAAAAAGTTATAGTAGACTATTTAAGGAACAATTTGACACCTGGAGCATCACAAATGGATCATTATAGAGGAAGTTATAATTTTTTGAAGTTGGAATAGAAAACAAAAGTTGAAAATCAGGAGTATTGGAACCGATTTCGGAATTCTGTGTTATACATGCAGTTATGTTGCTCCATTGAAGTGATTCTATGTCATGAGAATCGACTCAAATGGATAAGTGGACAGTAAGTGATGACTTTATGCTATAAAATAGGCAATGTTACCTTATTTCTGATATTTGAATGATCTATATGTTTAGGTCATCAATTGGACTAAAAAGGGACTCCAGTGGATTAATTCAAGCTAGGTGCTAAGATAAGTTAGTATTAAGATTGTGTGGCCCTTAAGTGGGACTGCATTGCAAAGATTAGAATATATGTTTGTTGTGTGTTGTATGTTATTTTAATATTATGTTTGATGTAACGTAGTAATGTTTCATAGTCACATAGTTTTGCATCATAGTTTTACAAAATGTCAACGAAATGATTTCATGCATTGTTTTACAACGTAGTTGGAGGTAAACGAGATATAATTGGTGGTATGGGACGCTAATTATGTTTCGTCTCCGATGAATTAAGAACTTGAATATCATAACAATAAAGCAAATGGTTATTACAGGCCTGAACACTCCAAGTAGTAATGTAAGTGGGCCAAGTAGATGTTGAAGTAGGTGGAGAGCAGTTTTTTGAGATCCTGTAATATTTTCAAAGATAAAAAAAGATATGAAACTTAAGAAACGTGAATGAAATTGTGCATTGTTTTATCAACAACATAGCCATACTCATGCATTTTTATAGTCATGTTACTTACTGAGCTTTGGACACTCCTCTGCTCTAATTCCTTGATACAGTTATTGAGTGACGACCGATGGGGATTGACGTATGGAGAAACACAGTCATAATTGAAAATGTTTTGAAGGTTTTGAAGATGTTATTAAATTGTATATATTATTTTGGAGTGATGAATTACAAAGGTTTTTAAAATTAATGTATCTTAAGTTGAAATATTTTTTTCAGCTATAGGTTTAAATTATTAAATGCTTATGTATTTACAAAAAAAATGTATGTTTTTCAATTTGATAGTAAACTAAAGATAGTTTTAGAAATTAAAGTAACAAGTGTTCCACTAATGTAAGTAGTAAGTAAGAATGCAGTAACGGTCCGGTTCTCGGGTCGTCAGTGAGTAAGAGAAGTAGTAAGCTTCGGCCTAGGAATTGGGTCGTTACATTAGGGTTCCAAGGTTCTAGCGTTCATGCTTCTGTGTTCAAGGTTTTGGTTTCTATGGTTCAGGGTTCTAGGGTTTGGGGTTCAAGGTTGATGGGTTATAGGGTCCACAATTTAGGGTTCAAAGGTTTAGGTTCTAGGGTATAGGGTTCAGGATTCTATAATTCCATGGTTTAAGGTTTAAGTTTCTAGGGTTTTAGAGTTTAAGGGTTCTAAGGTTCAGAGTTGAAGGTTCAGGGTTCAGGGTTAGGGTTTTCAAGGGTTCCATGGTTCAAGATGTAAGGTTCAGGGTTCCAAGGTTTAGGGTTATATGGTTTTAAGGCTTAGGGTATACGATTCAGGGATCGGGGTTTCAGGGTTCACAGGTTCAAGTTTTACGGTTACAAGGTTGGACTTCAACTATTTAGGGTTCTAGGATTCAAGGTTCAGTGTTTAGGGTTCAATGGTTCCAAGGTTCTGGATTCAAGGGTTTAGGGTTCATTGTTAAAGGGTTCCAGGGTTCAGGGTTCCAATGTTAATATTTCATGTTCAAGGTTTTAGGGTTTCAACGTTC
This sequence comes from Begonia fuchsioides, assembly GCA_003255005.1. Classification (NCBI taxonomy): domain Eukaryota; kingdom Viridiplantae; phylum Streptophyta; class Magnoliopsida; order Cucurbitales; family Begoniaceae; genus Begonia; species Begonia fuchsioides. The sequence continues at coordinate 35,426 of QAOC01009937.1, forward strand.
CAAGGTTCTAGGGTTTAGTTTTCTCAGTTATACAGTTCAATGCTGAGGGTTTGAGGGTTCCAAGTTTCTAGGGTTTAGGGTTTATGGTTCAAGGTTCAAAGTTTTAGGGTTCTAGGTTTTAGCTTTAAGAGTTTTAGGGTTCCATGGTTTAAGGATCCCGGGTTAAGGTTTATAGGGTTTAGGATACAAGGTTCCAGGGCTTCGCAGTTCTAAGGTTCAGGGTTCCAGAGTTCAGAGTTCAAGGTTAAAGGTTCAGGGTTTCAGGGTATAGTGTTAAGAGTTTCAGGGTATAGTGTTCAGAGTTTCAAGGTGACAAGCTTCAAGAATGGGAAGGGGAATAAAATGAGATTCATGTGAGAAAGAAGGGAAGAGACGGGCTGGAAATTTGTGATATTAAGGAAGGGAGTTCTCAGGTTGCATAAGTCTGCAACCGAGATTTGGAGGGGCTGTTTCGGGATAAGGGAAGAGCTTAACCTCCAAAAAGGAGGATAAAAGCTTTTGGCAATCAGAAGTTTATTCAGAGGGGAGTATCGGGTGCCCAAAAGGTGGTTATCGGAAAAAAGGATGGGGTTGGTTGGAAAATGAGAGGTAACCAGAGATGAAAATGAGCTAATGTGGATTACATGCTTACCCTAAGACCACGAGAGAGTGGCTGAAGATGTGTAACATAGCCTAGCTTACCCTAGCTCGGAAGGGAAGCCAAAGCCTTGAAGGAACACTCCTGGGTCGCCAGATATTACTCACCGGAAGGCCGAGTCTTAGAGGTCGGAAACAGGCCAAGGAAGGAGATGCAAAGCACTCTTTTAGATTCAAAATAAACTGAGTACAAATGTTCGGTGGTGAGGGAGTTTTAATCTCCTTCACATGAGGGAGATGGCACCTTAATCTGATGGATACCAAGGCTTTATTCGATTTTGTTTGGCACAAAAAGAAAGGTAGAAAGGACCACCCAACATATACCTGATTTGGGGGAGACCAAGGAGGGTTGTTCTCAAATGGTTCCCCTTCCATCGGCTGCCATCCAAACATTCCCTAAAGTACAAACCCATGCAAAAGATAAAACTCACTCCAAACCCATGGAAACTCACACCAAACTCATGCAAAACCCATAAAACCCTAAATGATTGTTTCTACAAATTTAAAAAGAAATAAAATAAAGCTAGGAAAAGAGAAGGCCGATCAGGTTTGAGCCATGATCCAGGAGCCCCGACCTATACCCGACCTAGACCCGGCTTGTACCCTGGTTTCCCTCCTCCCTTGCTTCAGTTTTGCACTTTCTTCCAAGGTGTTCCAAGCTCGAAGAAGCCTCGATATTGACCTCCTTTTTGACATGCCACAGATTAGCATACCGAATGGAGCAATCACCCGAGCCCGAGCCCGAGCTCGGGAATTTTCTAACATATTTGTTAATCTTGCAGGAAAATTAATTGATGAACTATACATTTCTAAGCCAACTTTAGAGGATCAAACAAGGCCAAAACACGTGATTAATTTTGATGGAGAAAAGGTGGACTTACAACCAAGAATCGAGCCTCCCAGAATCAAGCCCGCACATGAACCCGGTTGAAGTTCACGTTGCATGGTGAGTTAAAGTCACATGCAAATGTGACCAAATGTCCCACGACGCAACTCATCAACACTTCAATGGAGTGAAGGAATTTTATTGCATTTTTTAGTATAATTTTACGTTACATTTTAGGAGAACCCGAGAGGGTTTCTCGGCTAGATACATTTTAGTTATTTTGCATGCTTTTGCATGGGGTTTTGCATGAGGGATTCTTGGCTGAAAGAAGGGTATTTTGGGCCAAGAAAGAAGGGCAAATTGGCTGAAGGGGTGCAAGATCACGTGGACATCACATTCTTGCATTCTCATCAGTCCAATTTTTCCTCCTTTATTTTCATTTCCAGCGTGCATGTTGCATGACTTTGGCTCATAATTTTCCCTCCTTTTTTTTCCTCTCTTTTCAGCTGATAAAACCTCCCCCAATGCTGGCTTGTAATTTTCAATTTGGAATTTGAATTAAAGTTTCTTTGAGCATCTCCCTCTCACGGGCATTTCCAACTTCAAACCGGCAGCCGGCGCACCTCCGGTTACCGTAGGTTATCTCAAAGGAATCCTCCCTCCGAGCTGGAGATTTTTTGGTGCTTCAATACTCCAGCCTTCTTCAAGGACTTAGGGTGAGGTTGAAGGTCACAAGCTCCTTCCTTCCATTATTTTTTTTCGTTTGGTTTTAGTTCTTTCCGCCGGCAGATTTTCGGCCACCACCAAAAACACCGTTACTGTTCCATTACATTCCGACCGATCCATCCACGTGATTTCCTTCATTTTTGGAGGAATATCACCTATCTTCTTACCAGAGTTCCACTCAAAATTTCAGCCCTAAACTCGATTGTATAGTCGAGTTATTGCCGTCCAAATTCCAGTCCCGATTCTGGAATTATCGGATGATCATTTTTCCATTTAACCTAACCTGATTCTCCCACTTCCTAAATCTAAACCCCCTTCATTCCGTGCCACTTTTCCAAGCTTCCCATGTGAGGAGATGTTTTGGTTGCTCAAAGTCTTTCGGGGTTGGTTCCTCCATAGTTATTCCGCGCTCATTATTTCCTACAAAAAGAGAAAATTAATTACAAAACTTCTTAGCTCGAGCTCGGGTGATTGCTCCTTGAGGTATGGCTACATGTAACAACCCGGTTCCTAGGTCGTCGCTTACTGCTTCTCTTACTCACTTACGACCCGAGAACCGGACCGTTCCTGTGTTCTTACTTACTTACTTAATTACCTTAGTAGAACAATTGTTACATTAATTTCTAAACTATTTGTCGTCTTATAAAAATAGTTGAAAAGGAAAACCGTCAAATTGAAAAACATGTATTTCTTCGTAAATAACGATTTCAATTCCACCTTTTATAAGTAAAATTCATAAGCATTTGATACTTTAAATTTACAGCGGAAGAAAATAATTCAATTTAATATACATTTATTTCCAAAACCTTTGTTATTCATCACTCCAAAATAATATATAAAATTTAATTACATTTTCAAAACTTTCAAAACATTTTGAAATATGACAGTGTGTGCCCATATGTCACTTCCCACCGGCGTCACTCAATAACTGTATCATTTGGACACTACTCTGCTCTAACTTCTTGATCAATCATTTGCACTCATCCCTCCATTACATCCCCTACACTGCATGTGACGCCCTGTAGCGTACCGTTTCGTAAACTTTGCTTTTCACAAAAAGATGATAAAATTTTTGGTTTACGATCATGCATTTATAAAACGTAGCAGCAAAAGACTTTGAAACATATTTATAATTTAAATCTCTTTTCGAGGAATACATGATTGCATGATCGTTCTAAAATACATTAAAATAAAAATCCTCCCGTTCGTTGCTTGGACAACATCGTTCTAATAGCCACGGTCATGGGAGCACTTCGTCAACTGAACGTTAGCATCACAAACACCACAAAGTTCATCTATGAGCCTAAAGCTCAGTAAGTAAAGCATGAAATGCATGATGCAAACATTATATGAATTTGTAAAACATTTTGTTTTCTTTTCATTTGGGGTATTTCTTTACTTTAATTTCCATGCATCCTTATCATTGGGGCTTCCTGGCAAGGAACGAGAGACCACAAACTTGAGTCCACCTAAGGGGACAGCCAACTCAAACCCCTTCCCAATGACATTTACGTAACTTTCTCTTTCTTTCTTTCTTTTATCTTCATCTTTCGTTGGTTATTCGAGCTCAACCCGAATGAACCATTTTCATATTCTGTTTCATATGAAATCTCATGCATGTAAATAGTTCGTAACTTTCTTGAAAACATGATGCATGAAATGCCCATGAACATGCATAATATGAATGTACCAAGCACATCATTAACATGTGTAGCATAAACATAACAATTCATCACATCATAGTAAATATCAATTCCAATAACATTTTGTAAGTTACATTATTCCGTTTTGACATAAACCAAATCTTGGTGATAGTAACATAGTTGCAACTTGTTATCCAAAAACATGACATTCATAAATCAATCCAAATTAACACTTCAAAACATATCTTTGAGCCAAATACCATCATTCAACATATTCTATCTAAACACTAAACAATTCATGGCATAAAAAACAAGCATAACCTAACACTTCATGGTGTAGGCACAAAGAGGCAAAACACAAACATAGCATTACTTACCTTAAGTCTTTAGCAATTAGGAAAACACATAATCAATGCCTTTTAATCACTTCACAACCTATAAATAAAATAACTATTAATCGTAATTCGGAATATTGTTCATAGTTTTGCAGCAAATTCAAATTATCATAACTTATTATATACAACTCCAAATGTCTTCATTTTAAAGCTCAAATCTCACTCAAGGTGTCTATTTTAACGTTGTAAAAGACCTTTTCCGTTGGATTAGTCTAAATAAGGTTTGAATACAAAACATGAAACTAGACAGATTTTCCAGTTTTCAATCACTTTTGTATAACATTGCAAATATGAACTAATTCATTTTACAATATGATTAGATATCATTTTAACAGAATGATAAACCATAAATTCCAAATTTCGTGCACTTTAAATAACTAATTATTATACCATTCTTTATTACTAAGAAAATCACAATTATTCTATAACTAATTATACTATTAATCATGGTTAATCCATAAAACGTATGAAATTATTCTTACCACAATATTCTTAGCTCAATTGAATCCTCTTGATGAGATGAACAATTCTTCTCAAGGAATTAGAGACCAAATATCTCTCCTTTACCTCCAATTTTCACTATTTTCTCTCTAAAACCCTCTCTCCATTTTTGCTCCTTTTCTCCATTTCTCTCTCTCCAGTCACGAAAATGGCTGATCCTCAGCCATTTCTCACATTTTTCAGATAGATTTTAGGATGAATTTACCTTTTAGTCCAACTTATCCTTTTAGGTTTACCATTTTCCCTTACATGTCTCTTTAATTGCTAAAATACTACAATTATCACCATTTAATCATACATACTTTAATTAATTAATCTAGATTAGTACTAAGCTAATTCTTAAGATTAACATAATTAATCATGATTAGTAAACCTTAATTACCCCTTAATCACTCACTAATTATGCTTTAATCACAATTAGTCACTAATCAAATAGGGACACGTGACACTTTCTTATTGCTTCTCTACTTTAAATTACCAAATCATATTTGTATCTAATAATATTCTTGGACTAAGGTTTATGCAAATAATATCATTGATTAAGGAGGAAATCTAGTGAAAGTGACATATCTTTTAAGCATAAAGTGTAATTTTACTTACTATCATTTTGATGCTAATTTCTCTAACCCTAGCTTTTTCATCTTTAGCATTTATTTAAATATTTTAATTATCTTAAAAGTAAGCAAGTTTCTTTTCGGGTATTACAGCAAAGCCAAATTATGAGCCTAAAGCTTAGTAAGTAGCATGACTGTAACATCTCGTTTTTGTTTTTTTATTTAGAAACAAAAAAATACTGAAAAGTCATGGTAAAATTATTTTCTTTCCTTGAAATCTTTAATCTGTATAAATCATTTTCTTGAAAGCACAGCGGAAGTCATTAAGTAAATAACAAACTCTTTGTTACCATAATTCAAAACGCATTTCCAAAACGTACTTATTCATACATTTACATATGTAATTAACATTTCACAAAACACATCTTAAAACATAGTACTTTCAAAATACATCAAAACTTCTTTCTTTCGTTCATTCACACGGGTCGTTGCTTAACAGTGCATGCACGGCCCGAGCAAGCCTCCTCCACAAATCACATCATGTGGTGAAAACTAAGTTCTTCACCTTCGTTTTTATCACCTACATCACAAAGCTTATTCTAATGAGCTTAAGGCTCAGTAAGAAATAGTATAAAGTGACATGCGTAACATGAGCGTGGTTTTGTAAAACATGGATATTCGTTTTGTTCTTTATTGCATTATTCTTGCTTATCGATCCGATTTTCCACCTCATGGTTCTACTAGTCATTTATTTGTTCGGCTTTCCACCTCGTGGTTCTACTTGGTCCTCGTGACCGAGCTTTCCACCTCGTGGTTCTACCTCATTCATTTGTTACGTACATTCATGCATAAAACTTTGAGGATTTTCAGAACGAGAGTTAGCACCAACGGGTTCCTTCCATCCCACCCTCGCTATTCGGTTGGGTGACGTTTGAAAACATGCATGGAAAACATTTTCATTCTTTTCGTAAGACATGATGCATGAAAATGGCATACGTGCACAACGTGACATTCATAACATAAACTTAAAGCATGCATAAAACATCTCCGAATCAATATAAACAAACGTCTCCAAATGAAGATAATTCTTAAGTATGCTTAACATAAACTTACTTCATTACTTTACTTAACCTAGCAACCATCAAACAATGTCAAACAAATACCAATCAAACCCAAACACTTGGGCCGGTGCACGGTGCGATACACCCCAAAAAAAATATTCTTATTCTACTTATTCATAATCGTACATTCACTTTTGTTTGTTTCTAATTATACAACCTTAATCCTACTCTTTGTGATGTAGTCCCTGAAGGGCCAAAGACATGCAAGATTAACTTACTTGAATTCCAAGCTGCAGAATACTCCTTATTTCCTTCACTTTGTTTACTTGATTCCAAACAACCTTAACATTAAAAATATGTTTACATTATAATTTCCCGAATTTATTCTGTTTTTCTTCCAACTTACAACAGCCATAACTTAAGTTATCAAACTCCAATTCTTATGAATAAGCAATCAAAATCACCCTTAAGGTGTCTACAATAGTTCATTAGAAGACTCTAAATTCAATTTCGTAGTAAAAAATCATATAAAATCCGTAATTTTAAAATGAGACATATTAATCCTGCCTTTGTATGGACATGGTAACACCTTGTTTTTCATGTCATTTCCATTAATCGAAACCATGCTCGAACTCTTAGAACTTCAATATAGGGTATAGAAGAACACTTAAATCAACCAACATCATACCTTAGCCCCAACTTCGTGCTCCTCCTTCTTGTTATTTAAACTCATAAAACGCACTCGATTTGCACCTCTCACACTAAACTTCAGCTTCAACCTTATGTTTTCCTTCATACGAAAGTTGAGAGAAATAGGGATAATAAGTGAGAATTTCGTGCATCCAATGTCAGCTGAAGGTGAAGAGGTAAATATGAGGTGAAGAGGCAAACATGAGGTGGAGAGGCAAGCAGGAGGAGGAGAGGCAAGCACGAGGTGGAAAAGCAAGCACGAGGTGGAGGGATAAGCATGAGGTGGAGACAAGCATGAGGTGGCTTCACCAAATTTTCTTCTCCAACACTTAACTCACTTTGTCCCATACTCTAACCTTATTTTTTATTTCTTAAAGCATTTCTTTCAAAGACATATTTTAACACGTTACCATCAATACTTCGTGATGCACTTATCAAGATTTAGCAACACAATTTAAATTTGTAATAACTAAGGTGCTTAAATGGCTCGGGTGTTACAATGACTATAAAAATGCATGAGTATGACTATGTTGTTTATAAAACAATGAACAATTCATTCACATTTCTTAGGTTACATATCTTCTTTATCTTTGGAAATATTATAGGATCTCAAGAACACTGCCCTCCACCTACTTCAACATCTACTTGGCCCACTTACATTACTGCTTGGAGTGTTCAGGCCTGTAATAACCATTTGCTTTACTTTTCTAATATTCAAGTTCTTAATTCATCGGAGATGAAACATAATTTGCATCCCATACCACCAATTATATCTCGTTTACTTCCAACTACGTTGTAAAACCATGCATGAAAATATTTTGCTGTCATTTTGTAAAACTATGATACATGACTCTGTGACTATGAAACATTACTTACATTACATCAAACATAATATAAAAATAAACATACAACACACATCAAAAATATATTCTAATCTTTGTAATGCAGTCCCACTTACGTGCCAAACAATCTTAATACTAACTTACCTTAGTAGCTAGCTTGAATTAATCCACTCGAGTCCTTTTTTAATCCAATTGATGACCTAAACATATAGATCCTTCAAAGATAAGAAATCAGGTAACATGACCTGTTTTATAGCATAAAGTCATAACTTGCTATCCACTTATCCATTTGAGTCAATTCTGATGACATTGAATCACTCAAGGTGTCTATTAAAGTTCATTAGAGAACCATAATGTCAATGGAGCAACATAACTGCATGTATAACAAAGAATTCCAAAATCGGTTGCAACACTCCTGATTTTGAACTTTTGTTTTCTATTCTAACTTCAAACAACTATAACTTCCTCTATAATGATCCATTTGTAATGCTCTAGGTTTCAAATGGTTCCTTAAAGAGTCTACTATAACTTCTTAGATGACACCAATTTAAGAAAACTAACGTAACATAAGTGTCGACCAATGTTGACAAAATATAGAGCATGCATTTTTTAAATAAAAAACTTGTCGACCTAACCAATAAGGTGTCGATTGCAGCTCTCCTCAGTTTCCATCTACTGACTTTCAACATCCATAACTTTGTCCACATAGCTCCAAATTGAGTGGTTCAAATGGCTATAGATCACTCTAAGAGTCTTATATACCTCTTATTAAGGAAATAAACTAAAATTCGTAACAAAAATAAACTGAATCTCCAAAACTATAACCTTGTACATAATTAACTAATTTCACAACAATTGACATGAAATCATTCATATTTATCCACCAATTAAACCAATACCAGCATTTATCATTAATTAACCTAAAATAACTTTAAAGGATAGAAAAATACCTTGAACTTCAGCCTCCACGAAATTTTAGAACTCTCAACTTCACTTCTCTTGAAATCACTCACTTTCTCACTCAATTGTGCCTAACCTCACTCGTTTCCCTTACAATACTTCTTCTCTATCTCAACTCACTTTCCCCTGAGTCAAGGAATAAAAACCTAAAGAAAATAGAGAAGAAATCGTGGCTGGAAGGAAAAATGACAGCCAAATGCCTTTTATGTCCGTTATTAAGCAAAAATAATCTTTCTTTCACTTCCACCAATCATTTAATAGCTTCCCATGCAAGCTTGATCACCTACAAGAGGGTTCATAGGTTCCATTATATGCTACAAATTATGTTTAACACTTAATAAATCAAACCAATCCGGATTCTCCAAGTTTTGATTGACTTTTCAACTTAGGTCGGTGAAGGTGTCGACCGCTTAACCAAAGTGTCGACCAAACCTAGTTACTATTCATAACTCTCTATTCCCGAAAGCTATTATGTGCGACCAGTTACTAAGGTGTCGACCGAACCTTAAAATTTTCCGAACAGTTAGAAAATTTTCTAACTTTTCCGAATAACATCATCTCATATACCCCCTTAAACATTATTTTTTTTATTACCTTCAACCTAATAACTTACTAACATCCACAATAATTTAATACTTCAATATTTAACAAACATTCATAAATAAATAAAAAATCTTAAACACTTCCATCTTAAGTCACAAATTCTAAAAACAAATGAAGGTTGTTACATTCCACCCTCCTTCAGTTCTTGTTCTCTTTCCCAGGTAGCTTCTTCCACGTTATGATTTCACCATAGAACTTTCACCAATGGAATTTTCTTGTTACGCAACACCTTCATCTTGGTATCTAGTATCCTTATTGGCTGCTCCTCATAACTCATAGTTGGCTCTACTTCAATCTACTCTGCTTCCACCACTTGGGATGGAACACAAATGCATTTCCTTAACATTGACACATGAAACACATTGTGAACTCCTACCAAGTATTTTGGTAGTTGCAACATATAGGCCATGTTTCCCACTTTCTTCAAAATATTAAATGATCCAATGAATCTGAGTGCCAACTTCCCTTTTTGCCCAAACCTCATCATACTTTTGAATGGAAAAACCTTAAAAAACACTTCATATCTGAAACAAAATGGGAATGGAATAAGCAAAAAAAAATACCAACTCGAGTAAGGAGTGAAAGATCCCGAAAAATCAGGGAAGGGAGTTGATAATGGAAGGCAGAGATCTCAGGATTGCGATTGATTTTGGAGCTAATATTTTGAGGAAAGGCAAAAAGATAGATGAAAAGAAAGTCCACAAAGTATGAAAGGATTCTCACGGGTAAATCGGGAGATATGGAATCAGGAATAATATTGCACAAAGAGGGGGCCGGACAGATACGAAGTGAGGTTGTGGAGGCAATATCTTAAAACATGGTAGTGGTTCTTGATCTGAAATTTGGAGGGATTGGAGATGGATAAGAGATGAAATTATCCTCCAAATTTTAAGGGATCCTCACGGATGAAATGAAAGATATACGGGAATGAGTAACCGAAGGTGGTGATAGGAAATTAGGGTTTTCTCAGAATAACCGAGAAAATAGGGTAAACTTTGGATGGGTGTAAATAGGAAGCACGAAGGAGTTAGGAGCTGACATTTTGAGGTTTATTTGATGTATGAATGTATGAGAGATCCTCCAAAATTAAAAAGATTCTCACGTAGGGTTTCAGATATATGGCGATGGGATGAATGCGGGATATGGTTTGATCGGAAACGAAGAACGGCGGAAATGGGACTTCACTTCACGTAAAATGGATGCTTGAGTTGATGATCCACACTCACACCCTTAGACCATGAAGATGGCTGGAGAATATTGTAAGGATAGGTCGTTCTGGCTCGGAAGGATGACCAACTCCAGTTGTCTCTCGGTAGCTGGAATATCGATTCCGAAGACCAAGTCTTTGGAGGGAAAAACTCCAAAGGAGGAGATTCACAATTTGAAAAGAAAATCTTCTACATTCAAATCTCAAGATTAAAAGCTACAAAGGGGGGGATTTGACCAGCGATTCACGAAATCCTGGCCTTGAAAGGTAAGTAAGAATGTGCCAAATCGGATGGCTCAAAAGCTTTCACGCTTCGGCCCATTACGCAAGAGGAAAGATGGTGAAACCTTTGATTTCTTCCCAAGAATAGCTTCAGCCACGTGAGCAACTGTATTTCTCCTTTTCTTTGGCTGCAAATCCTAGCTTCCTTTTCAATTTGTACTTGGGCCGAATTGGTGGCAAAAAAGTTCAGAAGTCCAAGCCGAGTAGCTTGCTTGCACTTAGCTCTCGGTAATTTCTATAGCTGACTAGTCAAACGGCGTTTGATTTTAACGTAATACCCTGCTTTGGAAAGCTTGATAAAATAACTACCTTTCTTCAGAAGGCGTTATTTTGATTTAAGGCCAAGAAGGTCTTCAAAAAGGCCCAAACAGCTTCGGAGGTCAAACTGAGCCGAATCCAAAACGTGGTCCCCATGCTTTGTTGCTTTGACAAATTTAAATATTTCCAAGGGAACATTCTCCTTCTTTCATTGACCACTTGGGCCGTGTCTTAACATCAAAATGGAATGGATTGCTGTTTAAGCTTGGACAAAGGCAGAAATCTCCAAAGAAGTAGGAAACTACAAAATTAGCAAACACATTAGTTAAAAATTTATAACATGACAATTTTTGGGTTGCCCATATCGTGTCATCCTCCTGAGGTTGATAAGGATTTGTCCTCAAATCCAAAATCTTTTCGATCTTTAGATGAACCCCCTTTTTTTTAGCTTAGGATGCTCGGTCATTGTCACTTTATTTTTATCCAATTGCTCAGGTATGCTCTTCCAATCATAAGTTGTATGTTGTTCCAACCCCTAAACAATCTTCTTCCTAGGTTCCTTTTCTCCATTCGTCAAAGTTTTGTTTCCCTTAGGATCCTTGAAGCTTGTAGCAAAAACATACTCTTGGGTTTCATGCAAAAACTTGAGATAGGAACAAAGAATATCCAAAAATATAATGGTCATAGTTGGTCACAACAAATGAATAACTTCCATAGCTTAAAACCTTATTAAGCTTAACACCATCAATTAAAATGTATTGTTACATTCCCTTTAACCACCAAAAAAATTTTGAAACCAAAACTTTCCATAAGTTTCTTCATTCCATTTAAATCCAACTATCGGTTTTGAAAGCTCATTGAAATGAAATGAGACAAGCCATGGGTCATCAATAGTGAAGGCATCAACATAGATGCTACAATGTTCATTTCTAAGGTGAGGTATATCCAATATTCCTTTAGCTCTAAAATAAGGCATCACAAGCTCATTATCTCCAATTAAGAAATCTTGAACCACTAAATTAGCATGATTAACTTCTACAACAAAATTTTCCTTCAAAAACTTCAAATCAATGCTATTAAAATATCCACGTCCACTCAAACCAATATGATGAAGGTAACTAGGCACTTGGTTAAATAGATCATACCTCTCGGCCACAACCTTGTGGGGTTTGGCCACTTCATCCTCAAGGTCTACTTGTATACATTGGTATTCCATTACAAGCTCTTCAAAATCATTTGTCTATTCCATACAAGAATTAGATGTTGTTGCCAGTGAAGGGTTCTCTATGATCTCTTCTTTGTTAGGCTTGTGAAGATTCTCGAAGATACAATTAGAGTTTTCGGATTCCAAGGAAAAGTGATTTTCCTCAAAACCGACAACATCTTTCACTTGCTCGGTTTCTACTTCCACTATTTCCTCAACTTTTTGTTAGAGATCTTCAAAATTATTTGTACCTACATTGCAAGCATGAGAGGGTGCTGTAAATATTGGATCTACATACCCGAACGGTTGGTTCACGGTCATTCGAGACATAGGGTTGGCAATCTCGGCTTGTTGGAGCTCCATTTTTATTGAGGTTCCTTCTTCAATACTTCTGCCAACGGAAGATTCTCAATTCTTTCTTCTTTGTTAGGCTCGTGATGGGGCTCCAAGATAGCACAATAGTTTTCACATTCCTTGGAGAAGTGATTATCCTCAATACCGACAACGTCTTCCACTTGCTCGGTTTGTACCTCAACATTTTCTTCCACTTTTTTTTCGGAGAGAAACATCATAGCTTTGATTCAACATGTGAAGATCTTGACGAAATTCCAACATAAGGAGCTTGAGTTTATCCAACGATTCATAGTAGTCGGATTAAAGGTAATCCGAGTATTGGATTTTTGTTCTTCGGTTTGATCTCGAATGTGGTGCAACTTGTGAATACATATTATCAAAATAAAACAACAAAAATACAGAGGCAAAAAGGAAGGTGGGATGGGATGCTTGGCTCTGATACCAAATGACACTAAATGGGAATGGAATAAGCGGAAAAAATACCAACTCGAGTAAGGAGTGAAAGATCCCGAAAAATCAGGGAAGGGAGTTGATAAGGGAAGGCAGAGATCTCAGGATTGTGATTGATTTTGGAGCTAATATTTTGAGGAGAGGCAAAACGATAGATCAAGAGAAAGTCCTCAAAGTATGAGAGGATTCTCACGGGTAAATCAAGAGATATGGAATCGGGAATAATATTGCACAAAGAGGGGGCCGGACAGATACGAAGTGAGGTTGTGGAGGCACTATCTTAAAAAACGGTAGTGGTTCTTCATCTGAAATTTTGAGGGATTGGAGATGGATAAGAGATGAAATGATCCTCCAAATTTTAAGGGATCCTCACGGATGAAATTAAAGATATATGGGAATGAGTAACCGAAGGTGGTGATAGGAAATTAGGGTTTTCTCAGAATAACCGAGAAAATAGGGTAAACTTTGGATGGGTGTAAATAGGAAGCAGGAAGGAGTTAGGGCCTGAAATTTTGAGGTTTATTTGATGTATGAATGTATGAGAGATCCACCAAAATTGAAAAGATTCTCACGTAGGGTTTCAGATATATGGCGATGGGATGAATGCGGGATATGGTTTGATCGGAAACGAAGAACGGCGGAAATTGGACTTCACTTCACGTAAAATGGATGCTTGAGTTGATGATCCACACTCACACCCTTAGACCACGAATATGGCTGGAGAATGTTGTAAGGATAGGTCGTTCTGGCTCGGAAGGATGACCAACTCCAGTTGTCTCTTGGTAGATGGAATATCGATTCCGAAGACCAAGTCTTTGGAGAGAAAAACTCCAAAGGAGAGATTCACAATTTGAAAAGAAAATCTTCTAAATTCAAATCTCAAGATTACAAGGTACAAAGGGGGGATTTAACCAGCCATTCACAAAATCCTAGCCCTGAAAGGTAAGTAAGAATGTGCCAAATCAGATGGCTCAAAAGCTTTCACGCTTTGGCCCATTACGCAAAAGGAAAGATAGTGAAACCTTTGATTTCTTCCCAAGAATAACTTAAGCCACGTGGCAGCTGTATTTCTCCTTTTCTTTGGCTGCAAAACCTAGCTTCCTTTTCAATTTTGGACTTGGGCCGAATTGGTGGCAAAGAAGTTGAGAAGTCCAAGTCGGGTAGCTTGCTTGCACTGGTCTCTTGGTAATTTTTGTAGCTAACTCGGCAAACGGCATTTGATTTTAATGTACTACCCTTCTTTGAAAAGCTTGAGAAAATAGCTACCTTTCTTTAGAGAATGTCTTCAAAAAGGCCCAAACAGCTTCAGAGGTCCAACTGAGCAGAATCCAAAACGTGGTCTCCATGCTTTGTTGCTTTGTCAAATTTAAATATTTCCAATTCTCCTTCTTTCACTGACCACTTGGGTCGTGTCTTTACATCAAAATGGAATGGATTGCTGTTTAAGCTTGGACAAAGGCTGAAATCTCCAAAGAAATAGGAAGCTACAAAATTAGCAAACACATTAGATAAAAATTTGTAACATGACAATTTTTGGGTCGCCATATCATGTCAATCTCCCTCCTTAAATTCTAGCACTTCGTTGCTGATCTGCATAGCTTTTCTGACGATCTTGAGCAGCTTTCATTCTTTGTTGTATGGTTTTCACATGTTCCACTGTTTGTTGTATCATTTCGGGTCCATAGATTTTAGTTTTTCCGACATCATTCCAAAATAATAGAGACCTACATTTCCTTCCATACAACAATTCAAATGGAGCCATACCAATAGATGATTGATAACTGTTGTTATACAAAATTCTACTAGTGGTAACAACATGCTCCATGATTTCTAAAAATCCATAACACATGCACGTAACATATCCTCAAGGATTTGAATAGCCCTCTTAGTCAGGCCTTCTTTTTGAGGATGAAATGTCGTGCTAAATGTCAATTCTATTCCCATAGCTTTATTCAAACTCTTTCTCGAAGTAAACTTTGGATCTCGATCAGATACAATGGGAACTGGAACTCCATGTAATCTTATAATTTCTTGGAAATATAATTCAGCATACTTTTCCATGGAAAATTTTGTTCTTACCGGAATAAAATGAGCAGATTTTGTCAAACGATCAATAATTACCCAATTGCTATCATGACCTTTAATCGTTGTAGGCAATCCGACTACAAAATCCATAGAAACATGATCCCACTTCCAGTCCAGAATCATCAATGGCTTAAGCGTTCCTGCAGGCCTCTCATGTTCTGCTTTTACTTGCTAGTATACAACACATGATTCCACATATTTCACGATATACTTTTTCATTCTCGACCACCAAAAACACTATTTCAAATCCTGATACATCTTTGCATTTCCTGGGTGAATCAAAAATTTTGTAGAGTGAGCTTCTCTCAATATCTCATTCCTCAATCTTTGTGACGTTGAACATACCATCGACTACGGAATTTAAGTATCTCCTCTTTTGAACACTGAAACTCAAAAGAATTAGGCATCTGCCCTTCCATAAACTGCATATATCGCAAATCCTCCTTTTGAGTTTCCCCAATTCTATCCAACAAATTTGGTCTCACAGTTAAAGTAGCTAACTGCACTGCTAGATCCGATGCAACTTCAATGTCTGCCCTCTGCAGCTCATTACGAATTTCTACCAAAATTTCCATCATCTCTGATAGCATGCCACTGACTTCCTGCTCAGTGCGTCAGCTACCACATTAGTCTTTCCTAGATGATATTTAATCTCAAAATCGTAATCTTTAACAAACTCAAGTCATCGCCCTTGTCTTAAATTTAACTCTTTTTGTGTGAAAAGATACTTGAGACTTTTATGGTCTGTAAATATCTCACAATGACGTCCATATAAGTAATGTCTCCAGATCTTTAGGGCAAAGACTACTGCTACCAACTCTAGATCATGGGTAGGATAGTTCTTCTCATAGTCTTTTAATTGCCGCAATGCGTAAGCAATTACTTTACCTTCTTGCATCAACACACATCCTAAACCAATCAACGACGCATCACAAAATTTGCTAAAATCTCCATCTTCCATTGGAAGTATTAGAAATGGTGCTAAGGTTAACTTGTCTTTCAATAGTTGAAAACTCTTTTCACAATCCTCTGACCACCAGAACTTCACATTTTTCCTTGTTAATCGAGTAAGTGGCGTAGCAATCTTAGAAAATCCTTTAATAAATCTTCTATAGTACCCTGCTAAACCAAGGAAATTTTGCACTTCCGTCACATTCTTTGGTTGTGGCCATTCACGAACAGCTTGCACCTTTGCTGGATCCACAGATATACCTTCGTTAGAAATCACGTGACCCAGAAAATTCACCCGATCTAACAAAAATTCGCATTTAGAGAATTTGGCATATAACTGATGTTGCTTCAATATACTTAAGACCGTCCTTAAATGCTCCTATGTTCCTCTTCCGACTTAGAATACACCAGAATATCATCGATGAACACGATGAAAAATTTATCGAGATACTCATGAAATATCCAATACATAAGATCCATAAACGCCGCTGGAGCATTTTTCAAACCAATAAGATCCATATGGGTTCTGAATGCAGTCTTTGGAATATCTTCCTCCTTTACCCTTAACTGATAATATCCTGA
Organism: Begonia fuchsioides; assembly: GCA_003255005.1. Lineage (NCBI taxonomy): Eukaryota > Viridiplantae > Streptophyta > Magnoliopsida > Cucurbitales > Begoniaceae > Begonia > Begonia fuchsioides. The sequence continues at coordinate 52,236 of QAOC01009937.1, forward strand.
CCGCAAGTCAATCTTGGAAAACACCCACGCACCCTGCAATGGATCAAACAGATCAATCTTGGGCAACAGACATTTATTCTTCACTTTCAATTTGTTTAATTCACGATAGTCAATGCACATCTGTAGGGTTCCGTCCTACTTCTTCACCAACAAAACAGGGGCTCCCCAGGGGGAGAAACTAGGCCACATAAAACCCTTGCTCAACAACTCCTCTAACTGCCCCTTCAACTCTTTCATTTCTGCTAGAGCCATTCGATACAGATTCTTTGATACTGGTTCCGCTCTGGGGTACACATCTACCACGAATTCAATTTCTCGATTAGGAGGTAGTCAAGGTAAATCATCCAAAAATACTTCTGAAAACTCCTAACACAGTTGCTTCATAGCAGTCTCATTAGATCCCTCCTCTTGAATATTTCTTCTTCCTCTCCTCATAGTCCTTCAATCACCAAATTCAATAATTAGTACTCCAAAATAATTATCTTTTTACCTTAATCCTTTAAAATCAAAGAAGTATTCAAATAATAACAGTTATTGAGCTGTCTAGAGAACCGACTTAACACAGTACACTCACTCTTTTGTTCCCACTTTGCTCTGATACCACTTTGTAACAACCTGATTCCCAAGTTGTCGCTCACTGCTTCTCTTACTCACTTACGACCCGAGAACCGGACCGTTACTGTATTCTTACTTACTTAATTACATTAGTGGAACACTTGTTACTTTAATTTCTAAACTATTTGTCGTCTTATAAAAATAGTTGAAAAGGAAAACAGTCAAATAGCTAAAGATGAACTTGCAAGGAAGTAAAGCTTATCCAAAGCCAACCTTTTTATGGCAAATATGGAAGTGTTTAAATTTCATTTTGAAGAGGAGCCGATTCTATTCACATTTACTTGAGAATTATTGAAGAAGTTTGTAGAGACCCCTAAGGTGGTGGAAGGTAATATCATATCCAAGAGGGCCGAGAGTAGGGAACCTTATCCAAGATTTTACCCTCCCTTGCTCGAGCCTAATCACCCTAGGATTGAAGTGAATAAGGTTTTTATACTCTACCCTCCTCGGATTTGTAGAACTAGAGACTCTACTATTGTGGTGGTTGTTCGATATTCCAAGTTGATTCAACTCTTATCTTGTTCCAAGACCGGTGATCCAACTCATGTGACAAAATTATTCTTCAAAGAGATTGGTGTTTTTACACGACATTCCAAGGATCATAGTTTTGAATCGAGACACAACATTCTTTCAAGGAAATAATTCGGGTGGAACCAAGAAAACCAAGTTAATGAAGAGTTTATGTGAGGAGGTACACAAGTCATTTCCAAAAGCCAAAGGGATTTATACAAAGTATGCCAATCAAGAAGAGCAAGAGCTGCAAATGGATTTGGGGGCAAATCCTCAAGTACCCCGAGAGGATGACATGCCTCAGGATATCTTATCCAACATTAAACCTAAAGGAGCCATCACCCGAGCCTCAGCTCGGGATATTTCTAACAAGTTCGTTCTTTTTGTAGGAGAAGTTCAACATGATTTCAAAATATTGGAACCCACGATAATGGATAAGGAGAAGCCGATCTATACAATTTGGCAAGAAGAAGTATTGGTGGAAGGATTGAATTCAATACCGCAACCGATCACTATGAAGAGGCATGAAGAAGTGGAGAAATCTTCCAAGACATCCAATCCCGAATCAAAGAACTTCAAAACTTAAGGAAGTGAAGTTATCATAGGATTATGACATGCCACGGATTGGCATGCCAAGTGGAGCAATCACCCGAGCCCGAGCTCAGAATTTTTCTAATATGTTTGTTAATTTTGCAGGAAAATTAATTGAATAAATATACATTTCTAGGCCAACTTTAGAGGATAAAACAGGGCCAAAACACGTGATAACTTGGCGTGGAGAAGAGGTGAATTCGCAACCTAAAACCGAGACCGCCGGATTCGAGCCTGCACCGCCGGATTGAAGTTTACCTTGCATGGCGAGTTGGAGTCACATGCAATCGTGCACAATCATCCCACGACTCAACTCATCAACCCTTCTAAGGATTGAAGGAATTTTATTGCATTTTTTAGATTAATTTTACGTGAATTATAACGTGGACATTTGGAGAACCCGAGAGGGTTTCTCGGCTAGGGTTTTAACGTGGATTTTCCATGCTGTGCATGGGGTTTTGCATGAGGGCTTAATTGGCTGGAAGAAGGGTATTTAGGGCCAAAAAAGAAAGGAAAATTGGCTGAAGGGATTCAAGAAACGTGGCTTGCACGTTGTTGCATCCTCATTGGTCCAAATTTTCCCTCCTTTTAGTCATTTTTCAGCATGCTTTTTGCATGACCTTGGCCCTTAGTTTTTGTAACAACCCTCATTTTTATTTTAGAATTTTGTGACTTTAGGATGTAAATGTTTAAGAGTTATTTCATGAATGTTGGGTAGTTATTGAGGAATTTAAGTACTGTGGATGTGAGCAATTTAGTAGGTTGAAGGTGATGAAGAAAATAAGGTTTAAGGGGTATAAGTAATAATGTTATTCGGAAAAGTTAGAAAATCTTCTAAGTGTTTTGGAACACTTTCGGTCGACCCTAGGATCGAGGAAGGGTCGACACAATGAATATTTTTGGTCGACCCCAGGATTGAGGAGGGGTCGACACAATTGTGTACTTTAGGTCGGCCACAGGATTTAGGAGGGGTCGACACAATTGAATACTTTAGGTCGACCCCAGCATTTAAGAGGGGTCGACACAAGTCACTCTCGGGAATACTTTCGGTCGACCCCAGGACCGAGCGGTCGACACAAACAACTCCTTCCCCAATTTGAGTTGAAAAGTCAACCAAAACATGTAGAGTTTTCATTGGTGGACTTAAAGGAAATGTTGATTTTTGTTTAATCAAGGAGATAAGAAGGTATTGTCTACCATTCTCCACTTCCAGCACGATTACTTCTCCCTATTCTCTCTGAGTTCTCACGACTTGACAAGGGAGAGTGAGATCGAGAAAGAGAAGAGATTTTGTGAGAGAAAAGAGTGAGAGAGTGAGTTATCTTAAGAGAGGTGAAGTGGAAAACTCTAAAGTTTCATGGAGACCGAAGTTCAAGGTATTTTTCTATCCTTTAGAGTTTCTTTTAGGTTCAGTAAGGATAATATGATGGTATTGGTTGAATTGATGAATAAAATAAAGGATTTCATATCGGTTGTTAGAAAACCATTTAATTGTGTGCAAGGTCAGGGCTTTTGAGATTCGGTTAAATTGTAGCACGAATTTGAGTTTCTGTCCTTCATAAGAGTTATGGACAGAAAAGTTATGAAGCACTCAATATGAAGCTATGTATGAAAAGTTATGGACGTCTTAAGTCAGAGTACAGAAACTGGGAAGAGCTGCGGTCGACCCCTTATAGGTTGGGTCGACCGATTCTCAAATTAAAAACACACGGTCTCTGTTTTGTCTACATGGGTCGACCCCTTACAGGTTGGGTCGACCGAATCAGGGTTCAAACAGTAAATGCCCTCTGTTTTGTCGACATGCTTTAGTTTTCTGAATTTGGTGTCTTCTAAGAAGTTATAGTAGACTCCTTAAGGAACAATTTGACACCTTAATCATCAGGAATGGATCATTATCAAGGAAGTAAAGTAGTTCGAAGTTGAAATAGAAAGTTAAGACTTTATGCAATTTCTGATCCTTATATGATTTATATGTTTAGGTCATTTATTGGATTAAAAAGGGACTCAAGTGGATTGATTTAAGAATGCAGCTAAGGTAAGTTAATGTTAGATGTGATTGGCCCTAAGGGGACTACATTACAAAGATTAGGATTTATGATTTTGGAATATGCTGGATTGTTTGGGGTGTAATGCACAATACACCGACCTCAATTTATTTGAGGATATGTTTGTGTGCCTTGTTTGATGATTGATTGATTATTGGTGTTAGAATAAAGATGCATGTTTAGAATGCTGCAATGTTTGAATCGTATATTTTATTGCATGTTATCGTGTTCATGCATTTTAATTGTTCATGCATCATGGTTTTAAGAAAAATACAAAAATGATTTGCATGCATGATTTTAATGATAATATGCAACGGGTGGTTGAGGGAGGAGCTCGAGTTAGACTGCCTCGAGGGAGGCCAGATAGTGTCTACTCTCTCCCGTGGTACCTTCAACGATCAAATAATGAAAGAATTATGGTATCAGAGCAAAACACACACGGATAAAGGAACGAAAGGGTTAGTGTGTCAGGTTAAGTCAGTTCTTTAGAAAGCTCAATAACTGTATTATTTGCATACTCTTGTGTTATAAAAGGATTAATCTTGAGAGACACTTACTTTGGAGTACTAACAATGTGATTGGTAATTGAAGGACTATGAGGGGAGGAAGAAGAAATAATCAAGAGGAGGGAACTAATGAGGCTGCTATTAACCAATTGTCAGAGTTCGTTAACCGCCAATTTAAACAATTGGAGTGAATGATGAATTGAGAAGAGCAAGGAGGAAATTGACAAAATCATAATGCTGTAGAGCTGAGCTATGAGAGATTCAGGAAAATGAATCCTCTGTCATTTAATGGACAGACCACAGACCCTGTGATGGCTGAGAAGTGGATTCGTTCTTTGGAGAAGATATTTCAGTATGCTAAGATTGAGGATGGAGAAAAAAGTTAATTATCCCAAAGACGGTTCTTTCGAGAAGTCCAACCGCAACCTAGTAAACAATGGCAACCAGCGCGTGGGATGAAAAGGCCGAGTGAAAGTTTGAACGAACAAGGTAAAGGAAAGCAAGTAAAAAGTTTGGGGCCGATATTGGAGTGTCCCAAGTGCGATCGGAAGCATGCAGGAGAGTGTATGGCTGGATCTGGATGCTGTTTCAAATGTAAGGAGATGGGACACATGGCGCGTGATTGTCTGAAGGCACCTCCAAACAAACCAGAATAGAAGAGGATAGCTGGTCGTGTTTTTGCAATGATCGATGCCGAGGAAGCGGACCATCCGGCCATGGTGGCAGGTACATTATTAATTGATGGAATTAGTGCCTTTTCATTGATAGATTCAGGAGCTACGCATTCATTTATGTCTGAAGAGTTTTCTAAGAAATTGAACCAGCTACCTGAGGTGGCAGAGCAGTTGTATGATAGAGTAATTATAGATTGTGGGGTTCAAATCAATGATCGTATATTGGACGTTGAGTTCATTATAATGAAGATGAATGCATATGAAATTATTTTAGGAATGGACTTGCTGTTTCGACATTTTGCAACTATAAATTGCAGAACTAGAATAGTCAATTTTTAACCTCCTACGTCAGATGCCTTTTATTTTCAAGCGACAGGGAATAAAAAGCAATTACCGATTGTATCGGCAGTACGGGCTTGGAGATTATTAAACGGTGGCTGTATGGGATTTCTTGCAAGTATTGTGGATTGTCGTAAGAAGCCTGATCTTAAATTGCAAGAAATTCCAGTAGTTCAGGAGTTTTCAGAAGTGTTTTTAGATGATTTACCCGGACTACCTCCTGATCAAGAAATTGAATTTGTGGTAGACGTTTACCCTAGAGCGGGACCAGTATCAAAGAATCTGTATCGAATGGCTCTAGCAGAAATGAAGGAGTTAAAGGGGTAGTTAGAGGAGTTGTTGAGCAAGGGTTTTATACGCCCTAGTTTCTCTCCCAGGGGAGCCCCTGTTTTGTTTGTAAAGAAGAAGGACGGAACTCTAAGGATGTGTATCGATTACCGTGAATTAAACAAATTGACGGTGAAGAATAATATCCGTTGCCTAGGATTGATGATCTGTTTGATAAATTACAGGGTGCACGGGTATTTTCCAAGATTGACTTGCGGTCAGGATATTATCAGTAGGAGGAAGATATTCCAAAGACTGCATTCAGAACCCGATATGGACATTACGAGTTCCTGGTAATGTCGTTCGATTTGAAAAATACTCCAGCGGCGTTTATGGACCTTATGAATAGGGTATTCCATGAATATCTCGATAAATTTGTCATCGTGTTCATCGATGATATTCTGGTGTATTCTAAGTCAGAAGAGGAACATAAGAAGCATTTAAGTATGGTCTTAAGTATATTGAAGCAACATCAGTTATATGCCAAATTCTCTAAATGCGAAGTTTGGTTAGATCAGGTGAATTTTCTGGGTCACGTGATTTCTAAAGAAGGTGTATCCTTTGATCCAGTAAAGGTGCAAGCTGTTTGAGAATGGCCACAACCAAAGAATGTAACCGAAGTGCGAAGTTTCCTTGGTCTAGCAGGGTACTATAGAAGATTTATTAAAGGATTTTCTAAGATTGCTACCCCATTGACGCGATTAACAAGGAAAAACATGAAGTAAGGTAATACTTCCAATAGAAGATGTAGATTTTAGCATATTTTATGATGCGTCGTTGATGGGATTAGGATGTGTGTTGATGCAAGAAAGTAAGGTAATTGCTTATGCATCGCGACGATTGAAAGATTATGAGAAGAACTATCCTACCCATGATCTAGAGTTGGCAGCAGTAGTTTTCGTCCTAAAGATCTGGAGACATTACTTATATGGATGTCATTGTGAGATATTTATGGACCATAAAAGTCTCAAGTATCTTTTCACACAAAAAGAGTTGAATTTAAGACAGCGGCGATGGCTGGAATTTGTTAAAGACTACGATTTTGAAATTAAATATCATCCAGGAAAGGCTAATGTGGTTGCTGACACACTGAGCAGGAAGGCAGTAGCAGTGCAGTCAGAAATGATGGAAATTTTGTTAGAAATTTGTCGTGAGCTGCAAAGGGCAGACATTGAAGTTATATCAGATCTAACAGTGCAGTTAGCTGCATTAACTGTGAGACCAAATTTGTCGGACAGAATTGGGGAAGCTCAAAAAGAGGATTTGAGGTATATGCAGTTTATGGAAGGGCAGTTGCCTAATTCTCACGAATTTCAATGTTCAGAGGAAGGTATACTCAAGTTTTGTGATAGGTGGTATGTTCCCCATAATGAAGAGTTGAAGGAAGCTCATTCTTCAAAATTTTTGGTTCACCCAGGAAATACAAAGATGTATCAAGACTTGAAACAATATTTTTGGTGGCTGGGAATCATGTGTTGTATGCCAACAGGTAAAGGCAAAACATAAGAGGTCTGCAGGAATGCTGAAGTCGTTGGTGATTCCAGAATGGAAGTGGGACCATATTTCTATGGATTTTGTGGTCGGATTGCCAACAACGATTAAAGGTCATGACAGCATTTGGGTAATTGTTGATCGTTTAACAAAATCTGCTCATTTTATTCCGGTAAGAACAAAATTTTCCATGGAAAAGTATGCTGAGTTATATTTGCAAGAAATTGTAAGATTACATGGAATTCCAGTTTCCATTGTGTCTGATAGAGATCCCAAGTTTACTTCAAGATTTTGGAAGAGTTTGAACAAAGGAATGGGAACAGAATTGGCATTTAGCACGACATTCCATCCTCAAACAGATGGACAGACTGAGAGGACTATTCAAATCCTTGAGGATATGTTGCGCGCGTGTGTTATGGATTTTCAGAAATCAAGGAGCATGTTGTTACCCCTAGTAGAATTTTCGTATAACAACAGTTATCAATCGACTATTGGTATGGCTCCATTTGAAGCATTGTATGGAAGAAAGTGTAGGTCTCCATTATTTTAGGATGAGGTTGGAGAAATTGAAATCTACGGCCCCGAAATGATACAACAAACGGTAGACCAAGTGAAAAGCATACAACAAAGGATGAAGGCCGCCCAAGATCGTCAGAAAAGTTATGCGGATCGGCGACGAAGACTGCTAGAATTTAAGGAGGGAGATGAGGTGTTTTTGAAAGTTTCGCCATTCAAAGGCATGATGAGATTGGGGCAGAAAGGGAAGTTGGCACCGAGATTTAATGGACCATTTAATATTTTGAAGAGAGTGGGAAACATGGCCTATATGTTGCAACTACCAGAATACTTGGCAGGTGTTCACAATGTGTTTCATGTGTCAATGTTAAGAAAATGCATTTGTGATCCATCCCAAGTGGTGGAAGCGCAACAGATAGAAGTGGAGCCATGATGTGCAACGGGAGCACATCATGGACATAGCCCCGATGAGCACGAGATTTTTGACTAACTTAGTTGCTCGTTTTGCAGGAAACATCGCCTCGGAGACAATATCCAAGGCAATTCGGGAGCGGCTAAGGACTTTACTCGGTTGGCATCCGAGAATCCCCGGTCGAGACACGCCCGACTCACCGGGCCAAGACCCAACGACCGCAGCACGACACCAAACCCATGGGCCCCGACATGAGTGGCGGACACCAAGCCACAGGACACAGGAGAAGATCCATCCGGGCGCACAAAAGATCGATTTTGGAACCACCGGCAAGTTTCAAGGGATTTTTATCCAAAGAATCCATGCTAAAGTTGTCATATTAATTGGAGGATCATTGGATAAAAACCTTTCAAAATTAGCACGAGTGGATCACACAAAATCTGAGATAAGATCAAACCGCGCACACAAAAACCGTCCATTGAGCCACCGGCGAAACAACGAAGATTTTCATCAAAAGAATCCATGCTAAAGTTGCCATATTCGTAGGAGGATAGTTGGAAAACAACCTTTTCAAAATGACATGGACAAATCTCGTGATGACATGGAGATAAGGTCAAACCGCGCACACAAGACCATTCACCAACAACCTGCAAGCCACAAGGGATTTTCATCCATAAAATCCGTGATCAATCTGTTGATAACACCATTCTTAAATGGTCTGCATGCTTGGCCTTCGTTTTAGAATATACAAGAATATCATCGATAAACACAATTACAAATTTATCGAGATATTTATGAAATACCCGGTGCATTAAATTCATAAAAGCCGCCGGGGCATTAGTTAATCCAAATGACATTACCAAGAACTCATAATGTCCATATCTCGTTCTGAATGCAATTTTTGGTATGTCTTCCTCCTTGATCTTCAATTGATAATACCCCGAGCGTAAGTCTATCTTTGAAAAAACACAAGCTCCTTGGAGTTGATCAAACAAATCGTCTATCCGGGGTAGTGGATATTTGTTCTTCACCGTTACTTTATTTAGTTCCCTGTAGTCAATGCAAATTCTTAGAGAACCATCCTTCTTTCTTACAAACAATACCGGCGCTCCCCACGGCGAGTAACTCGATCGAATAAACCCCTTGTTCATCAGTTCTTCTAATTGTGCCTTCAATTCCATCAACTCAATTGGTGCCATTCGATAAGGATTTTTATACACTGGTTCAGAACCAGGATAAACATCAATCACGAACTCTATTTCCCGGTCAGAAGGAGGTCCGGGTAGGTCATCTAAAAATACTCTTGGAAAATTCTGAACCACAGCTATATCCTTTACTTCCTTCTGGGGTTCCAATTCTAAATTACGAATATTTAATAGAAATCCTTCATCACCCTTCTGGAACATCCGTTGAGCTTTGATAGAAGTTATAACTGAAATTTTCTTGGTATCCTCTGTAACATAAAAAGAATACCGTTCACACTCAGAGAGTTGAAAGTCGACAACACCAGCTCTGCAATCAATAGTTGCACAATATCGGCTTAGCCAATCCATTCCCAAAATAGCATCATAACCCTTCATTTCCATAACAATGAAATCAGCATGTACCCCTTTATCTTTTAGACAAACTTTACAATCATGTAGGGCGTGATGTAAAAATAAATGCTTTCTTGTAGGTAACATCACCTCATAGGATGCTTCAACTCTCTCCGGAAAATCAAATATCTTATCTAATATAGTAGTAGATAAAAATGAATGTGTAGCTCCAGTATCTATAAGGGTATATGCATGAACACCAGCAATTAATAAGGTACCTGCGATGACTGATGACTGACCGGCCTCTTCAGGATCAATAAGTGCGAAGATTCGTGGTATCACTTTGGCTGGAACCGTTGCTGTTTTTGGGCACTCCTTTTTCAGGTGTCCAAACTGTCCACACCCATAACAACGACCTGATCCTTTAAGGCACTCACCACTATGCTTCAATCCACACTTAGGGCATGACTCAACTTGCTTTGGAACTTGTGGTCGCTTCCCTTGGCTTGATTCAGCCTTGCCATCAAAGGACCTCTTCACTCCTTTGTTTGGCTGCCATCCTTTGGATTGTTGTGGCTGGATTTCTCGAAAATATCTCTTGGGTGGCTCTCGTTGCTTCAAAACTTTTAATTCGGCCTCTTCAATTGCCAAGGCCTTTTTCACGACCTTGGAATACGGAATATCATCAGTTCTGGCTATCTGAATTCTACGATATACTTCCACTTTTAGTCCTTGCACAAACTGATTTACCTTCAACTCATTCGTGGCGACCATATGAGTAGCAAATCTTGATAATGACTCAAATCTCTTTACATAGTCCGCCACCGATCCAATTTGGCGTAACTGAATGAACTCCATCAATTTACTTTTTTTCGTGGTCTGGTCGAAGTACTTATCATTAAATAATTCTTTAAATCGGGTCCACGTCATATGAGACGACTCGTCAGAAGCCTTAATAGTGTCCCACCAGAAACGAGCATCTTTAGTTAGCATGTAAACCGCACAAGGCACACGGTCTATGTCATCAATTTTTGCGTACTAAAACATGTCCTCGAGCGTGCGAATCCACTCCTCAACAGTACTTGCATCAGAAGACTGTCCATCAAACATTGGTGGATTCAAACGGCGAAATCGCTCACAGCTTAATTCGCGTGGCTGATGTGCTGGAAGGTTAATTTGCATGTCTCGTGCCATAAATCGATCCAGCTGTTGTGACTGCCGATTAACTAACTCCGTCAACTGTCGAACAGCTTCAGTCATATCACTTTTGTCCCCTCTACAACTAGTGGCCATAGTACCCTAATCTTAAACTAACAAACAGTCATACGTATATTAAAAAAATTTACAAAAATTTACAAACAACTTACAGTGAAGAGAACATCTCTATGAAGCTTGCGTTGTTAAGCAGTCTACAGAAACAGTTTTAAAACCCGGTGCGCTCTGATACCAACTGTAACATCCCATTTTTTTTTTAATCAAAAAGCTTTCAATTGAAAATTCTTTTATCAAATCCATACAAATATATTTGTAAATACATAGCGGAAGCTAACATTTCAAATCACACTTGTAAATAGTTAAACATAGGTCATATTCTCGAAATATAAAACTTTACAAACACTACATATTTGTAATTCAAAATAACTTTTTTACAAGTTCTCTTCAAAACACGTGTCTTTTAGTGAGCTTACTCCACCGGTCAGTCTCGCTTAACAACGACAAGGCTCCACGGAAGACACTCTCCTCCTCTTTCATATTTAATCCTCATGTGATATTTCTTCAACATTCAAGTCATCACCTACATTGCAAAGTCTAACTAATGAGCTTAAAGCTCAGTAAGTAGTGCAAATAAAACATGAATGATATGATTTAAAACCATGCAGCTTATTTCATTTTCGTGGTGTGGATCCGCCCCCCATATGACGACCATTCACAAAACTTGATTGTTTACATATCGTATATCGTTAGGAGATAACAACCTACCGTCAAACCCCATTGGGCTCACGGTAACATGGACCCATAGCCATTGCCGAGGGCGTCTTTATTCTCCTTTACACAACTTATATCATTAGGAGATATGACAACCTACCGTCAATCCCCATTGGGCTCACGGTAACATGGACCCATAGCCATTACCGAGGGTGTCTTTACTTTCCTGTATCGTAGATGTCTTCATCGAATCAATAGAGATATTGCGGGGATGAATGTAGGCGTCAAAGACCCCCATGGGCAACCTAACACTCAATCCGCCATCCCCCTACGATTCACTTATTATAATTTGTAGTTTTCATGCATGGAAATTCATTTTCGTTGTCATTCATAGAAAACATGATGCATGATGTTCATAACATATCAATAAAGAAATTTCATAGAAACATATCAGTCAATCAATACAAGGCACACAAACAATCCTCAAATGACTTGAGGTCGGTGTATTGTGCATTACACCCCAACCAGTTTATCATCAATCATAAAAATATATAACCTTTGCAATGTAGACCTCTAATAGGCCAAACACATACAACACATACTTACTTTGATTTATGATGTCTTTTGTTTCAACTTGGCAATGCACACTAGAAGCTTGAGGACCTATATTGCCAAACCATTCGAATAAGTTTTTATACCATAAGTAACTATTTTCACTATAACTTCCAAAATTCATAACTTCCTCTATATTGATCCATTCCTGATACTTAAGGTGTCAAATTGTTCCTTAAGGAGTCTACTATAACTTCTTAAAAGACACCAAATTTAGAAAACTAACGTATGTCGACTTACGTGGACAAAACAGAGGGCATTCACTGTTTGAACCACGTTTGGGTCGACATAAACTTTCTGGGGTCGACCCATGTCACAAAATAGAGACTGTGTGCTCTTATCGGTCGACCCAAACTACAAGGGGTTGACACAAACTCTTCCACAGTTTTCGTACATTGACTTGCAACGTCCATAACTTTTTCTACATAGCTCCGAATCAAGTGATTCTAACAGCTATGAATTACCATAAGAGTCTTCTTTAACTATTATGAAGGTTATAAACTCTAATTCGTGCTACCATTTGACCGAATCTCAAAAACCATAACTTTGTTCATACTTAACTCTTTTCTTATCTCTTAGCATGAAATCACTCGTCTTTATCCACAAATCCAACCAATATCATCATTTTATCCTTGCTGAACTTAGAAGAAACTCAGAGGATAGAAGATTTACCTTGAACTTTAGCTTCAACGAAAACTTCAGAGTTTTCCTCGTCCCCTCGGAATAACTCACTTCCTAAATCTCACTCTCCTCTCGTCAAGAATGAGAGCTTAAAGTAAAATAGGGAGAAGGGTCGTGCTGGTAGGGAAATGGCAGACCATGCCCTCTTACGTCCTTAATTAAACTAAATCAACTTTCTCTTTACGTCCACCGATCGGATTTCCCCACATTTTGGCTGACTTTTCAACGGCATGTATGTATGTGTCGACCCCTCTTCCATTGTGTCAACCGAAAATATTCCCAGAGGGCAACCTGTGTTGACCGCACGTCTATTGTGTCGACCGAAAGCATTCCAGAGAGCAACTTGTGTCGACCGCTCGGTTCTGGGGTCGACCCAAAGTGTCAACTGTGTCGACCCTTTCTAAGTCCTGGGGTCGACCGAAACTATATATTGTGTCGACCCCTCTTTAATCATAGGGTCGACCGAAACTATACTAAAGGACTATTTTGTGTTGATCCCTCTTCGATCCTGGGGTTGATCGAAACTTACATTGTTTCAACCCATCTTCGATCCTGGGGTCGACCGAAAGTTCCAATTTGCCGTTTAAACATTACTCTCTTTATCACCTTCAACCTACTAATTCACTAATATCCACAATACTTAAATTCATCAATATCTACCCAACATTCATGACATAACTCTTAAACATTTATATCTTAAAATCACAAATTCTAAAATCAAAATAAGGGTTGTTACATTGATGCAGCTCATTCTTGTATGTTAGAGGATGTTGGCCACCTGACTATGAGTTTCAAAGCCATGTTTGATTCTCTCAAGGCGGAGATCGTCGAGATCAACGTGAAGTTGAACCTTGCTATTAGGGCTATAGGGAATCCACCTCAAGTTCCCGTAGTTGCCGAATTGAGCCGGGTTAAAATCCCTGAGCCAAAAGATTTTGGGGGAGCTTGTGATAAGAAATAGACAATTTCATCTTTGATATGGAAAAATATTCCAAGGCTACGAGGACAAAAGAAGACTCTAAAGTGACAATAGCATCGATGCACCTGTCTGGCGATGCAAAGTTATGGTGGAGATCAAAGTATCACGACATTTGTAATGAGGAATGCGTGATTGATACATGGGAAGAATTGAAGAAGCAGCTGAAAGACCATTTCTTTCCAGAAAATGTTGAGTTTAATGCACGCAGAATGCTTCGAGAACTAAAGCAAACTGCTAGCATTCAAGATTATGTGAAGCAGTTCTCGGGCCTCATGCTCAATATCAGAGATATGTCTCAGAAGGACAAGATTTTCACTTTTATTGAAGGTTTAAAACCGTGGGCGAGAACAAAACTATACGAAAAAAGGGTACAAAATCTTTCAAGTGCCCTCGCTGCTGCTGAACGATTATTTGATTACTCTAGCGAGTGTCCATGAAGAAAGAAGAGCACACCTAGTAGCTCTAACCCAACAAAATTCCAAAAGCCGAATATTGTATCGGGTGGTAAGAAATCGTCTTCCCCAAAAGAGTTCAACGAGATGCCAAGAAACTTTGGTAATCAGGGATCTCTTAATCGACCTATGTCATGCTTCTTGTGCAAAGGCCCTCATAGAGTGGCAGAATGCCCACACCGCTCAGCTCTTATAGCATTGCAAGCTTCAATCCATAATGACAACCAAACTTGGGGAATAGTTGAGGAGGAATCGATTGAACTTGCTGAAGTTGGGACAATGACCTTCTTGTCAGCAGTTCAACAACAAATGGAGGAACTAAAGATGTAACACCCGTTTTTTTTTTTTTTTTAAAAACACATACTAACTTTTCACAGTTAAGATAAACTCGTCAATTTGAAATCCTTGAGAGAAAATACAGCGGAAGACTTTCCTTTAACATCATCAAAATCAATTACATTCGAAATAAGTAATCCAAAACATACTTATACTTTAACATTAAACCAAGTTATTACAAAACAGTTATAAACTAAACATAATATTATACATTAGTTTTTAAACAAAACATTTTCCATTTACATGAGCCACCCACCGGTCAAAATCGCACTAACAGCCACAAACTTCATCGATGGACGTACTTCACCACCTCGAGCATCTATCAGCGGTAAGTAAAACCCACGGTATTTGTTTCATCACCTACATTACAAAGTTAATTTAATGAGCCTAACGCTCAGTAAGTTAATCCATAATAATGCAACATTTATGAGACCTTTATGCATACGCTATTTCATAAAAACAATGAAGTTTCAGTATCGTTCGTTTCTTTTCTTTTTCTTTCACTTAACAGTCCAGTTAATGTGGGTAATACCGTCTAGGGAAGAGAAGGCACCATTTGGTCCAACCTCTTGGGACAGCCAACTCAACCCCGCCCAACATATAACTATTTACGTACATTTCATTTCATTTCATTTCCTTCATTATATGATCGTTGAAGGTACCACGAGAGAGAGTAGACACCATTTGGCCTCCCTCGAGG
>QAOC01009937.1:68373-96557 GCA_003255005.1 Begonia fuchsioides
TTCGTTATGTCGACCGAACTTGTTTCCCGAGAGTAACTTATGTCGACCGCTCGTTCGTTATGTCGACCGAACTTGTTTTTGTGTCGACCCCTCCAAAAATCCTGGGGTCGACATAAACGCTTTACCGTTTCCATACACTGACTTGAGATACCCATAACTTTTTCTACATAACTCTGAATCGAGTGATTCTAACGACTACAAATCACTCTAAGAGTCTAATTTAACTCTTATGAAGGTCATAAACTCTAATTCGTGATACAATTTGACCTAACAACCAAAAAAAAATGGACTTCAAATAAACACTTTTCATTTAAAAGTCTAATTTCTCAAAATAATAATGAGGGTTGTTACAAAAGAAATGTAACAACCCTCATTTTATTTTAAGAATTTGTGATTTTAAGGTGGAAATGTTTAAGATTGTTTTTATGAATGTTACTTGAATATTAGAGTGTTAAGGTATTTTGGATATTAGTAAATTAGTAAGTCGAAGGTGATGAAGGAAATAAGTGATTTTCGGTCGACCGCTAATCCACACTTTGTTTACTGGTCGACCCCAGGATTTAGGAGGGGTCGGCACAATTGGAACTTTCGGTCGACCCCAGGATCGAGGAGGGGTCTACACAATGAATAATTTAGGTCAACCCCAGGATTTAGGAGGGGTCGACACAATTGAATACTTTAGGTCGACCCCAGGATTTAAGAGGGGTCGACACAAGTCACTCTCGAGAACACATTCGGTCGACACAACGGACGAGCGGTCGACACAAATGACTCTCGGGAACTTCCTTTGGTCAACACAAAGATCGAGTGGTCGACACAAACAACTCCTTCCCCAATTTGAGTTGAAAAGTCAACCAAAACAGGTAGAGTTTTCATTGGTGGACTTAAAGGAAAGATTGATTTTTGTTTAATTAAGGAGATAAGAAGGCATGGTCTGCCATTTTCCTTCCAGCACGATTTCTTCTCCCTATTTTCCTCTAAGCTCCCACGTCTAGATCAAAGGGAGAGTAATATTGAGAAAGAAAAGAAGTTCGGTTAGAGAAAATAGTGAGAAAGTGGGATATCTCGAGAGAGGTGAGGTAGGAAACTCTAAAGCCTTCGTGGAGACTGAAGTTCTAGGTAATTTTTCTACCCTCTGAGTTTCTTTTAGGTTCAGTAAGGATAATATGATGTATTGGTTGGGTTGGTGGATAAATATGAATGATTTCATATAAATTTCTTTGAAATCGGTTAATTATGCGCAAGGTTAGGGTTTTTGAGATTCGGTCAAATTGTAACACGAATTTGAGTTTATGTCCTTCATAAGAGTTAAAGTACACTCTTAGAGTGATCAATAGTCGTTTTAATCACTCAATTTAAAGCTATGTATGAAAATTTATTAACGTTGCAAGTGAGTGTATGAAAACTGGGGAGAGCTGTGGTCGACCCCTTATAGATTAAGGTCGACCGATTCTTGATTTAAAAATGCAGGCTCTCTGTTTTGTCAACATGGGTCGACCCCTTATAGGTTGGGTCGACCGGTCCTTGATTACCAGTGTTGCATACTCACTGTTATGTCAACATTGATCAACACTTTATGCTACGATAGTTTTATGAACTTGGTGTTTTCTAAGAAGTTATAGTAGACCCTTTAAGGAATAATTTGTCACCTGTAGCATCATGAATGGATCAATATAGAGAAAGTTATAGTTGTTCAAAGTTGGAATAATAAGTTGTGACTTTATGCCATAAAACAGGTTATGTTACCCGATTTCTGATCCTTAAATGATCAGTAGGTTTAGGTCATCTATTGGATTAAAAAGGGACTCAAGTGAATCAACTCAATCTAGCTACGAAGGTAAGTTAATGTTGCATGTGATTGGCCCGAAGGGGACTACATTACAAAGATTAGGATTTTATGATTTTGGAATATGCTGGATTATTTGGGGTGTAGTGCACAATACACCAACCTCAATTTATTTGAGGATATGTTTGTGTGCCATGTTTGATGATTGATTGATTTTTTTTGTATTAGAATAAAGATACATGTTTAGAATGCTTGCAATGTTTGAATTGTATATTTTATTGCATGTTAACATGTTCATGCATTTTAATTGTTCATGCATCATGGTTTTAAGAAAAATACAAAAATGATTTGCATGCATGATTTTCATGATAATATGCTACAGGTGAGGGAGGAGCTCGAGTTAGACTGCCTCGAGGGAGGCCAAATGGTGTCTACTCTCTCTCGTGGTACCTTCAACGATCAAATAATGAAAGAAATGTACGTAAATAGTTATATATGTTGGGCGGGGTTTGAGTTTGGCTGTCCCAAGAGGTTGGACCAAATGGTGCCTACTCTCCCCTAGACGGTATTACCCACATTAGCTGGACTGTTAAGTGAAAGCAAAAAAATGAAATGAAAGATACTGAAACTGCATTATTTTTATAAAGCACCATATGCATTAAGGCCTCATAAATGTTTTATTATCATGGATTAACTTACTGAGCGTTAAGCTCATTAGATAAGCTTTGTAATGTAGGGATAAATGCTTGAGGTGGTGAAGTACGTCCATTGCGGAAGTTTGCGGCTGTTAGTGCAATTTTGACCGGTGGGCGACCCATGTAAATGGAAATGTTTTGTTTGAAAACTAATGTATAATATTATATTTAGTTGATAACTGTTTTGTAATAACTTGGTTCTGATGTTAAAGTACAAGTATATTTTGGGTTACTTATTATGAATATAATTGGTTTTGATGAAGTTAAGTAAAAGTCTTTCGCTGTATTTTATCTCAAGGATTTCAAATTGATAAGTTTTACCTTAAATTGTTAAAAGTTAGTACATGTGTTTACAAAAAAAAAATTAGTAAGGGAAAAATGGGACGTTACAAGAAAAGTCCTGACAAAGGACTAATGTATGTTGATTCGTGCATCAATAACAAGCCGGCAAAGAGCACAATGATAGGCTCTGGAGCTACCCATAATTTCATCACAAAGAATGAAGCTCACCGCTTGGGATTAAGGGTAGAAGGGAATGCTCATAAGATAAAAACTGTAAATGCAAAAGAAATGCCCGTACTTGGCGTTGCGAGGAGGGTGCATCTGAATCTGGGTTCGTGGTTTGGTTTAATAGACTTTGTCGTGGCTCGAATGGATGACTTTGACCTTATACTAGGGATGGAATTTTTTATAGAACACAGAGTCATCCCAATTCCATAAGCAAAATGCTTGGTGATCACAAGTAATACTCCAATAGTAATCCCCGCAATACTAAAGCAACCAAACCCGGGGAACACAAAGATGATATCTGCAATGCAATTTAAGAAAGGGTTGAAGAATAACGATCTTACATATGTCCTTGTTTTTCAAGTACAATCCAAAGAAAGGAAGAAACTGTCTCTCTGGAAGTGTTGGAGGTCTTGGAAGAGTTCAAAGACACTATGCCTGAATGTCTGCCCAAGACATTACCCCCTCAAAGACACATAGACCATCAAATTGAGTTGACCCCGGGGTCTAAGCCTCAAGCAAAGGCCCCATATCGAATGGCTCCACCAAAACTAGCTGAATTAAGAAAGTAACTAGACGAATTATTGAAGGCAGGATTCATTAGGCATGCGAAAGCACCTTTTGGTGCCCCCATACTGTTTCAAAAGAAAAAAGATGGTAGCTTGCAGATGTGCATTGATTATCAGGCCCTCAACAAAGTCACAGTTCGGACGCGTATCCGATCCCACTCATTACAGATCTGTTTAACCAGTTATATAAGGCCAAGTACTTCACAAAACTGGATTTACGATCAGGCTATTATCAACTTATAATTGCTGAAGGCGACAAGCCTAAAACAACCTGTGTGATGAGATACGGTGCGTTTGAATTCTTGGTAATGTCGTTTAGACTGACGAACACACCAGCAACTTTCTGCACGCTCATGAACCAAGTGTTCCACGAGTACTTGGACAAGTTTGTCGTGATATACCTAAATGACATTGTGATATACAACGAGACCCTAGAGGACCACAAGACCCATCTTTATTTGGTTCTCCAGAAGTTGAGAGAGAACTAACTATTTGTAAAGAAGGAGAAATGTTCCTTTGCTCAGAAGAGCATCGAATTCCTCGGCCATGTCATTGAACATCGACAACTTCGTATGGATGTTGACAAGATAAGGGCTATCAAAGAATGGCAGAACCCAACCTCCGTTACTGAACTAAGCTCTTTTCTCGGGCTGGAAAACTATTATCGATGGTTTGTTGAAGGATTTTCAAAGAGAGCTGCTCCTTTAACTGAGTTGTTGAAGAAGGGAGTTCATTGGGAATGGACTGCTGAATGCGAGAACTCCTTCTTGGATCTAAAGGAAGCCATGATTCAGGAACCTATGCTTGCACTAGCAGATATTTCCAAACCCTTTGAAGTGGAGACAGATGCCTCAAACTTTGCATTAGGGGGTGTCTTGATGCAAAATGGGCACCCTGTGGCTTTCAAAAGTCGAAAGTTGAAAGAAGCTGAGAGGAGATACATCTCCTTCGAGAAAGAAATGCTGGCAGTGGTACATTGTTTGAGGGTGTGGAGACAATATCTGCTAGGATCAAAATTCGTGGTGAAGACAGACAATACTTCTATCTGCCACTTCTTTGAACAACCTAAGCTATCGCCCAAACAAGCACGTTGGCATGAACTGATCTCTGAATTTGACTTCCGCTTTGAACACAAGTTTGGCCAAAGGAACAAAGTGGCTGATGCACTAAGCCGTAAAGCAGAGTGTGCGAGCCTTTTTTTATCGGTCACAAATCCAAGCATGCAGAGTAAATGGAGTCCTAAGAGACAACATCCAGGATAGTCTGCAAAATGATCATGCAGCTCGCGCCATCATTGAACTAGTGAAACAAGGGAAAACTCAGTAGTTTTGGATGGAGAATGGCCTTTTCCTCACCAAAGGAAGTCGTTTATATGTACCACGTAGCAATAACTTGCGACGTACTCTGCTACATGAATGCCATGACACCTGGTAGGCAGGTCATGCAGGTTACTGGCCTAAGATGAAATGCGATGTTATGCAATATATGAAGACTTGTTTAGTGTGCCAATAGGACAAGGTTGAGAGAGACAAGATTCCTGATCTTCTAGAGCCGTTGCCTATGCCACAGAGACCTTGGGAAAGTGTTTCCTTGGATTTCATCTCAAATCTTCCATATGCCAATGGTTCATAAGCTATATTGGTGATCCTAAATATGCCCACATTTATTGCCACACCAAAGCACTGTTCAGCTAAAATTACGGCTCAACTCTTCTTCAAACATATAATGAAGTTATGGGGGATTCCCCAAAGCATCATTAGTGATAGAGATGCTAGGTTCACAGGGTCATTTTGGATGGAACTCTTTCGGCTACTTGGATCGAGCTTGAATATCTCATCAAGTTATCATCCTCAAACAGATGGACAAACAGAACGTTTCAACAGCTTGCTAGAAGAAATACTCCGACACTTCATCAACACAAATCAAAATAATTGGCCTAGTCTTTTAGACGTGGCTCAGTTCTGTTTCAACTGTCAGAAGAGTTCTTCCACAATAATGAGTCCCTTCAAGATTGTCATCGGGAGACAACCTGTGATGCCCCACACTTTGGAACAACCTTACGAAGGGAAGAGTCCTAAAGCGTTCAATTTCTCTAAGGAGTGGAAGAAGAATACGGAGCTAGCTCGGGCATATCTAGAATGAGCTGCTAAACACATGAAGAAATAGGCTGATAAGAATCGGAGACCAAGAGAATTTATGACTAGGGACCTCGTTCTAGTAAAGCTGTTATCTGATCGGCTTTGCTTTAGAGGAAAGCAAGATAAAAGACTCATAAGAAAGTACGAAGGCCCAGTTGAAGTCATTGAGAAGGTCGGAAAAGCATCCTATAAAGTTCATTTACCTTCATGGCTCAAGATCCACCCTGTCATTCATGTGACCAACCTAAAGCGATGTCACCAAGATGAGGAGGACATGAAAAGAAACCAAGTTTTGAGGCAAGATATCATCCTCAACAAGCAGAAGAAGAAGCAAGTTGAGGAAGTTCTCGCAGATAGAAGCGTGAAGATTGGCCAACGCAACTACAAGAAGTACCTGATCAAGTGAAAAAGGCTAGGAGAAGACAAAGTCTCATGGGAAAGAATTCAAGTCTTGGAAGATTTCACATAGAAAGTCAAGGAGTTCCAGCACAAGCAGAGGCAAAGTTGACAAAGGCGTCAACAACTTATGGGGGAGAGTATCAAGGTCCAGTGTCAAGGTCGGGACTTGTCCAGGGCCTGTTGCCCATGTCCGTCCACACCTCTAGTTTCATTTCCTGTTTACTTGTTTATTTTCTATGTTTTTTATAAAAAGTGACTCCTCGGCCACATAGCACGTTTACTGCTGTTACAGGTAATATGGCCCGGATTGCACTTTAAGGGGAGAGACATGATGGCACAAAGACCCCTACCAAACATTGTAATTTTGCTATTTATCAATGAACAAGATCTTTGCAACACACTCTCTTTATTCGCACTATACTCATGACGCTCGTGTCGAATAAACTTGTATGCTCGTTTGCTCGTTAGACAAAAAATCCCGTTCTAACAACGTGGACACTCAGTGCCACTGGCACAATCGTAGGCTGACCCATTGTGACCGTGATATTGGGTGCCGCACGACCTTTTGAAAGTAGGACCGTTACAATGGCTTGTTAAATCCCCCATTTGCAGCTTGTAATCGGCATGTTTGAATTTAGAAGATTTTCTTTTCAAATTGTGAATCTCCACCTTTGGAGTTTTTCCCTCCAAAGACTCGGTCTCCCGAATCCATATTCCGGCCACCGAGAGACAACCGGAGTTGGGTCATCTTTCTGAGCTAGGACGACCTATCCTTACTACATTTCTCAAGCCATCTTCATGGTCTAAGGGTGAGAGTGTTGATCATCAGCTCAAGCATCCATTTTTTTTTACGTGAAAGGAACCACCTTTTACCCCAATATTCTGTATCTGGTCAATTCGCATCCATCTTCCATCTCGCATGCACAACCCCCAAACCATCCGTGAGAAATTTGCCAAAATTTGGAAGAATTCTTCTACCCTCATCCATTTAGAAAACCTTCAAATTTCAGCCCCAAACTCACCCTTGTTTCCAANCATTGCTTTCTTCTTAAAGGTCTTGGGAGCTCTCTTGATCCATTTAGAAAACCTTCAAATTTCAGCCCCAAACTCACCCTTGTTTCCAAGATACAATCGTTTCAACTCCATACCTATTTTCTCGGATCTACCAAGAAAACCCTAGTTTTTCCTACTAACCGCCTTCACCATTTTCAAGATAATTTTTATTCCGTCCATGAGATCCTAATAATTTTTTGAGGATCCATCTTACACTCAGTCATCAAGATACCATCCAAATTGCATTAAAACTTAACTCATACCAATGTTTAAAATCTGGATCTCCTTCGTAAGCTTCCTTTATCGAATCAAAACCAAAAAAATTAGTAGTCAATTCTGTAAAAACAACACACCTTCTTGAAAGCGCATCGGCCACTACATTACTTTCACCCTTCTTGAGAGCTTGGCGATGATGTGTATGATAAATTCTTTAAATAAGAGATAGTGTTGCCACACCTCCAAGGCTCTAATCACCGAATAAAACTCTTAGTCATATGTAGAGTAAGTGCGGGTTGCACCCTTGAGCTTTTCACTAAAATAAGCAATTGATCTTCCATCTTGCAACAAAACAGCTCCAATCCCATGCCCGGATACATCACATTCTACTTCAAAAACTTTGTTGAAATCGGGTAACATGAGAATAGGAGCTTCACAAAGCTTGAGTTTGATTAACTCAAAAAATTTATTGACAACTAGGAGTCAATGCAAACTCCTTTCCCTTTTTAGTTCAATGGTTAAATGGGCGACAATAGAGCTAAAGCCCTTGATAAATCTTTTTATAAAATGAAGCAAGACCATGAAAACTTCTAACCTCAATGATGCTCTTGGGAGTAGACCAAGCTTTGATAACTCCAAATTTTGAATCATCCATCTCCATGCCTTCTTTAGAGATGATGAATCCTAGAAAAATGAATCTTTTCTTGCATAAAGGCACACTTCTTCAAATTTCCAAACAACTTAGTAGCCCGAAGAGTATCGAACAACATTCTAAGATGATCAAGATGAGTATTTAAATTGGATCTATAAACTAAGATGTCATTAAAATATACCACAACAAATTTTCCCAAAAAATCTTTAAGTATGAAATGCATCAATCTCATGAAAGTACTATGAGCGTTAGATAATTCGAAAGGCATCACTAACAATTCAAAGAGTCAATACTTTGTTTTGAATGTGGTTTTCCACTCATCTCCTTCCTTCATTGTATTTAATGGTATCTACTCTTGAAGTCCACCTTAGAGAAGCAAGCTGCTCCACTAAGTTCATCAAACAAGTCATCAAGTCTTGGAATCGGAAACCTATACATGATAGTAATTTGGTTGATGGCTCGGCTATCCACACACATGCACAAACTCCCATCCTTCTTAGGCACTAAAAGAGTAGGAACTGCACAAGGACTCATTGATTCACGAATATAACCTTTAGATAAAAGTTCTTGTACCTGATCTTTGTAACTCCTTTGCTTCCTCAGGGTTCATTCTATAAGAGGGTCGGTTAGGTAACACCGCACCCGGTTGGAGGTCAATTTGATGTTCAATGCCTCGTAAGGGTGACAACCCTAGAGGTAGCTCTTCTAGAAACACATGTTGATACTCCTCAAGCAAGGTGAAAGCCTTCTTAGGAATCTTTCCACTTTCCTAAACTCTTTCGCGGAGTAAGATCATCACAAAGGGAAAACTATTTTTGATAGACTTAAACAATTCCTTTCTAGACATAAGAAAATT
Organism: Begonia fuchsioides; assembly: GCA_003255005.1. NCBI lineage: Eukaryota > Viridiplantae > Streptophyta > Magnoliopsida > Cucurbitales > Begoniaceae > Begonia > Begonia fuchsioides. Next base: position 77,245 of record QAOC01009937.1, read on the forward strand.
TGTTTTAGCCATACCTTCCTCCTTCTATCGTCATCCATAGCAATTTTGTTTGGATCTAGTGGTGCTAGTTTGATGCCTCTCCCTTCAAACTTGAAAGAATATTGTTTGGTGTAACATCATACATAACTTTTCAGTCAAATTGCCATGGTCTTCCCAAAAGTAAGTTGCTAGCACTCATAGGCACCACATTACATAATACCCTGTCCTTGTAGCCTCCAATAGAGAACTCACATTGCACTTGCTTGGTCACTTTGAGGTCGTCCTTATCATTCAGCCACCTCAATTTGTAAGGGCTCGGATGTGCCATAGTTTCAAGCCCCAATTTGTCTACAAGATCATGAGAGGCTACATCAGTGCAATTACCTCTATCAGTAATAAGAGAGCATACCTTTCCCTTGATGAGGCATCTACTATGTAAGATATTCTCCCTTTGATCTTCACTTCTAGCATGAGAAGTCAATACCCGCCAAATCACCATAAGTAAGGGACCCCCTTGAGCAAAACATGTATCTACTTCCTTTTCTTGGTCTTTTTCTATCTCTTCTACCGCTTCATCTTCACTTTCTACCTCATTAGTGCCCACCCTCAAGGTCATTACCCTTTTGTTCGGGCATTATGAAGGAATGCAGCCTAAACCAAGACATTTGAAACATTTGATTTCTCGTGCTCTAGGCCGAGTGTTCTCTTTAACCGCCTTAACTTCTCCATTTGTCTTTTGAGGCCACGACTTGATATATCTAGATTTATCTTCCACCTTTGCTGGAAGTGTATAAGAATTGTTAGTTTTAGGGGTGTACCGATTGAAAGCACCCTTACCTTTCTTCTTTACTTACCGCTCCACTTTCATGGCAAGTTGTAGGCATTCTCCATTGAATGTATTGGTTGCAACTCCACTATGTATTTAATTTCTTTATTTAAGCCTCTTAGAAACCTGGCTATAATTTGTTCTTTAGGTTCATTAAGATCACATCGACTTGCTTATAGTGGCTCGGAACAAATCTTCTTCTCATAAACATCTTTAAATCTCTCCAAGAGAGAACTTCATCATCACCTTCCCGCCTTCTTTGAGCTTTTAAGCTATCCCACCAAAGACTAGCATAACCGGTTAGTTCCAATGAGACTAATCTTATTTTCATCCATTCAGAATAATTATAACAATTGAAGATCTTATCAACTTTCTCAACCCAATCAAGAAATGTATTCCCATTGCAAGAACCATTAAAGGAAGGAATTTATACTTTAATGTTTTTCATGTCATCATCACGGTTGAAATGCTCATGCACATCATAGTCCACCTCAGAATCATAGATAGCTGGACGTTTTGAAGCAAATACGCCACCTCGGAGTTTTCTCTTTGTAACCGGGGTTGGAAGAACTCTTATAGGGGGTAGATTAGCATCCAACTTTCCAATAATAGCTCCAGCTTTCTTTTTAATTTTATCTATTTGTCCTTGGAAACAAGATTCAACTTCCTCATGGATTGGTGTGGTAGAAGGGTGGTTTTATGAAACAATTTCTCAGATGTTTTGGTGTAAAGCTCCATTTCGAGTCATCATCACTCATTTGCAAGTGTATCAAGATAACCAAAGTAGAAATGAAAGTGTGGGAAGGGATTTTAAGCTCTGACACCAAATGAAATGAAATTGAAATGGAAAGATGGTTTTGGTGAATGTTGGCCTATTTTATGAAGGTCGGAATGTGTTCGGGGATGAGAAATTTATGGCTGATTTTTGGAGAGTTTGATGGAGGTTAATGATTAAGAAATGGAGGGGAGAACTAAATGGAACTTGCTACTAACCTTTATTCCTTGCAAGGATGAGGGAAAGCAGCAAGAAAAACTCAACTTACTTGCTCGGAAGTGAGCTGAATTGAAGGTTCTTATCAGACGGCCTGATATAACTCACTGGAGTTCGATCGGAAAGGAGCTTAAGAAATGAATTGCAAAGAAATGCCAATGCACTCTTATTTTCAATATCATAAAGCTCATTACAACCATCCTCAAGTGAGGTATTTATAGACTCTAAGTAGGCTGAAATTATAGCCTCATTTGGTTGAATGAATTAGCCCGAATTGAGTGACTAGATTCAACTTGAAAAAAAAAAGAAAAGGAAAACTAAATTCTAGAAATTTGTTAGCAGCTAACAAACATCATATGGAGGAGAATAAACTTCCTCAACATGAAGGGAGAGAGTTGGCTGCTAATCAAAAAGTAAAAACCCATATAACCCATAAGAAACCCATAAAACTCATAAGCAAGCCATAAAACCCATAAGAAACCCATAAAAACCTATGTCATACCCATGCCATTCCATGTGCACGAAATTAAGCATGAAATGAGCTAGTACTAAAGATAAAATTTATAAATGAAATAGTATTGCATGGGCCATGCAATGCTAGAAACCGGGTACACTATCTTCCCAGGCTAGAAAACCGGGTACACCATCTTCTCGGGTCTATTTCACTTCTTCTCCGTGATCCATCCATGAAATAAGATCTTGAGCTGCTCTTGATAATTAGAAGAAGGCTCCATGAATGATATTCAATTAGATATGATTCCTGGAAAATATACAAACAAATTAGGAAATCCTTTGGCTCGGCTTCGGGTGATGGCACCTTGTAGAAGGAGAACCCGAGGCATGTCATTAAACCTTGAACACAGAAACTGAACCCTGAAACTTAGAACCTTGGAACCCTAAACCATGAACCATAGAATCGTAGAACCCTGAAACCATCAACTCTGAACCTTGGAACCCTGAACCTTGAATCCTAGAACCCTTGAACCTTGGAACCTTTAACCCTAGAATCTTGAAACCCTGAACCTTGAATCCTAGAACCCTTGAACCTTGGAACCTTTAACCCTAGAATCTTGAAACCCTGAACCTTAAACAATAGAAACTTAGAACTTTACAACCTTGAACCTTCAAACCATGAACCCTTAACAGTGAATCCCAGAACCATGGGACCCTAGAACCCTTAAACCCTAAACCCTTAACCCTTGATTCATCAATCCTAGAAACCTTGAACCCTAGAACCTCAAACGTTGAACTATGACCCTTGATCTTTTAACATGGAACCACTGAACACTTAATCCTAAACCCTGAACATTGAGCCCTAAGACTGTGAACCTTAGAACCCTAAACTCTGAATCATGAACCCTAGACCACGGAACCCTAGACTTTGGAACCCTAGAACTTATAACACTAAACTTTGGAACCCTGAACCTTAGACCCTGAACCCTAGACCCTGAACTTTGGAATCCTAAACTATAAATCTTGGAAGTCTAAACTCTAAACCCTAAAACCATGAACCCTGAACCTTGAACCATGAACCCTGGAACCTAAAACCTTGAACCATAGAACCTGAAAACCTTCGAACTCATAACCCTAGACCCTTGAACCTTTGAAAACTTAAAACATAAACCTTGAACCCATAACCATAAACCCCAGAACACTAAAACCTTGAAACCCTAAACTCTGAACCTTAAACCATAGAACCCTTGAACCAAGAAACTCTGAACTATTAACCCTAGAACCCGGGAACCCTGTAATCTTGAAACCTTAAACCTTTGAACCCTGAACAATGGAACCTCAAACTCTAGGCCCTGAACCTCAGAACACTAAATCCTGAAACTTGAATCATAGAACTCTAGAATCCTAAAACCCTTGAACCCTGAACGCTGAACCCTAGAACTCTAAACCTTAGAACCTTGGAACCTTGAACCTTAGAACCCTGAATCCTATAATCCTTAAATCATGAAACCCTAAACTTTTAACCTTAGAACCCTAGAACTTGATAACGTTGAACCTCGTAACCTTGCAACCTGAACTTTTAACTCTGGAACCAAAAGCCTTTGAACCTTAAATCCTGAAACTTGAACCCTTAAAACCTGGAATCCTAGAACCCTTGAACCTTGATCCCTTGAACCTTTGACCTTAGAACCTTGGAAGCCTGAGCTTGGAACACAAAATCCTAAACCTTGAACCCACAAAAACTTTAAATCCTAGAAACCTTGAACCCTGAACACTCAACCTTGGGACCTTGAACCTTAAACCGTACAACCCCAAATCCTAAAATCTGAACCCTGAAACCCTTGAACACTTGAACCCTAAAGCTTAAACCATTGAAACCTGAACTCTTAACAATGGAACCTTGGAACCCTAGAACCCTAGAACCCTTAACCTTGGAGCCTTTAACCTTAAACCATGAACCTTGAAACCCTGAACCCTGAACCACGAACCTAAAACCTTGATCCCTGATCCCTGATCCATAACCCCTCTAAAACCGTAGAACCCAAAACACTAAACCCTAAAAACCACTAACCTTAGAACCCTGAACCATAACCCGTAAACCTAGAACCATTGTAACAACCCTCTGTTATTTTCTGAATTTTGTGATTTTAAGATGAAAGCGTTTAAGATTATTTTTTATGAATGTCGCTTAAATATTAGAGTGTTAAGGTATTTTGGATATTGGTAAATTAGTAGGTCGAATGTGATGAAGGAAATAATTGATTTCTGGTCGACCGCTATGAATTAGCGGTCGACACTTTGTTTATCGGTCGACCCCAGGATCGAGGAGGGGTCGACACAATTGAATAGTTTCGGTTGACCCCAGGATTGAAGAGGGGTCGACACAATATATAGTTTTGGTCGACCCCACGATCAAAGAGGGGTCGACGCAATATATACTTTCGGTCAACCCCAGGATCGAAGATGGGTCGACACATTAGAACCCTTTGGAGTACTTTGGGTCGACCCCAGGATCAAGAAGGGGTCGACACAAAATAGTCCTTTAGTATACTTTCGGTCGACATCATGGACGAACGGTCGATACAAATAACGCTCGGGAATTCTTTCAGTCGACACAATGGATGAGCGGTTGACACACTCCTTGACTTAAGTTGAAAAGTCAGCAAAAACGTGGGGGAAATCCGATTGATGGACGTAAAAGAAAGGTTGATTTTTTTTATTTAAGAGATAAGAAGGCATGGTCTACCATTTCCCTCCCATGACGATTTCTTTTCCCTATCTTCTCTGAAGTTCTCACGTTGATCAAGAGAAGAGTGAGGTTGAGAAAGAAAGAGATATTGAGAGAGAAGAGAGAGGAAACTGAAGTTCAAGGTAATTTTTCTATCCTCTGAGTTTCTTTTAAGTTTAGTAAGGATAATATGATGGTAATGGTTAAATTGATGGATAAAAATGAAGGATTTCATGTAGATTGTTAGAAAATGAGTTAAGTATGAACAAAGTTAGAGTTCTGGATATTCGGTCGAGAAGTAGTAGGAATTAGATTTTGTTTCCTTCATAAGAGTTAACGTAGACTCTTAGAGTGTTTGATTGCCATTCGAATCACTCAATTTCAAGTTATGTATAAAAATTTATGGACGTCATAAGTCAATGTACAGAAACTGTGGAGAGCTGCGGTCGACCCTTATAGGCTAGGGTCGACCGAGCAGATTCTAAAGGGAAATCAATACTTAGCTCAACGGTTCGGACCTCACCATCCAAGAAAAAACTCAATTGGATAGGTTTACTACTCGTTTAAAAAAGAGAGGGCTCCCCCGCTCTCACAAGATAGAAGTAGCAGGTTGGGTCGACCGGTCCTTGATTTCCAAGAAGCATGCTCACTAGGATGTCCCGACACATTATGCTACGTTAGTTTTATGAATTTGGTGTCTTCTAAGAAGTTATAGTAGACTCTTTAAAGAATAGTTTGACACCTGTAGCATCACAAATGGATCATTATCGAAGAAGTTATGGTTTTTTGAAGTTAATAAATTACATTACTTGCGTTTTTAGGTTTTCAAGTGCAGCAACATATTGATCAAGTTTTTCAATAAAGCTAAGGACCTAAGGTAAGTTAATGTTGCATGTGAATGGCCCTAAGGGGACTACATTACAAAGATTAGGAGTTATGATTTTTGAATATGCTGGATATTTTGGGGTGTAATGCACAATACACCGACCTCAATTTATTTGAGGATATGTTTGTTTGCCTTGTTTGATGATTGATAGATTATTGGTGTTAGAATAAAGATGTATGTTTAGAATGCTTGCAATGTTTGAATTGTACATTTTACTGCATGTCAACATGTTCATGCATTTTAATTTTTCATGCATCATAGTTTTAAGAAAAATACAAAAATGATTTGCATGCATGATTTTCATGATAATATGCAACGGGTCGTTGAGGGAGGAGCTTGAGTTAGACTGCCTCGAGGGAGGCCAAATGGTGTCTACTCTCTCCCGTGGTTTCTTCAACGATTAAATAATCAAAGAAATGAAATGAACGAAATGTGGGTCGTTGAGGGAGGAGCTCGAGTTAGACTGCCTCGAGGGAAGCCAACTGGTGTCTACTCTCTCCCGTGGTACCTTCAACGATCAAATAATGAAAGAAATGACATGAACGAAATGTACGTAAATAGTTACATGTTGGACAGGGTTGAATTTGGCTGTCCCAAGAGGTTGGACCAGATGGTGCCTACTATTCCCTAGACGGTATTACCCACATTAACTGGACTGTTAAGTGAAAGAAAAGAAATGAAATGAACGATACCGAAATTGCATTGTTTTCATAAAGCAGCATATGCATGAAGGCCTCATAATTGTTTTATTATTATGGATTAAGTTACTGAGCGTTAGGCTCATTAGATAAGCTTTGTAATGTAGGGATAATTGCTTGAGGTGGTGAAGTACGTCCATTGCGGAAGTTTGCAGCTGTTAGTGCAATTTTGGCCGGTGGGCAGCCCATGTAAATGGAAATGTTTTGTTTGAAAACTAATGTATAATATTATGTTTAGTTTATAACTATTTTGTAATAACTTGGTTTTAATGTTAAAGTATAAGTATGTTTTGGATTACTTATTACGAATACAATTGATTTTGATGAAGTTAAATAAAAGTCTTCCGCTATATTTTATCTCAAGGATTTCAAATTGATGAGTTTTACCTTAAGCTGTTTAAAGTTGGTACATGTGTTTAAAAAAAAAATTCAATTAAGTAAAGAAAAAACCGGGCGTCACATCTAGGGTTCCAGGATTTAGGGTTCAAGGTTCCAAGTTTCAGGGTTTTAGGTTTTAGGGTTCTGGGGTTTAGTGTTTGTATTTTAGGAAATAATGGTCAAGGAGTCAAAGTTGTATCATCTAGAGTTCAGGGTTTAGGATTGAAGGGTTTAGGGTTCCAGGGTTCAAGAGGTCAGGGGTCCATTCTTAAGGGTTCATGGTTGTAGGGTTCCTGGGTTATAGTGTTTAGGGTTTAGATTTCAAGGTCGAGGTTCCAAGGTTTATGTTTCCAAGGTTTAGGTTATAAGTTCTAGTGTTATGGTTACAAGGGTTTAGGGTCTAAAGATCCATGGTTTTAGGGTTTAAGGTTTACGGGTTCAAGTTTTATGGTTCAGGGTTCAAAGTTCCAAGGTTCAAGGATTTTAAGGTTACGGGTTCAGGGTTCCAAGGTTCAATGTTCCATGATCCAAGGTTTCAAGTTTAGGGTTTGGGGTTACATGGTTCTGAGTTTAGGGTTCCATGGTTCTAGATTTTGAGGTTTAAAATTCCAGGGTTCAAGGTACCAAGGTTACATGGTTCAACGTTTTATTGTTCATATTTAGGGTTCCAAGGTTCAAGGTTTCAAGTTTCCAATGTTACAAGGTTATAGATTTCAAAGTTTAGGATTTAGTGTTTAGGATGCATTGTTAAGGGTTTAGTGTTTCAAGGTTCAAGGTTCATGGGTTTCAGGGTTGTACGATTGCAGGGTTCTAGGGTTAAAGGTTTATGCTCCAGGTTCATGGTTAAAGGGTACATGGTCAAAGTTTCTGGTTGAAAGGTCACGATTAAGGGTCAGAGGTCAAGGGTGTAGGGTTGAGGTTTTAAGGTTGCATGGTTCAAGGGCCAAGTGTTGAGGGTTATGAGTTTTGGGTTTCAAGGTTTAGGGTTTAGGGTTCAAGAGTTCTAAGGTTCCAAGGTTTAAGAGTTCCAGTGTTAATGGTTAAGGGTTCAGGGTTCCAGGGTTCAGGGTTTTAGGTAGTGGTGGCAATCGAGCCGGCTCGAGCCTGGGATGGCCGGCTCGTTGAGCCAGTTGAGCAAAACGAGCCAAGCAGGTCGAGCCTATTCTAGCCGGGTCGGTCGAGCTTTTTTTAAAAAAAAATTAGCTCAAAACGGCTCGCGAGCCTCAAGCCTAAACGAGCCAGCCGAACCAAGTCAGTCGAGCCTAAATGAGCCTAGCCAAACGAGCCCAACATAGAAATTTTGTTTTCGTATATTGAAGTTTTATAACTTTCTGTATTATGTAATTTTAAATTTTGATGAAAAATTAGTGCCTATTGTTTTCTTCAATCCAAAAATTTTTTTCCAAAAAAAAGTTTTATAACGTTTGTATGTATCGCCTCTATTATGCCAAAGAAACACAAAAAAATTACCATCGAATCAATATCTCAAAGAAACTAAAAAACAATAGCATCGAAACATCAGATCAATAGCATTCAACATATATAGCATCAGATTTGAAATTAATTCGTGAAAGAGTTAACAATTAATAATCATGCATTGTACTAATCAAAATATAAATACCGAAATCATTCATTGTGCCAAGTGGATGAGTGCGGTCGCCCTTTTGACTGCGGTTGACATTATAAAATGCTCTGGAATGAGCGACGGTCGACACCATGTATAAATGCAGTCCATACTTACTCTTATTTCAGGAAAATGACCAACCGAAAGAAGAATGGAAAGTTGCTTACATTAGCATTGTTGACATTTGCATCACTACACCTTATATTCATCCCAACTAGGTTGCCACCAATGTAAGGGTCAATCATGTGTAAAATATCAAACGATTACAATTGTTAACGTTTACAAGAAATCACAAATGTACACGCATACAAGAATTAAAAAGTTCTTGAACTTCTAATGTACAACGTCGCAGCTAGTCTTCAAATTCCAAGTTCTTAAACTCCTCTACAAGTGCGTCCTCTTGTTGTTGGTCCCTCGTGATAGCGTCACTCCATTCCTTCATGCAAATGAGTGCTTCCACGAGCTCTGGTGCCAGACTTCCCCATCGATCCTCCTACACTCATCCACCTGCACTAAAAGTCAACTCCGAAGCTACAGTTGAGATAGGCAGTGTTAGAAAATCCCGTGTCATGTTCGAGAGCACAGGATACATGGCTGCGTTGGATTTCCACCAACCCAATATGTCGAATGCATCATCTTGAGAAATTTGAACTCGAGACTCCAAATACACGTCGAGTTCACTCTTATCAAAAGCATATGAATGCACATCGCTTTCTAGTTGGGCGTCAATGGCATCCATAGCATTTAGTGGTCTTCCAATTTCAGAACTACCACCCGACGTCGATGCCACATCGGATGAAGTATGAGTTTGTGCACCAGAAAATCTAGTTTGGTAAGTACCAAACAAAGTAGCAAGGTTGCTGCACAATGTGTTTGGACTGCATACGGGGGTGAAACCTAGGTTCTCCGAAATTTTATCAAGCATCATTTTTGTGCCCTTGATTTTATATTTTAGATGCATAATACTAGCAAATGAAAAATATAGAAGGTACTTTAAGCCAATATTTCTGAAATTTAAATTCCATTGAAGTTATGATTTCATTAAATGCATCAATTTAAATTCCAGAGCATTCTTTGGTGGCTTCAAAAAATGGTTGAAAAAATTTGAGAAATAGATTAGCCATATCATAACTACAAATATCCAAAGTAAAATATTGTGTCTTTTGACTAATGAAATCACAAATGACGTTCCAATACAGTCTAGCATTTTCTAACATTAGATATGTCGATTTGCACAGAGAGTTTTGGGTAAGAAATTATTGGCTAACTCCTACAATTTATAGATTCCTTCATAACAGCTACCTCCGGCCAACCTGCAGTATTTTCAAGGTCTACCGGATGTTACCGTTGAATATGGAAATTCTAGCCGTTACATTATACCGATCGACCATTTTTACAATGTCGGTCGACACTTTGTCGTCTACCGGTCGAGTCTTTGCTATATGTGGTCGACACTTTGTCGCTTACCGGTGGATTAAGTGTCGACCGTTGTTACACTAAGTGTCGACCGCAATCCAGGTATACTGAGCCTACCGAGCCAGCTCGCGAGTTGGCTTGCAAGCCGGATCAGTTGGCTCGGTGTTGTCGAGCAGATGAGCCAGCTCGAGCGAGCCGACATGTTGGGCTCGGTACAGGCTCGACTTGACACTGTAGTAAAATGAGCCGTACTCGAACTGCTACAGTGCCAAGCTGGCCGAGCAAGCCAACGAATCGGCTCGCTCGAATGCCAACTCTAGTTTTAGGGTTCATAGTTCTAGGGTTCAGGGTTTAGGGTTCATGGTTAAGGCGTTCAAGCTTGGTTCTTGGGTTTAGGGTTCAGTGTTTAGGGTTCCAAGGTTCATGTTTCGTGGGTTCTGGATTAAGAGTAAGAGCTTCAGGGTTAAGGGTTTAAGGTTCTAGGAATTAAGGGTTAAAGGATTCAAGGTTTAGGGTTTATGGTCATTCAGATTTAAGGGTGTAGTGTTTTAGGGTTCAAGGTACTTATGTTATGGGTTATGGGGTTCAGAGTTCTAGGGTTTAGGTTTTAGGATTTCAAGGCTCAAGGTTTCAAGGTTTGGAGTTCAGGTATAAGGGTTTAAATGTTATGGTTTTAGGGTTCCAAGGTCTAAGGTTTAGAGTTCTAGGGTTAAGGATTCCACACTTAAAGTTTTTAAGGTTCAAGGGTTCAGAGTTTATAGTTCAAGGCTTTCACGATAGAAGGTGTAGGGTTGACGATTCAAAGGTTTGGATTCCAAGATTCAGGGTTCAGGGTTTAGTTTATAAAGTTCAGGGTTTAGTGTTCATGTTTTAGGGTTCCAGGGATTAGGGTTCTAGGGTTTAGCTTTCTAGGGTTTCTGTGTTCAAGATTCTAGGGTCCTAAGTGTAACGTCCCATTTTTCCCTTACAATTTTTTTTTTGTAAGCACATGTACTAACTTTTAACAATTTAAGGTAAAACTTATCAATTTCAAATCCTTGAGATAAAATACAGCACAAGACTTTTATTTAACTTCATCAAGACCAATTATATTCATAATAAGTAACCCAAAACAAACTTGTACTTTAACATTAGAACCAAGTTAATACAAAACAGTTATAAACTAAATATAATATTATACATTAGTTTTCAAACAAAACATTTATGAGGCAATGGACGTAGTTCACCACCTCAGGCATTTATCCCTACATTACAAAGCTTATCTAATGAGCCTAATGCTCAGTAAGTTAATCCATGATAATAAAACATTTATGAGGCTTTTATGCATATGCTGCTTTATAAAAACAATGCAGTTTCAGTATCTTTCATTTCATTTCTTTTCTTTCACTTAACAGTCCAGCTAATGTGGGTAATACCGTCTAGGGGAGAGTAGGCACCATTTGATCCAACCTCTTGGGACAGCCAAACTCAAACCCCGCCCAACATATAACTATTTACGTACATTTCGTTCATTTCATTTCTTTCATTATTTGATCGTTGAAGGTACCACGGGAGAGAGTAGACACCATTTGGCCTCCCTCGAGGCAGTCTAACTTGAGCTCCTCCCTCAACGACCCATTGCATATTATCATGAAAATTATGGATGCAAATCATTTTCATATTTTTTCTTAAAACCATGATGCATGAACAATTAAAATGCATGAACATTTTAACATGCAATAAAATATACAATTCAAACATTGCAAGCATTCTAAACATGTATCTTTATTCTAATACAAAAAATTCAATCAATCATCAAACATGGCACTTAAACATGTCCTCAAATAAATTGAGGCCGGTGTATTGTGCACTACACCCCAAACAATCCAGCATATTCAAAAATCATAAAATCCTAATCTTTCTAATGTAGTCCCCTTAGGGCCAATCACATGCAACATTAACTTACCTTCGTAGCTAGATTGAGTTGATCCACTTGAGTCCCCTTTTTAATCCAATAGATGATCTAAACCTACAGATCATTTAAGGATAAGAAATCAGGTAACATAAACCTGTTTTATGGCATAAAGTCACAAGTTACTATTCCAACTTTGAACAACTATAACTTTCTCTATATTGACTCATTCATGATGCTACAGGTGTCAAATTATTCCTTAAAGGGTCTACTATAACTTCTTAGAAGACACCAAGTTCATAAAACTATCGTAGCATAAAGTGTGGATCAATGTTGACATAACAGTGAGTATGCAACACTGTAAATCAAGGACCGGTCGACCCAACCTATAAGGGGTCGACCCATGTTGACAAAACAGAGAGCCTGCATTTTTAAATCAAGAATCGGTCGACCTTAACCTATAAGGGGTCGACCGCAGGTCTCCCCAGTTTTCGTACACTGACTTGCGATGTCCATAACTTTTCATATATAGCTTCAAATTGAGTGATTCAAACAACTATAGATCACTCTAAGAGTTACTTTAACTCTTATGAAGGACATAAACTCAAATTCGTGTTATAATTTGACTGAATCTCAAAACCTCTAACCTTTCGCATAATTAACCGATTTCACATAAATTAATATGAAATCATTCATATTTATCCACCAACCAAACCAATACATCATATTATCCTTACTGAACCTAAAAGAAACTTAGAGGGTAGAAAAATTACCATGAAATTTAGTCTCCACGAAGGCTTTAGAGTTTCCTACCTCACCTCTCTTGAGATATCCCACTTTCTCACTATTTTTTCTCACATAACTTCTTTTCTTTCTCAATCTTACTCTCCCTTTGATCAAGACATGAGAGCTCAGAGGAAAATAGGGAGAAGAAATCGTGCTGGAAGGAAAATGGCAGACCATGCCTTCTTATCTCCTTAATTAAACGAAAATTAACCTTTCCTTTAAATCAATCAATGAAAACTCTACATGTTTTGGTTGACTTTTCAACTCAAATTGGGGAAGGAGTTGTTTGTGTCAACCGCTCGATCTTTGTGTCGACCGAAGGAAGTTCCTGAGAGTCATTTGTGTCGACCGCTCGTCCGTTGTGCCGACCGAATGTGTTCCCGAGAGTGACTTGTGTCGACCCCTCTTAAATCCTGGGGTCGACCTAAAGTATTCAATTGTGTCGACCCCTCCTAAATCCTGGGGTCGACCTAAAGTACACAATTGTGTCGACCCCTCCTTAATCCTGGGGTGAAAGTATTCATTGTGTCGACCCCTCCTCGATCCTGGGGTCGACCGAAAGTTCTAATTGTGTCGACCCCTCCTAAATCCTGGGGTCGACCGATAAACAATGTGTCGACTGCTAATCCATAACGGTCGAGCGGAAATCACTTATTTCCTTCATCACCTTGGACCTACTAATTTACAAATATCGAAAATACCTTAACACTCTAATATTCAAGCAACATTCATAAAAATAATCTTAAACGTTTCCATCTTAAAATAAAAAATTCTTAAAATAAGATGAGGGTTGTTACTTTCTACCCTCCTTAACAAAAATTTTGTCCTCAAAATTTAGACCTCAAACATCTCTGGATACTTTTCTTTCATTTCTTGTTCTCTTTCCTAGGTGGCTTCCTCCACGTTATGATTTTACCATAGAACTTTTACCAATGGAATTTGCTTGTTTTGCAACACCTTCATCTTCGTATTCAGTATCCTTATTGGCTGCTCCTCATAACTCATAGTTGACTCTACTTCTATCTGTTCTGCTTCGATCACTTGGAATAGATCACAAATGCATTTCCTTAACATTGACACATGAAACACATTGTGAACACCTGCCAAGTATTCTGGTAATTGCAGCATATAGGCCATGTTACCCACTCTCTTCAAAACATTAAATGGTCCAATGAATCTTGGTGCTAACTTTCCCTTCTGTCCAAACCTCATCATACCCTTGAATGGTGAAACTTTCAAAAACACTTCATCTCCCTCCTTAAATTCTAATGCTTTTCGTTGCCGTTGCCGATCCACATAGCTTTTCTGACGATCTTGAGCAGCTTTCATTCTTTGTCGTATGGTTTTCACATGTTCCACTGTTTGTTGTATCAATCTGACTACAAAATCCTAAGTAACAAAAATATTTCCTACATTTTTCTTCATTATTTCATTCAAAGTTACTATGCCTTCTTTTCCGTAACCTTTTGATCATCTCCTTCAATCCCAATTGCATTAAATAACTCGACCCTCTATTTCCCCTTCTTTCAAGTTGATCGACCCATCTCTTCATATCTCATCATCAAATCTCAGCTACTCTACCTATACAAACCTTTCATCTCTTTTCAATCTAACATCAATCCTTCTTTCCATTCATTAATCAATCATCATTCAAACACAACAATCATTCTATTATTTTCTAAGTCATTCGATTGTATTAAACTATTGGTTTATTTCCATCCTTCTATATTTGTATCCCAATTTAGCCTTTGTTCAGCCTCAAACGTTCAGCTTTTACATTCAAACTTGAATTCCCTATACCATTTTCATTTCCTTCACTTAATTGGGATTCATATCAACTTTTTCGACATCGATGTGAGACCTACCTTGTATAATCCTTGCATAGTTGATGAAAATTCCCAATTTGTATGCTGCTTTTTCAATCTCAGTTATAATCGAGATAGGTCCAATAGCTTTTGGGATGAGTCTTCCTCCTTCATACCAAAACATTTACTCTTTTAAATGATGAAATTTTTAAAGAATATCATATTTCCTCAACCAAACTTGAGTCCTGTGTAAGCTAGCATAGCCCTCATTTTGGTCTCGTGACACTCAAATCCTTTTCCTAATCATGCATATTGATCCCTAAGTTGTTGTAACATATTTGGATCATATAATTCACTTCTCTAGTGTTATCTAATTTGGGGTAATTTATACTTCTCATCATATTTCACATTACAAAGGTTGTACTAATTATAGCTTAGTAGTAATGAGTGTAAGTAAACTTTGCTAAGGGCAACGACTTGCTCTATGACACTTTGAAACTTTAACACTCATGCTTTCACCGTGTCTTCTAAATTTGGGTTGCCCTTTTGATTCGTCTACCGGTTCGGGGATGAACCGCCATTCATATTTCTGAACTTTTTTCACGGTCTTTCTAAAACAATGGAGACTGATATTTCAACTAATCTTACTATTTTTTTAGATGTGCATCTCCACATACTTGTCCAAAATGTTTGAAACATTCAACTTGTTACGTCTATAAAATTACTGGTGCATTTATTACTCTAACAGATATCTTCCAAAAACTCATAATGTTTATATTCTTTATGAATGTCATCTTGAAATATCATCCATTTTCATCAAACAAGTTATCAATCTTTGATGACATACACTTATCCCTTATCGTTAGCTTACTTAATTTCCCCGTCATTGAATTTGTTCTTGGTTGTTACTTTTTCATTTAGGGATAGTTTCTCACTAGACGTCCTATTCTCTTTGCGTTTTAATAAATCGTCATGTGCCGATAGCACATTTTCCAAATTGCCTCCTTTAAGTCTATGGCATAACTTGGCTTGAGAAGAACCTTAAACTTACTTTTTGCTTTACCTCCTTTGAGCTTATTCTCACTTGATCCTTTTTGTTCTTCTCAGTGGTTGTCATTCTTTACTTGATTGAGGTATTATCGGTTCAAAGAATTTCTCATCAAAGATTTCTTATACCTTATAAACTACATCTAAATTTCCAAGATTCTTGGCCACCACATTAGCGTGATTAACATTCTTGGTACTAGCTACTTCCACTCCTCTATAAGTTTCCAACTTTAGACCTTGAATATACTAGTACAATTTAAGTTTTTCTTTACTCATCTAAGTGTGGGGCAAATTTTGATAAACCTCAAAACGTCTTCTATATATATTTTTCCCTTACCTCCTTAACTAATTCTTCTCAAAACCCTTACATTCAATCTTCTAGATTTACGAGACTCCCCCTACTTGATACTCTTGGCATATTTTAATTACTTTTTGTCTTTTGCAAGAGATATCTTCTCATACCTAGAGATTGGGAATATATTACTAACTAGTGGGTGGCACTAGAGTCAAGTAATGTATAAGTATATACTTCATTATTAATTGGAAGCGTACTTGACATCACCAAGGGTCGTTCCATATCTTCGGGCTCGATCATCGTGAACACTTGGGGTTTCACCCTGGGCTCATCCTTATTATTGGGGCAATCTCACCTATAATGTCCTAGTTCCTCGTATATGTTGCAGCCCCGTAAGTCAGCCATACATTCTCCTAGGTGTCTTTTCCTACATTTCTTGATAGGTTCACTAGTTGCAAGTACTCTTGGGTTTGCCATCAATTTTTTGTTGTTCTTCCTTTACCATGTATCGTTCTAATTGCTGAAACTGACGATCCACTATATCAGATAGCTTTTTAATGGCATCATCTCTGCCTTCCTTTTCCCTTCTTTGTCCTCTCGGCATATTGAACTAAGCCTTAACAATTTAGCGACTCATAAATACAAACAATAATATAATCATTAATAAACTTACAGTGTATGAAGTATCTCCATGTGAAGGTTTGTGTTGTTAGGCAGTCTGCAGAAACGATTTTAAAACCCGGTGCAGTCTGATACCATATTGTAACGTCCCAATCTTCCTTTACTAATTTTTTTTTTTGTAAACACATACTAACTTTTAACAATTTAAGGTAAAACTTATCAATTTGAAGTCTTTTAGATAAAATACAGCAGAAGACTTTTATTTAACTTGATCAAAACCAATTATATTCATAATAAGTAACCCAAAACATACTTGTACTTTAACATTAGAACAAAGTTATTACAAAACAGTTATAAACTAAATATAATATTATACATTAGTTTTCAAACAAAACATTTATGAGGCAATGGACGTAGTTCACCACCTCAGGCATTTATCCCTACATTACAAAGCTTATCTAATGAGCCTAATGCTCAGTAAGTTAATCCATGATAATAAAACATTTATGAGGCTTTTATGCATATGCTGCTTTATAAAAACAATGCAGTTTCAGTATCTTTCATTTCATTTCTTTTCTTTCACTTAACAGTCCAGCTAATGTGGGTAATACCGTCTAGGGGAGAGTAGGCACCATTTGGTCCAAACTCTTGGGACAACCAAACTCAAACCCCGCCCAACATATAACTATTTACATACATTTCGTTCATTTTATTTCTTTCATTATTTGATCGTTGAAGGTACCACGGGAGAGAGTAGACACCATTTGGCCTCCCTCGAGGCAGTCTAACTTGAGCTCCTCCTTCATGATGCATGAACAATTAAAATGCATGAACATGTTAACATGCAATAAAATATACACTTTAAACATTGCAAGCATTCTAAACATGTATCTTTATTCTTATACAAAAAATCAATCAATCATCTAACATGGCACATAAACATATCCTCAAATAAATTGAGGTCGGTGTATTGTGCACTATGTAACGCCCAATTTTTCTTTTTTTTTTCTTAATTAAATTTTTTATACACGTGTACTTACTTTAAACACTTTAAGGTAAAACTTATCAATTTAAAATCCTTGAGACAAAATACAGCGGAAGACTTTTATTTAACTTCATCAAAATCAATTATATTCGCGATAAGTAATCCAAAGCATATTTATACTTTAACATTAAAAACCAAGTTATTACAAAACAGTTATAAACTAAAAAAAATATTATACATTAGTTTTCAAACAAAACATTTCCATTTACATGGGCCGCCCACCGGTCAAAATTGCACTAACAGCCGCAAACTTCCGCAATGGACGTACTTCACCATCTCAAGCATTTATCCCTACATTACAAAGCTTATTTAATGAGCCTAACGCTCAGTAAGTTAATCCATAATAATAAAACAATTATGAGACCTTTATGCATATGCTGCTTTATAAAAACAATGCAGTTTTCAGTATTGTTCATTTTATTTCTTTTCATTCACTTAACAGTCCAGTTAATGTGGGTAATATCGTCTAGGGAAGAGTAGGCACCATTTGGTCCAACCTCTCGGGACAACCAAACTCAACCCCGCCCAACATGTAACTATTTACGTACATTTCATTCATTTCATTTCTTTAATTATTTGATCGTTGAAGGTACCACGAGAGAGAGTAGACACAATTTGGCCTTCCTCGAGGCAGTCTAACTCGACCTCCTCCTTCAACGACCCGTTGCATATTGTCATGAAAATCATGGATGTAAATCATTTTCGTATTTTTCATAAAACCATGATGCATGAATAATTAAAATGCATGAACATGTAAACATACAATAAAATGTACAATTCAAACATTGCAAGCATTCTAAACATGCATCTTTATTCTAACACCAATAATCAATCAATCATCAAACAAGGCACACAAACATATCCTCAAATGAATTGCAATACACCCCAAAAACAATCCATCATATTTCAAAATCATAAATCCTAATCTTTGTAATGTTGTCTCCATAGGGCCAATCACATGCAACATTAACTTACCTTAGGTCCTTAGCTTTATTGAAAGCTTGATCAATATGCTGCTGCACTTGAAAAGCTAAAACGCAAGTAACATAATTCATTAACTTCAAACAACCATAACTTCGTCAATAATGATCCATTTATGATGGTACATGTGTCAAATTATTCCTTAAAGCGTGTACTATAACTTATTAGAAGACACCAATTTCAGAAACTAACGTATGTCAACTTAATTGGACAAAACAAAGGGCATTCACTGTTTGAACAGTGATTGGGTCGACATAAACTTTTGGGGGTCGACCTTGATGTGCAACGGGAGTGCAACACCAAGCACTCCCCGAGCACGGACCTTTTTCCTAACTTGGTTGTGAGTTTTGTAGGTGATTTAGCCTCGGAGACACGTTACAAGGAAGATTTAGCACGACCAAAGACGAGACAGGCGCGCAGCACGAACAGCGTGCGCGCAGCCCAGGCGCGCAGCGCAGGCGCGCAGCACGCACTACGCGCGCCCAGCCAAGACGCGCGACACGGCCAGCGCGAGTCCAGACATTGCGCACGGCCATAGAGACCAGCCCACGGACAGCGCGGACCATGATGCACGCGGGCTCGAAGACACACGCACCACCCGCGACGCCACAAGTAGGAGTAGCTAGCCGTTAGAAGTGGAAGAAGATCGAGCCTAAAGATGGAGGACGGATCCGCTAAGTGTCAAAGACAAGAGGGGCTCGGCCAACCCAAGGCCTTTTGAGGCGTACACCCAAATGGGCCTAGCCATATCATTCTTTGACGTCCTAAGGAGCTTCGGAGGACAGCGTTTTAATTTGGCCCATGCTAATTGTTCAGGAGCCGAGACATGTTGCCGAGCCCACGGCCCAAACAGGCCAGGACAC
>QAOC01009937.1:97063-110375 GCA_003255005.1 Begonia fuchsioides
TCTAACCTTGCATACAATCAACTGATTTTCTAACATTCTACTTGAAATCCTTCATTTTTATCCATCAATCCAACCAATATCATGGTATTATCCTTACTGAACTTAAAAGAAACTTAGAGGATAGAATAATACCTTGAACTTCAGCCTTCACGAATTTACTTGGGATTTTCTACTTCCTCTCTTGAAATAACTCACTCACTCACTCAAGGATGCCTAAACTCACCCTTTTCTTTCTCAACACCTCTCTTCTTTGACAAATCTCACTCTCCTTTGAGCTTAGAGCAACAAGATGGGAGAAAATGGAAGAAGGTTCGTGGCTGGGAGAAAGATATGTCAGCTCATGCCTTTTATGTCCTTTATTAACCATAAACAATATTTCCTTCAAGTCCACCAATGAAAACTCTACATGTTTTGGTTGACCATGCCTTATACTTTCTTAATTAAACAACATCAAGGTTTCTCTCACGTGCATCCGTCAGAATTCTCCACGTTTTTGTTGACTTTTCAACTCAAATCGGGAATGTGTCGACCGCTCGTCCAATTGTGTCGACCCAATCTATTCTCAAAACAGACTTATGTCGACCGCTCGTCTATTGTGTCGACCGAAAGTGTTCCCAGAGACCAACTTGTGTCGACCCTTTCTAAGTCCTGGGGTCGACCGAAACTATATATTGTGTTGACCCCTCTTCAATCATGGGGTCGACCGAAACTATACTAAGGGACTTTTTTGTGTCGACCCCTCTTCGATCTTGAGGTAGACCAAAATATACAATTTGTGTCGACCCCTCCAAATTCTTGGGGTCGACCTAAAATACACTCTTGTGTCGACTCCTCCTAAATCCCGGGGTCGACCGAAAGGTTACTTTGTGTCGACCCCTCCAAATTTCTGGGGTCGACCTAAAATACACACTTGTGTCGACCCCTCCTAAATCCCGGGGTCGACCGAAAGTGTTCATTGTGTCGACCCCTCTTCCCTAGGGTCGACCGAAACCTACATGAAGATAGTCCTTTAGTATATTTAACCCAACTTACTTCATTACCTTACTTAAACATAGTAACAATTAAACAAACACCAATCAAACCCAAACACTTGGGCCGCTGCACGGTGTGATACACCCCAGACAGAGTATTCTTATTCTAATTATTCATAATCGTAACCAACATTCATAAAGAGAAATCTTAAACACTTTCATTTTAAAACCATAATTCTTAGAATATACGAGGGTTATTATACACTACACCCCAAACAATCCAGCATATTCAAAAATCATAAAATCCTAATCTTTGTAATGTAGTCCCCTTAGGGCCAATCACATCCAACATTAACTTACCTTCGTAGCTAGATTGATTTGATCCACTTGAGTCCCCTTTTTAATCCAATAGATGACCTAAACCTACAGATCATTTAAGGATAAGAAATCGGGTAACATAACCTATTTTATGGCATAAAGTCACAACTTACTATTCCATCTTTGAACAACTATAACTTCATCTATATTGATCCATTCATGATGCTACTAGTGCAAAATTATTCCTTAATGGGTCTACTATAACTTCTTAGAAGACACCAAGTTCATAAAACTATCGTAGCATAAAGTGTTGATCAGTGTTGACATAACAGTGAGTATGCAACACTAGAAATCAAGGACCGGTTGACCCAACCTATAAGGGGTCGACCCATGTTGACAAAACAGAGAGCCTGCGTTTTTAAATCGAGAATCGGTCAACCTTAACCTATAAGGGGTCGACCGCAGCTCTCCCCAGTTTCCGTACATTGACTTGCGACATCCATAACTTTTCATACATAGCTTTAAATTGAGTGATTAAAACGACTTTAGATCACTCTAAGAGTGTAATTTAACTCTTATGAAGGACATAAACTCAAATTCGTGTTACAATTTGACCGAATCTCAAAACCCCTAACCTTGCGCATAATTAACCGATTTCAAAGAAATTAATATGAAATCATTCATATTTATCCACCAACCCAACAAATACATCATATTATCCTTACTAAACCTAAAAGAAACTCAGAGGGTAGAAAAATTACCTTGAACTTCAGTCTCCACGAAGGCTTTAGAGTTTCCTACCTCACCTCTCTTGAGATATCCCACTTTCACACTATTTTCTCTAACCGAACTTCTTTTCTTTCTCAATATTACTCTCCCTTTGATCTAGACATGGGAACTCAGAGGAAAATAGGGAGAAGAAATTGTGCTGGAAGGAAAATGGCAGACCATGCTTTCTTATCTCCTTAATTAAAAAAAAAAATCAACCTTTCCTTTAAGTCCACCAATGAAAACTCTACATGTTTTGGTTGACTTTTCAACTCAAATTGGGGAAGGCGTTGTTTGTGTCAACCGCTCGATCTTTGTGTCGACCGAAGGAAGTTACCGAGAGTCATTTGTGTCGACCACTCATCTGTTGTGTCGACCAAATGTGTTCCCGAGAGTGCCTTGTGTCGACCCCTCTTAAATCCTGGGGTCAACCTAAAGTATTCAATTGCGTCGACCCCTCCTAAATCCTGGGGTTGACCTAAAGTACACAATTGTGTTGACCCCTCCTCAATCCTTGGGTCGACCGAAAGTATTCATTGTGTCGACCCCTCCTCGATCCTGGGGTCGACAGAAAGTTCCAATTGTGTCGACCCCTCCTAAATCTTGGGGTCGACCAGTAAACAAAGTGTCGACCGCTAATCCATAGCGGTCGACCAGAAATCACTTTTTTCCTTCATCACCTTCGACCTACTAATTTACTAATATCCAAAATACCTTAACACTCTAATATTCAAGCAACATTCATAAAAATAGTCTTAAACATTTCCATCTTAAAATCACAAATTCTTAAAATAAAATGAGGGTTGTTACACTAAGTTTAGTGTTCTAAGTGTATACAGGGTACTAGAGTTCTATGGTTCAAGGTTCATGGTCCAAGGTTCAAGGTTTAGGTTGCAAGGTTCAATGTTCTAGGTCCAAGGTTCAAGGTTTAAGGTTCAAGGGTTTTAGGGTTCCAAGGTTGAATGTTAAAGGTTCACTTTTCAAGGGTTTAAGGGTTTCATGGTACATGGTCCAGGTTTTAGTGGTCTGGTTAAGAGGTCACGGTTCTTGGGTCCAAGGTGAAGGGTTCATGGTTTTGGTTTCTAATATTCAAGGGTCAAGGGGTTTTAAGGTTAAGGGTATGAGTTTCTGTGGTTAAGGGTAATGGTACAATGGTTCAAGGGTGCAAGGTTCTGGGTTTAGGGTTTAGGGTTTAGGGTTCTAGTGTTCTAGGGTTCAAGGGTCGAGTGTTGAGCGTCGCGAGTTTTGGGTTTCAAGGTGTAGGTTTTAGGATTCCAGAGTTCTAAGGTTCCAAGGTTCAACGGTCCCATGGTTTAGGGTTAAGGGTTAAGGGTTCAGGGTTACAAGGTACATAATCTAAGGTTCGGTATTCATAATTTTATGGTTCATTGTTATAAATATTGGGTTTAGGGTTCCAAGTTTAAGAGTTCATTCAGGTTTTAGGGTTCAAGATTCAATGGTTACCAGATTTACGGTTCCCTAGTTCAGGGTATAGACTTCAAGGTTCTACGGTTTAGGGTTTATTATTCAAAGTTTTGAAAGTTCAGGGATCCAAGGTGAAAGCCTCAATGGTTCAAGTTTTCAAAGTTCTAGGGTTCGGGGTCAAAGGGCCAGGGTTTAAGTTCTATGTTTAAGCATTCCAAGGTAAAGGGTCTAGTGTCTAAGGTTCACGGTTCAAGGTCAGGGTTCCACTGTCCAAGGGCCAAGGTACATGGTTCTAGGGTTTAAAGTCTAGGGTTAAAGAGTCCAGGGTTAAGGATTCAAGATTCAATGGTTTCTATGATTCCAAGGTCTAGGCTTGAGGGTTCAAGGTTCAAGTTCTAGAGTTTTAGTGGTATAGGTTTAGGGTTCTAGGTTCAAAAGTTCCATGGTATAGGGTCCTAGGTTCAAGGTTCAGGGTTCAGGATAAAGGTTTCAAGGTCTAAGGTCCAAGGGTTTAAGGTTCATGGTTCTAGCATTTAAGGGTTGTGTAACGACCCTAATTTTATTTTGAGAATTTGTGATTTTAAGACGGAAGCGTTTAAGATTTTTNCATGGTCAGCCAAAACATATAGAGTTTTCATCGGTGGACTTGGAGGAAATATTGTTTATGGTTAATAAAGGACATAATAGGCATGAGCTGCCATATCTTTCTCCCAGCCACGAACCCTCTTCCATTTTCTCCCGTTTTGTTGCTCTAAGCTCAAAGGAAAGTGAGATCTTTCAAAGAAAAGGGGTGTTGAGAAAGAGAGTAGTTATCGTGAGAGAAAAGAGTGAGAAGGTGAAGGGAAGTGAAAAACTCTAAAAGCTGAAGTTCGAGGTAATATTTTGCATCCTCTGAGTTTTCTTTTAAGTTTATTAAGGATAATATGATGGTAGTATTTGAATTGAGGGATACAAACGAGTGATTTCATGCTAAGAGATAAGAAAAAGAGTTAAGTATGAACAAAGTTAGAGTTTTGGAGATTCATTCAATATGTGTTAAGAATTGGAGTTTATGTCCTTCATAAGAGTTAAAGTAGGCTCTTAGAATAATTCATATCCATTAGAATCAATCGATTCGGAGCTATATAGAAAAAGTTATGAACGTCGCAAGTCAGTGTACAAAAATTGGGGGGAGTTTAGGTCAACCCCTTGTAGTTTGGGTCGACCGAAACTCGATTTCAGAAATGCGATGTCTCTGTTTGTCGACATGGGTCGACCCCTCATAGTTTGGGTCAACACAAACAGGGGTTCAAACAGTGAATGCCCTATGTTTTGTCCAATTAAGTCGACATACGTTAGTTTTCTAAATTTGGTGTCTTCCAAAGTTATAGTAGACTCTTTAAGGAATAATTTGACACCCATAGCATCACAAATGGATCATTATCGAAGAAGTTATGGTTGTTTGAAGTTAATGAATTTTGTTACTGGCGTTTAAGGTTTTCAAGTGCAGCAACATATTGATCAAGTTTTTCAATAAAGCTAAGGACCTAAGGGAAGTTAATGTTGCATGTGATTGGCCCTAAAGGGACTACATTACAAAGATTACGATTTATGATTTTGAAATATGTTGGATTGTTTTTGGGGTGTATTGCACAATACACCGACCTCAATTTATTTGAGGATATGTTTGTGTGCCTTGTTTGATGATTGATTGATTATTGGTATTAGAATAAAGATGCATGTTTAGAATGCTTGCAATGTTTGAATTGTACATTTTATTGTATGTTTACATGTTCATGCATTTTAATTATTTATCCATCATGGTTTTATGAAAAATACGAAAATGACTTACATCCATGATTTTCATGACAATATGCAACGGGTCGTTGAAGGAGGAGGTCGAGTTAGACTGCCTCGAGGAAGGCCAAATGGTGTCTACTCTCTCTCGTGGTACTTTCAACGATAAAATAATGAAAGAAATGAAATGAATGAAATGTACGTAAATAGTTACATGTTGGTGCCTACTCTCCCCTAGACGATATTACCCACATTAGCTGGACTGTTAAGTGGAAGTAAAGAAATGAAATGAACGATACCAAAATTGCATTGTTTTCATAAAGCAACATATGCATGAAGGTCTCATAATTGTTTTTATTATTATGGATTAACTTACTGAGCGTTAGGCTCATTAGATAAGCTTTGTAATGTAGGGATAAATGCTTGAGGTGGTGAAGTACGTCTATTGCGGAAGTTTGCGGCTGTTAGTGCAATTTTGACTGGTGGGCGGCTCATGTAAATGGAAAGATTTTGTTGAAAACTAACGTATAATATTATGTTTAGTTTATAACTATTTTGTAATAACTTGGTTTTTATTGTTAAAGTATAAGTATGTTTTGGATTACCTATTACGAATATAATTGATTTTGATGAAGTTAAATAAAAGTCTTCCGCTGTATTTTATATGAACGATTTCAAATTGATATGTTTTATCGTAAATTGTTTAAAGTAGGTACATGTGTAAAAAAAATTTAATTAAGCAAAAGAAAAGCCGGGCGTTACATCTAGTGTCCAAATAAAAGGATTCGAAGGTTGAAGGTTCACGGTTTCAAGGTTTAGGGTTCCAAGGTTCAAGGGTTCAAGGGGTGTTCAGGGTTCCAAGGATACAAGGTTCCATGGTTCATGGTTCAGAGTACTAGGGTTTAGAGTTTAGGGTTCTAGAGTTTAGGGTTTCTGGGATCAAAGTTTCAAGGTTCATGATCCAAGGTGTTCATGGTTCAAGGGTCAAGGGTTATGGGGTCCAAGTTCATGGTTCAAGGTTCTAGAGTTGAGGGTTTCAGGGTTTAGGGTTCTAGGGTTTCAAGATTAAAGTTCAGGGAGCAAAAACTTGTTTGAAAGTTTAATGTTCTAGGGTTTAAGGGTTCCAATAATTAGGGTTCATGATTAGAGATTAAAGGTTCCATGGTTTTCAAGGTTCAAGGTTCTATAGTTTTAATTTTTAGGGTTTAGGCTTCAAAGGTTTAAGTTTCGAGGGTTAAGAGTTCAATATTTTGAGGTTCAGGGTTTAGAGTTCCAAGGTTAAAGATTTTTCATAGATTAGGCTTCATGGTTTAAGAGTTCTAGGGTTTATAGCTCCAAAGTTAAGTGTTCCAGGGTTAGTGTTCAAGGTTCAGGGTTCTAGTGTTTAAGGGTTCCAGGATTAAGAGTTTCAGGGTTCAGGTTTTAGGGTTCTAGGGTTTAGGATTCAAGGGTTTAGGGTTTATAGTTCAAGGGTTCTAGGATACGAGGGTTCATCATTCATGGTTCAAAGGTTAAGGGTTCCAAGGTTCAATGTTTAGGGTTCCAGGGTTTCAGAACTCGCGGTTCAAGGTTCCAGGGTTCAAGGTTCTAAGGTTATAGATTTCTAGGTTTCGTGGTCTGAGTTCTAGGTTCAGAGTTTAGGGTTTGAGGTTCTGGGTTCTAGGGTTCAGAGTTCATGGTTAAGCGTTCAAAGGTTGAGGGTTGTAGCAATCCAGGGTTCATGGTTTAGGCTTCCAAGGTTGATGGTTCAGAGTTTAAGGTTCTAGAATTCATAGTTCCTGGGTTCTAGGGTTCAGAGTTCCAGGGTTCTAGGGTCTAGAGTTTAGGGTTCTAAGGTTCAGGATTCAGGGTTCTAGGGTTCAAGAGTCCAAGGATAAGGGTTCAAGGGTTCCAAGGTTTATGGTTCAAGGTTCTATTGTTCTAGGGTTCTATGGTTAAAAGTTTCAGGGTTCCAGAGTTCTAGGGTTTTAAGGTTAAGGATTCAAGGGTTCTATGGTTCTAGGGTTTCATGGTATAGGGTTCAAGGTTCATGGTTTATGGTTCCAAGGTTCTGGGTTAAGGGTGAAGGGTTTGGAGTTTTGAGGGTTCTATGTTTCTAGGGTTTAGGATTTAGGTTTTCAAGGATCAGGGTTTAGGGTTTAAGGATTCAAAGGTTTCAAGATTCTAGTGTTCATGGTTCAAGGTTCCAAGGTTAAGGGTTCCAGGTTGCAAGGTTGAGGATTAAGGGTTAACAATTCATGGTTCAGGGTTTATGGTTCAAGGTTCATGGTTATAGGGTTCTTGGGTTCAGGATTCCAAGATTCAGGGTTTCAAGTTTCAGGGTTTTAAGGTTCAGAGTTCAAGGTTTGCAGTTTTAAGGTTTTAGGGTTGCAAGGTTTAGGGTTAGGGGTTTATGGTTAAAGGGTTCTAGGGTTGAAGCTTCTAGGATTCCAGTGTTTATGGTTTATGCTTCAGAGGTTCAGCTTTCCAAGGATAAGTGTTGAGGGTTTTGGGGTTTAGGGTTCACAGTTTTTGCGCTCTAGGTTTCTAGGGATCTGGGTTCAGGGTTTAAGGGTTCAAGGGTCATAGGGTTCAAGGTTAAGGGTTTATGTTTCTAAGGTTCAGTGTTATAGGGTTCATAGTTCTAGATTCTAGGGTCAAAGGTTAAAGATTCCAGTGTTTAGGGTTTAAGGTTGACAAGCTTTAAGAATGTGAAGGGGAATAGAATGGGCTTGGGGTGAGAAAGAAGGGAAGAAATGGGCCGGAAATAGGTGATATTAAAGAAGGAAGTTCTCGGATTGCATACAGAGTTTGCAACATAGATTTAGAGGGGTTGTTTGGAGATTAGGGAAGAGATTAAACTCCAAAAATGAGGGTAAAAGCTTTGGGGAATCGGAAGTTATGCAGAGGGGAGTATCGGGTGCCAAAAAGGTGGTTATCAGAGAAGAAATGGGGTGGATCGGAAAATAAGAGGTAACCGTGGATGGAGATGAGCTAATGGGAATTACACGCTTACCCTAAGACCACAAGAGAGTGGCTGAAGACGTGTAGCACGGCCTAGCTTACCATAAGCTTGGAAGGGAAGCCAAAACCTTGAAAGAGCACTCTCGGGTTGCCGGATATTACTCACTGGAGAGCTGAGTTTTTGAGGTGGGAAACCGGCCAAGGAAGGAGATGCAAAGCACTCTTTTAGAATCAAAATAAACTTAGTACAAATGCTAGGTGATGAGGGAGTTTAATCTCCTTCAAATGAGGGAGATCGACACCTTAATCGGATGGCTTCCAAGGCTTTACCCGATTTGGTGTGGCACAAAAAGAAAGGTGGAAAGGACCACCCAACATATACCCAATTTAGAGGAGACCAAGGAGGAATGGTCCCCGAATTTGGTTCCCCTTTCCATTGGCTGCCATCCAAACAATCCCAAGAGTACAAACCCATGCAAAAGATAAAATCCACTCCAAACCCATGGAAACCCACACCAAACCCATGCAAAACCCACAAAACCCTAAATAATTGTTTCTGCAAATTTAAAAAGGAATAAAATAAAGCTAGGAAAAGAGAAGGCCGATCGGGTTTGAGCCATGCTCCATGAGCCTTGACCTATACCTGACCTAGACCCAACTTGTACCCAGGTTCTCCCCCTCCCTTGCCATGGCTTTGCACTTCACTCCATGGTATTCCAAGCTCAAAGATGACTCGATCTTGGCCTCGATTTCCAAGGCTTCCCATGTGAGAAGATGTCCGGGGTTGCTCCAAGTCTTTCGCGGTTGGTTCCTTCATAGTTATTCCACGCTCATTATTTCCTACAAAAAGAGAAAATTGATTAAGTAACTCCTTAGCTCTGGATCGGGTGTTTGATCCTTGAGGTAAGGCTCCATGCAAGGCATTCTGTGGCATGTCAAGGTTTCAAGGTTCCAGGGTTCAAGGTTCTAAGGTTCAAATTTCTATTGCCTAAGGTTTCAAAGTTAATGGTTCCAACGTTTAGGACTGAAGCCTCCAGGGCGCTAAACTTAAAGGGTTTTGAGGTTCAAGGTTTCAGGGTTTAGGGTCTAGGGTTCTATTGTTCCAAGGTTCTAGGATCTTGGGTTCTAGGGTTTAAGGTTCTAGGATCAAGAGCTTTAGGGGGGGTTCCATTGTTAAGAATTCAAAGTTGATGGTTCAGGGTTCCAAGGTTCATGGTACCAATATTTACGGTTCTAAAGTTCTAGGGTTCAAAGTTCAAGGTTCCAAGGTTATGGGTTCATGGTTTAGCGTTCGGGGTTTTAAGGTTTTAGGCTTCAGGGTTCAGAGTTCAAGGTTTCATGGTTCAGCGTTCAAGGTTTCACAATTCTAGGGTTAAAGGTTCCAAGGTTCTTTGTTTAGGATTCCAAGGTTCATTGTTTAGGGTTCAAAGGTTTATTGTTCGAGGGTTCGTGGTTCAAGGGTTCTAGAGTTTAAAGTTAATTATTTAGGGTTCATGGTTCAAGTGTTCTAGGGTTACAAGATTCAGGTTTCAGGGTTCAAAGTTTAGGGGTTCATGGTTCATGGTTCATGGTTCANGGTTCTAGGTTTCAGGATTTCATAGTTTGACAGTTCTAGGGTTCAAGGCTCCAAAGTAAAGGGTTTTAGGATTTAGGGTTCAAGGGTCTAGGGTTCTAGTGTTGAAGGGTTCAAGGGTTTAGAGTTTCAAGGTTCACGGTTCCAAGATGTAGGGTTCACAATTACAAGGTTTAGGGTTTTAGGGTTCAAGGTTCAAGGTTTAAGGGTTCAGGTTTGGGCTTAAGGGTTTAAGGTTCATAGTTTAAGGGTTCTAGGATTCCAAGGTTTAGGGTTCGATATTCAGGGTTCAGGTTTCAAGGTTCAGAGTTTCAAGGTTCAAGTCTCCAAGGTTCAGGGTTAGGGTTCCAGGGTTCCAGGGTTCATAGTTCAAGGTTTTAGGGTTTTGGGGTTTAGAGTACATAGTTCAGGGTTGTAACACCCAACTTTTTGATGTACAATAATATTATGTGAATATAATGTTTTATGGTTAAAGAATGTAATGTGCTAAGAAAAGATGAATATGGAGACGAAATTACACCTTAGAAGTAATAAATTGACGAATTGAAAACAATATTGGTATTTACCTGATTATGAGGTTTTAGGGTCTTAACATGAAGTTGATTTCTTCTAATGGAATTTAATAGATAGTAGATGAAACTACAGCAACAAGAATTTCTTGATTTAAAAACGTATAGAGAAAGTTATGAATCTTAGACCCCAAAGGTTGGAACAAATATTGGGTTGGAATTTTGTAATAGAGCAGTTTCTGTGTTACAATCATATCATGACCTAGAAGAGCATAACTGGCAAAGTGTTCTTCTACAAAGTTGTGGTAGATGTCAAGATAAGATAATTGATAGGTAGATCAAATCTATTGAACTTCTGGAGAAAAAGTTATGTTTATTTGAATTTGGTGAAGGAAAATTGGACTAAAGAATTATGAATTTTGAGCGATGTTTGGTATTTTGTATATTTTATTATGTTAAACTCATTATTTTAAGTTTACTTCTTCTACAAAGTTACACGAGACTCAATAAGGAAAATATTAGTTTTTGAATTATTGAAATCCAAGTTCTGGAATGAAAGTTATGAAAATTTAGAAGGGATCACCCATTGAAACTCTTGAGTTTTATTAAGGGTTGACACCTTGAATGAGAGGTCGACATCTTATTGCTGAAATATTAACTTTTCAATGAAATTTTAGGAAAGTGCCACGTGCAAAGGATGGTGCCTCTCACGCATGAAGGAGTTGTGAGCTTGGATGGGCACACCTTATGCTTGAACCACATGATTCTTCACCTTCCAAAGGGATAAAGTTGTTGGAGTCTTCGGCTATTAGGCATCACGACCCTTAGGTCTCTCTTGCAGCTCTCTCTCCTCTCTAAATCCTCTCCAAATTCGTGTGAGAAAAATTAGGGTTTGAAATCAAAGTATGAGGTTTTAGTGTTTAGTACAAGAATTTTTGTATTTAAGGGTTAGAAGTGCAAGGAGGAAGGAAGACCACGAACTTGACCTTGAGGTACATAGTTTGTTATTCAGCAGCACCTACTTTTGTTCTAGGCTAGATTATAAGTGATGGAAATGGCGTTATATGGTTAAAATGCATGAAATTGTAAAGATAGTTTATTGGTATACAAATTATAAGTCATGTTACCCGATTTATGGAATTAAAGTTTTACAAAATCTTTGAGTTAGAAATTGGTCATGATGTCTTCTAAGGAAGTATAGCCAACACTTTTATATTGAAATTGGTACCTTATGTGTTTTGATCAAAGAGTTATCAATAAAGTTATGGATGCCACAAGTTTCTGGTGAAATAGGGTATTCTGAGTTTGACTTATATTGTTTTATTTTATGATGTTAAGGTATATAAGAAAGCTCATTGGATCATTAAGGATTCGGAATACCAAGCTAAAGCTAAGGAATCCAAGTAAGTAGTCCTTGCATGTGTTTGGCCCATTGTGGGACTACATCACAAAAGATAGAAATAAGGATGATGAGTTTGATTACTTAGATATCCATTAAGTAAGAATGTCTTAGAAGTTGTATGTTTTTATGATAATGTTATTAATGATATTCTGTTGGGGTGTATCACACCATACACCGACCCAAGTGCTTTGGGTTTGATTTGTGCTTGATTGACATTGTTTGATGTTTATGTATTATCATAAGTCAAGAGTTAAGTTAAGTCAAGTTTACTAGGAATGTTTATTACGGTTGACTTGGGAGATGTTTGATGCATTATGTTGCTTATACTTAAATTATGTTACCATGTCATGCATATATATGAATCATGTCCATGCATCATGTTTTATGAAAGATACGAAAATGTTTTCCCATGCATCTTTTTAAAATGTCACCCAACAGATGATGAAGGGTGTATGAGACACATTCATCATCCAATGCATAAATGTATGTAAAGTCAAGATCAAGTTCTGGGAGAAGGTGGAATTGGCTGGCTCATGGAGGCCATATGGTGCCTATTCACCTTCATACGATGTGACACCCACCTATGTCAATTTAAGTTAAGATAACGATAAGGAACAAAATAAATGTGCTTGTTTTTCATGAAACGTCATGCTCACATTAGGTATATAGGCTCATTCGATTACTTATTGAGCTTTAGGCTCGTAGGTTATGTTTTGTGATGTAGGTCATGAAAATGAAGGTGAGGGACTTAGCCCTCCATGTTTGATATAACGATCATGCCGTGGAGGAGGCGGATCTGGTTCGGGAAGCTTGAATTGTTAAGTGCCGACCGGTGGGGATGTCAAGATGTACATTTGAAGTATTTTGGAGTGTTTACCTTTGAACAATGATGTGTTTTAAAAGTTTAATTTTGTTAAAAGATGTTGTGTAAATATGTTTATTATGTATATTACACGTTTTGATTCAACTATATGTTATATGAGGTTTGCGGTATTTTATTTGATAGATATTTTGATTAACAATGTCTTATTTCAAGTAAATGTCGGGTTTACTATGATTTCTAATTAGAGTCGCCCGCTGTGTTTGCACAAAAAAGAATTCAAGAGGAACATTTTTAAAGAAAGACAAATTTTACAGTGATCATTTTTAAGTAATTTGCGGGAAGCTTTAAGGTTCTAGGGTTGCTGGGTTTTAGTTCCAGGGTTCAACAATTTCACGTTTCAAGGTTCTTGGGTTCAAAGATCCAGATTTATGAGGTCCTAGGGTTCTGGGTTTCAAGGTTTAGGGTTCCAGGGTTCAAGGTTAGAAAGTTACGATTTAGTGTTGAGGGTTTCAAGGTTCAAGGTTCGAGGTTACATCGTCCTGAGGTTCAGGATTCAAGTTTCCAGTCAAAGTGAAGGAATTGAGTGTTTCAGAGTTGTAGGGTTTAGGGTTCACGATTTAAGGACTTAAGGTTAAGGATTTATGGATTCAAAGTTCAAGGTTTAGGGTTCAAAGTTTAGGGTTTAGGGTTCAAAGGTTCCAGGGTTTGAGGGTTCATGGTTCTGGGTTTAAGGGTTCTAAAGTTCTAGGAATCCATGGTTCACTGTTCAATGTTAAATGTTCCAAGGTTTAAGGTTCAGGGTTT
>QAOC01009939.1:0-27438 GCA_003255005.1 Begonia fuchsioides
A
The DNA here is from genome assembly GCA_003255005.1 of Begonia fuchsioides. Lineage (NCBI taxonomy): Eukaryota > Viridiplantae > Streptophyta > Magnoliopsida > Cucurbitales > Begoniaceae > Begonia > Begonia fuchsioides. The sequence goes on from QAOC01009939.1 coordinate 2, forward strand.
AAAAAAAAAAAAAAAAAAAAGAAATGGGATGTTACAAATGCCTTCTTATACGGCGATTTAGAGGAAACTGTCTTTATGAAGCAACCTCCTGGTTTTGTTGATCCAGCATCTCCCTCCTTAGTTTGTCGTCTTCACAAGGCTTTATATGGTCTCAAAAACTTTCCTCGAGCATGGTATTTTAAACTTTCCTCAGCTCTTGTTGATTGTGATGATAATGTTCGGATGCTTATGCTTGTTTATGTTGATGATATCTTACTAACGGGTAACTCAACTTCAGCCTTGGATAATCTTATTAAGTTTTTGGGCTGCCGTTTTGCTATTAAAGATTTAGGCATCCTTCATCATTTTTTGGTAATTCATTTTCAATTCAGTAAGGATACTTTGCATCTTTCACAGTCAAGGTACATTGCCTCTCTTCTTGATTGAGTTAATCTCTTGGATTGCAAACCAGTAGACACTCCTATGCTTTCAAAACCCGTGTTATCCTTGAAAGATACACTCCTCTGGCTGATGGTACACTATTCCGCCAACTTATCGGAGGACTTCAATATTGTAATCTCACCAGGCCGGACATCTCCTTTGCCATTAATCGCTTAAGTCAGTTCATGCACTCCCCAACGGATGCTCATTGGCTAGCCCTGAAGCGATTATTACGATATCTTAAAGGTACAATTTCATATTCTCTAAAATTTACCTGAGATTCTGTATCTCCCGGTCTAGTTGGTTTTGCTGATGCTGATTGGGGTTCGGCTCTTGATGACCGTCGAAGTACAAGTGGTTCTTGTTTCTTTTTTGGCAATAATCTTATCTCTTGGTCTTCTTCCAAATAAAAGTGTGTATCTCGCTCAAGCACGGAATCTGAATACCGTAGCGTTGCGGATGCCGTTGCTGAATTTTTATGGCTTCTTAAACTTTGTCGGGATCTCGACATATTGCTGCCTTCTCCTCCAACCATCTTCTGTGACAACGTCAGTGCTGTTTTCTTAACCTCTAACCCGGCTCTTCACTCAAAGTCTAAGCATATTGATCTTGATTTCCACTTCATCTGTGAAAAAGTTTCGTCCAAGCAACTTCAGGTTTGTTTTACCCCGTCACTATCACAATTGGCTGACGGTCTTACTAAACTGCTTTCTGGCGATCGTTTCCGGCTTCTTCGAGACAAGCTTCAAGTGGTGCCCCCTTAAGCTTGAGGGGGGGGTATTGGAGGTGTCACCTTTAGTGTGCATAACCGTTTGGTTAGTTTGTTATTAGGGGAACCAATAAGGTTCTACCACTTGTATTGTCTAGAATATTCTTGCTTGTATATATACCCATGTTACTAATACAAACTTATCCGATTACAATCACATCATCTTCTACGTTTGTCTTTTACGAATTGGTCTTGTGGTTATTGGTGTTCTCTGAGAAGAGAGCTCCATTAATTCGTTCGTTTAATTTATGGTGTTATTTCATTTGCAGGTAGCTTGGTGATAAGATTTATTTAAGTTATTTGTACATTTTTTTAAAGTTTACATATGTATTGAATATTGATGCACAAAATAATTATTTTGGTACAATGCTATGTAATTTTTCAACAAATTATAATGAATATTTTTTAAACTTCCAGTTACAACATAATATATCGAATTTCAAACAATTTATAATGATTATTTTTAAGGCTCATTTTCGGCTCGATTAGGCTCGGGAGTTGGGCTCGCTCGGCTCGAATAGGCTCGAGGCTCGACAGCTCGCTCGAGCCAAAAATTTTTGGAAAAAAGCTCGACAGGCTCGGCTCGAATAGGCTCGACAGGCTCGGCTCGAATAGCTCGGCAGGCTCGATGAGCCGGCCGAGACTGGGCTCGGCTCGCTCGAGCCGACTCGTTTGCCGGCTCTACTTGGAGCGTTCTTCCATCCTCTAAAATTTTCTTTACTTCAAAATAAAAGATATTATGATCAATAATAAGACAAAAATCGAGGCCAAAGAGCACTATTTAGAGACAATATAAAAAATATCATATAAACGATCAAGTAACCAACACTGCACCAATTCTCTTAAATGCAAGTATGAATAAAAATATTATATATTTAACCAGATAAGAGTATGTCTACTAAGACTTGGGTTTCTTTCTTAGGCGGAGCATTTTAAAGCACCTTTATAAATGTTTAATAGTGAGGCGTATTTATAAAATGACATATTAATAAAAGTTTTTGACGTTTATCAAGAAATACAACGAGAATTAATACAGTTAAATGAATAATATCATGAAAAATAAATTAATTATATTTTACTAATGTTCCGTCTTGGTATATTTGTATAACATCATATATGTGAAATGTGCCTAATTTTAAGTTTTATTATTGTAACTCCACATCATATATGTGAGTTGCACTTATGAAATGACATATTAATCAAAGTTTTAGATGTGTATCAAGAAATATAACGAGAATTAATATAGTAAAAATGTATAATAATATAAAAATTAAATTAATATATTTTACTATTGTTTCGTTTATGTGTATTTGTATTACATCATATATGTGAAGTGTACCAAATTTGTAAGTTATATTGTTGTAACTTTGTATTTTATTAATAAATCTTGACAAATAAATAAATAAAAATTAAGATGTACTTGTTGTGAATATTCTTATGAAGATGAAACTTTTTATCGGTATATTGCTTATATTTCACAAAAATATTCAATTAATGATAAATTTTTTATTATTATTCTCAATATTGCTTCTGCTAACGGTTATTTGATTTTTTAATTAAAAAAAATTAATTATATGTTTCACATAAATCTCTTTTCCATATGAGATGACTTTGCTATAATTTGAATGAGTAAATATTAATTTACATCATAAACTATAAGAATAGATACAACAGATACTTCAAACTTTAAAAGTTATCAATTAACACCCTAAATTTTTCATATTGTTAAATAAATACTATGTGATCATATTTTTCTTTGATTTTAACTATGTACGTCAATTAATTAATGTATTTAATCAATTAATGGCGACAAAATATTAAATATTAAATATTTAAGAATATTCTTCTTTTTTTTTTTAATTTAAACCAAATTAAATAAACACAAAAAATTATTATTTAAGGGCCTTCTCTTTCTAACTTAATATTTGAATTGATCAAATTGACAAAAATTACCCATCGAGATAAACACCAAAGAAAAACGTGATGAAAATGTGTTCTTTAAAACTATGATAAAATTTAATATATTCATTAATGATTTTTAAAGATTGAGTTGTCCTAACCCTTGTTGTTCTGAAGGTAAATTGGTATTTGACCATTATGACTTTAGTTTTTCGAGATATAATGTCATTCATTTCGTTACATAGGGTTGATTCTGTAATTTTTTATATTACTTCATCTAATACACGAAAACACAAATATAAAGAATTTGTTTATGATCTCACTACTCATTTTATTTTATTAATTTTTATAAAATTACCAAGCACTTTTGAATCTTGGTGAATTGTTTTTAAAATATTGACGTGATATATTAAATATTTTTCTTTTTCCTGTATACTAAACCTATGATTCTTTTTCCTGAATACCAGATGATGTGCCACGAATTAGGCGACGCAAAAGTTAATCACAAAACTATTTTGGGACATTTTTGGAAGAATCAGGCGCATCAATATTTTAAAAACAAGTCGCTAAAAACATATTCTAAAAATGTCCTAAAAATAAAAGTGAAAAACAAAGCAAACTATCAAAAATCTTCTCTCTGATTTGGCAAAAACAAAAGGGTGGGGATTTCTTTCAAAATGTAGAGGATTTCTATAGCCTTTAGCAGGATTCCACGCAATTAAAAGCTTCAAAATGGTGGAAAAATCATGTGATAAATGATCTAATTGGTTTAGTGCGGCTTGGCCCCTATGATGTTTTGTGAACGAATAGCTTGATGCGCCTGATCATCCCCCTACTATCTCATCAAATGATATGATATCTCTTTATTCATGTTGGTCGCTTCATTCTCCCCAAGTTGTGTTAAAATTTTACCTACAAAATGAGCAAACATGTTAGATAATTGACGTGCCCGACTGCTTGTGATGGCTCCTCTCGGGATCTCATCAACTTGTTTCATCTATGGCATATTATCCTTCGTGGGTAGTTGAGGATTTGTCATAAAATCTATGGTGGCTCATCCATGCCATCTCCCTCTTCATGAACATAAGGAGAAATGTCTTGCACATCAAAGGTTGTCCATACACCATACTCTCATGGCAACTATAACTTGTAAGCATTATTGTTGACACCTCTATGTAATTCTGAATGCTTTGTCGACCTTGGGAGGAGTGTAGACTTTCTATGGTTAGGAAACCTCTCTCTTCCTCAAGTGTACTCTTGCTTACTTGTTCATGCAAGGTCTTCATCAATTTGGCCCTCTGGGATCCCATGAAGTTTGCATGATCTTTGCATGGTTTTGTACAAAATCAAGTACAAAATTCATGTTCACTTTGTCCCAAGGCAAATTAGCTACAAAAAAAAAGGCATGTAAATTCCTTGGGGCAGAACTTTACTTTTTGCCTTTTTGCATATAATGTATCTTTCTATCACCCGATTCACATTCTTGGCCAATTAAAATGTTCTTTTAAAGCCTCAAGTGTCTTATTCTCTCCAAGCTGGCTAGCCAACCCACCAATGTAAGCTTCTCTAACCAAAGACTCCCTTAGGCTAATGTTAGGAATGCAGAGCCTTGATAGATTCCCTTTGCCCAATCAAAGCAAAAAAATCTCAAACGCATCTCAGTAAGTTGTAAGTTGCAAAAAAAATCAACTAGGATATTGGTCACTTTTTTTTTGTAATTGATAATATAAGGGAACCTCAAATGCATGATCTTGGCGTGTTGTCAGTTAAGCTTGTTTTGGCTCTTAATGTGTTCGCGAGCTAGGTGGTTAGTATGGACCACAAACTCCTTTGGAAGTAAGTGTTGCTACCAAACTTCCAAAGCTTGTATTACTACATATAACTCATTATCATAAGTGGATAATTCAAAACTGCCTCATTGAGTTTTCACTAAAATAGGCTCATGGTTTTTTGCTCTCTTGTATGAGAATAACTCTTATTTCTACCCGGATGCATCACATTCAATCTCAAACACTTGTTGAAGTCTAGAAGCATCAACATTGGGACACAACTCGATTTCTCCTTAATCAAGTCGGAACTCTTTTGGAAAGCTGAGGTCCATAGAAAGTTCATCCCCATTTTAGTGCAATCGGTCAGTGGAGCTATGATACACTAAAGTTCTTTATAAATCTCATGAAAAAGAAAGTGAGGCCATGGAAACTCCTGACTTCCGAGATACTTTGTAAAATCGGCCACTCCTTAATGGCCTCCACCTTAACTTAATCGGCGTCAATACTATCTTTAGATATAACGAACCAAAGGAAATAAACTCTCTCTTGGTCGAATGAAAACTTCTTCAAATTTTCATAAAGCTTCACTCTTGCTTCACTCCTCTAAGCGTCTCGAACAACAACTGAAGGTGCTCCAAATGAGATGATAAGTTCCTACTGTAAACCAAAATATCGTCAAAGTAAACGACTATAAAACTACATAAATTGCATAAATATACTCAGGGCATTGGTCAAGCCGAATGACATCACAAGTGATTCATACATTCCATCTTTAGTCTCAAAGGCGGTCTTTCATTCATCCTCAACCTTTAGTCTTATTTGGTGATATCCACTCTTCAAATCCACTTTAGAAAAGATCTTTGATCCTCTAAGTTCATCTAGCATATGTCTAGCCTGAGAATTGGATAGAAGTACTTGATGGTGATTTGGTTGATCGCCCGACTATCTATGCACATTCTCATGGTGCTATCTTTCTTAGGCACGAGACGTTGCTACCCTTTCTCTCTTGCACTTCTCATCCTTGACTATTTGCTCTAGGCTCAATGGAGCAAGCTTAATCAACAACTCTTCATGCTTGAATGAAGAGTAATTCATATATTCATCATGGATCACTTTTCCATCAATTTGCTACGACCTTCCAAGAAGAAAATGGTCGGCAATCATAGGCACCACATCACACAATACACTATCATTATATCGACAAATACCAAACTCAAAAACATCTTGCTTATGATATTTGCTTAAGTGGTTGAAGGTTAAACCACTACGCACCCTCAGATTACGATTTTATAATTCACGCAATCTCACACTTGAATAAATAAAAATTCGAGTAAGATTTGTCGAAGTGTTAGTTAAGAACTTTGATAGAGTTGTGATGTCTTTTTATCCCTCAAAATTCCTTACTAAAATGATCTACTATTCTCTAATTTATAAAAATTTGCATTCTAGGGTGTTTCAGGCGACCTAAAGTTGATTTTTGATCGACATAAAACCTTTTAGTCGTTGCAGATCGTTGGAGAAATAAAATAACAGTTAGAGGAATGCTTTGATTGACCATATTGTTTTTGGTCAACCAAACCTTTTCGCTCGACTTTTTTAATCACTTGAATTATAATGTTTGAGCTCCAAAAGAGTTCGGTTGACCTAATTCTGTTTCGGTGGTCCTAAAACCAAATTTGTGCACATGCATTTTTGAAAAATAACTCAAACGAACTTCATTTTGGCAAAAATCGAAAACTCTCAGCACGCAAGTTAGTAATAATAAATATCTTTATTAAAGGTTATTCCCAATAAAATTATTAATAGTTAAATTTATTATAAAAAATAATAAAAATTTATCAGATACTCAATAAGTCAACAATCTATCTTTTTTTATCAAGACAAATTAATACATAATTAATAAAAATATTTCTAACTTAATAACTCCTCATAAATCATGCATATGTTGACATTAAGCTCTCCCCCATAATGTATGCATTTAAAACCAATATACGTAAATTACTTTCATGTAACTTATGCATCATTCTCTTTATTTGGGATCATCAAAAATAAAATGGGAGGACTATTCCTTATAAATGAAATTCCTAAAAAAAATTTCAATTTAAACAAGAGGAATATACACTCAATTTAGTTCAAAATAAGGCAAGAAAAATATTCAATCAATTTCATATAATCCGAATTATAATGATATTCAACCAAATCAATAACGATGAATACAAGTAACTCCTTTCAAAAGATACCAAAAATTTCACATTTAAGGTGTTATCCAAAATGAATATATCAATTTAATCCAACTATCATGATACCAAATTGATATTTAAGTCCTTTAATATTTATCCATATACCAATTAAAAATCAACTCAGACTTAAAGATTAAAAAATACCAATTGTTTAAATTATCATAAAAGAATAATAAAAATTATAAGAAAATATTTAAAGATAAAAACTATATGTAAATAAAAAATTAAATACAAATCAATAGTAAAATATAACACAAACTCTTTAATAACTCTCACATATGTTTCGACTGTACAAAATTAAATTTTCTCAAATACTTTACGAGAATACTTTTAAAGTACATAAATATGCAAGTGACCTCTTTTTATACCTAAATATTTTTGGGATGTTGATGGGAAATTTTGATTCCTTTCGTAACGCACATCTTAACTATGATTGACTTTTATCAATAAAATTTACATTACAACATTATGTCAATACGATTGCACTATGATAAGTGTCGGGTGTGATAAAGAAGTTTGCGTCTAACTTCTTTTTCTATTTAGGTTCGTACTTGACACTGGCTTTGTCAAAAGTTACCTTTTGACTACCCAATAACATATCTAAATTTTTCTTTCCATTGCAAATTTGAGAATAATATTATTTATTGTGTCATTTTATATGTAAATTAAACAAACTATTTTCCAATAAAAATGAAAACTTTTCATTCATTTCAATCAAATTGAGATTTTCCTTTTTCTAGGCATTAATCTCCTTTGCCAATGATAAACAAAAATTTGCATGCTCATTAATCAAATCGCTTGTATCCTTTTTTCAAACTTTTATATTTAGTTATAAGGAGATCAAAATTATTAGCTAAATCATTAAACATATTTTGTCATTCAGTATTTTTATTATCAATATTGCATTTGCTAGAAGTATCACTTACCTCTATATTGTTCACCATGAAGCAAACTTTCGAAATTTTGGAAGAGGTATGCTTTATGTTAGCATCAAAATCCCAAGCATTTACTTTAATAAATTTTACATAAATAACTTGAAGTAAATGTAAAATATCAAAATCATTTATATAAATTTTCACTATCAAATTCACTTACACTTAGAGCACAATACAATAAATACATTGTTTTTACCTTTAGAATTAAATATTTCTTATCTGAGTCACTCAAATTGTTTAGAAAATTGGAGTTGCTAAAGCCATACTCAATCATCAATGAAGCATCATAATTTATAGGTTGGATAAAAAAAAATTATCCTTGGTTTCCAATAAGTATAATTTTTGTAACACCCAACTTTTTGATGTACAATAATATTATGTGAATATAATGTTTTATGGTTAAAGAATGCAATGTGCTAAGAAAAGATGAATATGAAGACAAAATTACACCTTAGAAGTAATGAATTGGCGAATCAGAAACAATATTGGTATTTACCTAATTCTGAGGTTTTAGGATCTTAACATGGAGTTGATTTCTTCTAATGAAACTATAGCAACAAGAATTTTTTGATTAAAAAACTTATAGAGAAAGTTATGAATCTTAAACCCAAAAGGTTGGAACAAATACTCTGTTGCAATTTTGTAACAAAGTAGTTTCTGTGTTACAATCATATCATGCCTTAGAAGAGCATAACTGACAAAGTGTTCTTCCACAAAGTTTTCGTAGACGTCAAGATTAAAAGATTGATAGGTAGATCAATTCTATTGGACTTCTGGAGAGAAAGTTATGTTTATTTGAAGTTGGTGAAGGAAAACCAAACTATAGAATTATGGATTTTGAGCGATATTTGGTATTTCGTATATTGTATTATGTTAAACTCATAATTTGAAGTTTAAGTCTTCTACAAAGTTACACGAGACTCAATAATAAAAATATGAGTTTTTGAATTATTAAAATCCGAGTTGTGGAACGAAAGTTATGAAAATTTTAAACACCCCTTGAAACTCTCGGGTTTTATTAAGGGTTGACACCTTGAATGAGAGGTCAACATCTTATTGCTGAAATATTAACTTTTCAATGAAATTTTAAGAAATTCAATCCATGATTAATTAATGATGGACCAATAGGGAAGTGCCACGTGAAAAGGATGGTGACACCTCATGCATGAAGATGTGGTGAGCTTGGATGGTCACACCTCATGCGAATCACACGACTCTTTACCTTCCAAAGAGATAAAATTTGTTGGAGTCTTCAGCTATTAGCCATCACGACCCTAAAACTCTCTCTCAGCTCTCTCTTGCAGCTCTCTCTCCTCTCTAAAATCCTCTCCAAATTCGTGTGAGAAATTGAAATCAAAGTATGAGGTTTTAGTGTTTAGTACAAGCATTTTAGTATTTGAGGGTTAGAAGTGCAAGGAGGAAGGAAGACCACGAACTTAACCTTGAGGTACAAAGTTTGTTATTCAGCAACACCTTCTTTTGTTCTAGGTTAGATTATAAGTGATGGAAATGGCGTTATATGGTTAAAAATGCATGAAATTGTAAAGATAGTTTATGAGTATACAAATTATAAGTCATGTTACCCGGTTTCTAGAATGTAAGTTTTACAAAATCTTCGAGCTAGAAATTGGTCATGATGTCTTCTAATGAAGTATATCCAATACTTTAAGGTTGAAATTGGTACCTTAAGTGTTTTGATCAGAGTGTTGTTGATAAAGTTATGGATGCGACAAGTTTCTAGGGAAACAAGGTATTCCGAGTTAGGCTTATATTGTTTTATTTAATGATGTTAAGGTATATAAGCAAGCTCATTGGATCATTAATGATTCAGAATACCAAGCTAAAGCTAAGGAATCCAAGTAAGTAATCCTTGTATGTGTTTGCCCCTTGTGGGACTACATCACAAAGGATATGACATAAGGATCATGTGTTTGATTACTTAGATATTCATTAAGTAAGAATGTCTTAGGAGTTGTTTGTTTTTATGATAATGATATTAATGATATTTTGTTGGGGTGTATCGCACCGTACACCGACCCAAGTGGGTTTGATTGACATTGTTTGATGTTTATGTATTACCATAAGTCAAGAGTTAAGTTAAGTCAAGTATACTATGAATGTTTATTATGGTTGACTTGAGAGATATTTGATGCATTATATTGCTTGTACTTAAATTATGTTATCATGTCATGCATATGTATGAATCATGTCCATGCATCATGTTTTATGAAAGATACAAAAATATTTTCTCATGCATCTTTTTAAAATGTCACCCAACAGATGATAAAGATGATATGAGACACATTCATCATCAAATGCATAAATGTACGTAAATTCAAGATCAAGTTATGGGAAAAGGTGGAATTGGTGAGGCCATATGGTGTCTATTCACTTTCATACGATGTGACGCTCACACATGTCAAGTTAAGTCAAGATAACGATAAAGAACGAAATAAATGTGCATGTTTTTCAAAAAAAAAATGTCATGCGCATGTTAGACATATAAGCTCATTTGGTTACTTACTGAGCTTTAGGCTTATATGTTATGCTTTGTGATGTAGGTGATGAAGATGAAGATGAAGATGAAGGTGAAAGACTTAGCCCTCCCTGTTTGATGTAACGATCATGCCGTGGAGAGGCGGATCCGGTGCGAGAAACTTGAATCGTTAAGTGCTGACCGGTGGGGATGTCAAGATGTACATTTTAAGTATTTTGAAGTGTTTACCTGTGAACAATGATGTGTTTTAAAAGTTTAATTTTGTTAAATGATGCTGTGTAAAGATGTTTATTATGTATATTACACGCTTTGATTAAACTATATGTTATATGAGCTTTACGGTATTTTATTTGATGAATATTTTGATTAACAATGTCTTATTTTAGTAAATGTCGGGTTTACTACGATTTATAATTAAAGTCTTCCGCTATGTTTTCACGAAAAAGAAGCTAAGAGCAACATTTTTAAAGAAAGAAAAATTCTACCACGATCATTTTTAAGTAAAGTTTTACTGGGTGATTTATTTTTAGTACATTTTTGTAATTTAAAAAATATAATTTTATAAGTGATTATTGCGATAAATATAAAAAATAAAATATAGAGAAATTAGACCAATGTGTTAACGCGGTTCGGCCGACCTTTGACTACATCCACACTCCAAAGCCACACCTTGAAGATTTTTCACTAGTCGCACAAGTACCCACTAAGTTAACTTATGAGTGTCAACTGAACCTTTTCAATTTGATTCTTTTTTCGAAGGGTGCCATCATTCTTTCAATTGACTATGTTTTTAAGAGCGTCACCCATACTTTTAATTTTTTGATAAAAAATAAATGGCTAAAAGTAACATGTTTATGATTTTATAATTCACACAATCAAATGCTTAGAATAGATAAAAACTCAAGTGAAACACACAAGAATGTGAGTTAGAATTTTTACAATGCTTCTGTGTCTTTTTTCTATCTAAAAAATCCTTGCTAAAATGTTCAATCATTCTCCAATTTATAGAATTTCATTTTGGAATGTTTCTGTATACCGAACTTGATTGCAAGAAATGGATCACGAAATTCTAGAACCTTACACTTGATTTTCACTTGCAAGAAATAGGGGAATGATGCAGCAAGTCACTACTTCACAATAACAACAAGAAAATACTTAAAACATACAATCGGATATGACTTGCCGAAAGAAAAAGGTAAAGGTGCTTGGAGGATGCCACAACAAACAAATGAAAGCTGCAGCTTGTCTTCGACAAAGGTTCAACAACCATAAGAAAAAGAATTAAAGAGGCTTACATAGAACCTCTAGACACGAAATTCACAACAAGAAAAATAAACTGAGATAAGTTTAAGGTTGCTTGCTGGAGTTGACTTGAAGCGAAAAGGCCTAGCTTGCATGCAGGTTTTTGGTACTCCAAAATGAGGGTAGCGGCTTCTTGTCAATGATGGAGGATAGGAAGGAAAAAACACTCCATTGTGAATCTAAACAAAGCAAATTATCCAATCACCTCTCGAATTGGGCAAAAATAGAAGGGTGGCGAGTGGGGGTTTCTTTCAAAAAGGAAAGAGTTTCTTTAAAAAAGGAGAGGGTTTCTACAGCCCTCAGCAGGAATGCACGCAATTCAAGGCTTCTATGATATTTCCTGAACGAATAGTTTAATGCACCTAATCATCCCCTTGCCATGTCACCAAATGATATGACACCTCTTTGTCAACGCAGGTGATTTCATTTTCCCCAAATTAAGTTAAAATTGTACCTACTAAATGAACAAACATGTAGATAATCAGCGTGCCCAACTCCTTGTAATGACTCTCCTGGGATCTCCTCTTGTATTATGCATGGCGTAACACTCAGTCAACTACTATTCTATGATGACATGCAAATTCTTATCTATATTCATCTTATGAATTCAAATATTTTGATGTCAGTCGTTGAATTTTTTCTTTCTATAATTACAGAAGTTCTAGTAGTGATTCTTATAGTAAATCTTAATAAAATTTATATATGTTGTTCTAGATGGAATCAAAAGTGATGTTCATGCTTATGATTGCCGTTAAGCCTGTTATCATATTTCATGTGACAAAAAATTTGATATTTTGTATTGGTGGAAAAACAACTTTACTATTTTTTTATTCTTTCTAGAATGACACATGCTCTATAACGTTTCACCGTTGCATTGAAGTCTATGAACATGAGTACGATGATCGAAGAGGAAGACTTACCCCAACTTTTGTACACTCATTTGCATGAAGGACTATAACAACATTGTGGCACGAGACTAACGACAAGAAGACGACATAGTAAAATAATTAAAAAAAATTTGACACAGATGTCCAATATGTAGAGGTTTGGCATACTTGTTAAGTTGAGTTCATTAAGCTCACCAAGTTTGACAAGCTAAATGATTCATTTTAAACTTTATGGTTTCAGTTGCAAAATTAACAAAATTTTGAAGATCATTTTATATATTATCGTTTCTATACTTTATGGTTTCAGTTTCCAATATGTAGAGGTTTGGCATACTCGTTAAGTTGAGTTCATTAAGCTCACCAAGTTTGACAAGCAGAAGCTCGACAAGCTCAGCTCAACTCGCTTGACATACTCGTTAAGATTGATCACTACGCAACTTGATGTAAGTTTCCAATAGCGAGCTACAGTTTAGATGATTCATTTTAAACTTTATGGTTTTGTTGGCACGAAATGTAATCGCTAAAATGCAAGTGCACGTGTCGCAACGTAGTAATAAAATATCAATCCCACGAAGACAAGTCAAATCCTTAATTTCAAGAATAAATTACAAAGTATTATAAAGAATAAAGAATAACATTAAATGTTTGATTCTTTGTATTTATCTTCTACTCCCAAGTTAAACAATTAATTAAAGTATCTAAGTAATATTCTAAATTAAGCAGACAAGTAAAGTTGGTGTCAAATTGAGAATTCGTAAGAATCTCGACTAGGACTTTCCGTAAATTGATTTACTTGAACTGCCCTCGGTGGGTACTGCAACATTAGTCACAACATCAGTTTAGTTCTGGTCCGAACACTTAATAAACCGGGGCTGGTGTTGTCTCTATGGTTGAGTTTAAGAACAAGTTCGATTTGACCGCACTAGGTTGGAATGAACATGATGAAAACACTCATAGCTAAACTGTGTCACTCGATCTAACCACCTAATGGTTTTCGTACACGTCTTAACAACACGCAAGAGTGTATTGTCGTGTTGCCCTAAATAATATCAATGAAAAACAATAAACTTGTAAATAGCACTTAACAATCGCGCAATGATGTATTGACGGGATTATTAGAGAAATAATCACAGTAAAACAAAGATATATAAGCTCTTATTAAAACAAGTTCTAAAAGATAGCATACAATTTCATTAAGCAAATCAATATATGAAAAACCCTAATTTTAATTCAAACAAAATAGTTCTCCAATAACTATCAAGAGTTCATATAATTCACGGAAATTAAAACGAAAAGTAAAGGGAGAGAATTTTAGTCATCGCCGTCGAAAGCTGTTGGTCGTACAACCTCGTTCTCTCGCTGCCGTGATCGTCGCCGTGAATCTCTTCTTCGTATTTACGCCCGAAGCTTGATCGTAAATCCCGTTCTCCAATTCTAGCACCCCCAATCCATGGTATTCTCGTTCCTTTATGTAGACTACGTGCAGCTCGAGCAGATTTGAGAAACTGTTACGATTTGGAAGAAGATCTGAGTCGATTTGGAAAGAGGTTGAGATTAGAAAAGATTTCCAAATCTTTAAAGATATTCTTGTTTCCAAATTTGAATTTAAATTGATTCTTCTTTTTTTTCGTGATTCTTTCATCTTATATCCACATTAATCTTCTGCAATTGCATGAAACAAAAATCCCGTGATAATAAAAAATATACAAAATATCAGGAAAAATCACGTAAAAATAGCGTCACTGATGCTATACGGAATGATGTGGCATCGCTGCAGCATTATCCCTAAAAATCTGATTATTTCAATTAAATCATTACTCATTCATAGCAATTTGACCACTAAAACCACATGATTATTAAGTTTTTTTCGAGACTTAACAGGTTTCAGTTACATAATTAAAAAAATTTAGATCATTTTATATTTTATCATTTCTATACTTTATGGTTTCAGTTTCCAATATGTAGAGGTTTGGCATACTCGTTAAGCTAAGTTCATTAAGCTCACCAAGTTTGACAAGCGGAACTCGCTTGACATACTCGTTAAGATTGATCACTACGTAACTTGATGTAAGTTTCCAATAGCGAGCTACAATTTAGATGATTCATTTTAAACCTTATGGTTTCAGTTGCAGAATTAACAAAATTTTGAAGATCATTTTATATTTTATCTTTTTTATACTTGGAAATTGATTAATTGGTATGTATAGAATAAGTTTCGACAAATATATTTATCTGGGTCATGTCTTGTGGGCACTTTTGATTGAATTAGAATCAGATTTATGGATTGAGAACGATTGGGACTAGCCTCATTGCCAAATCTTGCATTTTTACAATATAAAGTAAAACACTTCACAATGAATTTAGGCTCGCATATGATTTAGAAATATTTTCATTTGCAAAATTGATTTAATTTGCGTGGATAGCAATAAAGCGCAAGCCAGGGCCCTGATGTACAATGGGGCTCCACTCCATCGGGCCGAGATTTTTATGCTAACTTAGTTGATTGTTTTGTAGGAAACATAACCTCGGAGTCACCCATGGAGAACGACCAAGAAAAGCCCAAGACGTCCATCAGATCATCAGATCATATCCACTGTGCCATATCCCTATTTTCACCTTCTAGCTTCCGCAAAACCACACATTACCGACCACCCTTCCAATCACCATTCACCAAACGCCCGAGCCAATCTAGCTCTCGCGCACGCCCACCTGTCACGACGTGCAAAACAGGCCAAGGCTCAGGCCCATGAAGAAGTGGTCGGATCGATAAAACTAGAGGGAAATATAGGTCGGGTTTGTTCATCCAAGACTCTTGGATGAACAAACCCCCTCGTGCTGGAGGGCCTGTGATGTCGAGCCCGGATGATCGCCTTTGAAGATCCACTCGCCGTCCGTGTTTTCCACAATACCCATTCTTGCAAGGGTAGATGTCGAATAGGTGTCGACTCTCCTAACCGGTACATGTGTCTCGGAGGGAGGAAATGACACACCATTATCGTGGAAATTTCCGTCAACAAAAGGTTGAACGGCATTGACTTTGATGAGTTTTCGAAAAGATCAATCATCCTTTTTAAAATTACATAACCAACGTTAAAGTTGGTTCCAGTGACAATGTTATAAAGTACGTGCAAATTCATTCTACTCACATGATCCCTATGACCATCCCTAGGTAGGAGGTTATAGGAGATCATGTGGTGGACAAGACGAGCAATGACGTTCAAGTCATTGGCTTTCGGTTTAGGGGGAAGGTGAGTGTTGAGATTTTTGACAACGGAGCGGAGAAAATCAGTGTACGCACCCATTTCGACACAAGGAGGCTCGGTGAAAGCCTCATAGTAGCGAGGGGCTCTCTCGTTGTCATTACAGTGCAGCATCTCGTTGAGATAACGAGACGTGATGGTTATGCATTTTCCGTACACATAACTAGACACTTTTAAAGGGTTCGGTAAAAAAGTAAAATTAGCGTAAAACATGCGAATTGAGTTTTCGTAATATGGGCCCTGGAATTGAAAAAGGTCAGACAAACCAACACGATTCAATAAATCGTGTATCGGTAAGTTTCTGATGGAATTTGGTACGAAAACACGGCTTGGAATAATGGACTTGCATTGGAAATCAGACAAAAATTTTTGTTGACATTCTAAATCAATATACAAATAAGAATCGAACATGGGCCCTACAATCGGTTCCTCCGGAATCGAAACGGAGGAAGCCTTGGATTTTTTGGAAACTTTGCATTTTTTACTACGCGAGGTCGATGCCATTTGAAGTAACCTAGACAATGAAAATAATAAATATAAACATCTAACCTCCTAAACCGTATGTAAACTCGATGCAAGTCATTTTTCAGCTGAATTTATAGTTACCTAAGTTTGCGGTCGACACCTGAGATTTTTGCGGTCGACACCTATCGAGCGGGATGTATCTGCGGTCGTCCCCTTAGCGATGCTGCGGTCGACACCTATGCTGGGTTCTGTCTCCAGAAAATCGCCAATGAGTTATTTCGAAACGGAAGTGGTTCCGTGGTTTGTAGAGTAAAGAGCAAGAGAAGTGATACGTACCACTACGTTTTAACTCGACGAGGGCGTCGGAAAGTGTCGTCGGACGTCTGAATGGCTCGTGCGGTCGACACTTGAATTTCGTTAACTTAAGACAAAACCCTCGCCGCTAGGGTTTTAAGTCGAAGCTCTGGTCGAATTGCGGTCGACACCTTTATCTTCGGTCGACCCCTACAACGAGGTCGATGGATATGCGGTCGACACATTAAATAGCGGTCGACTCCATAAAACTCTCTGGACGGAGATGCGGTCGACCCCGTATAATACGGTCGACACCTTTTTCACGCTGGAATGCGCTGCGGTCGACACATTAAATGGCGGTCGACTCCATAAAACTCTCTGGACGGAGATGCGGTCGACCCCGTATAATACGGTCGACACCTTTTTCACGCTGGAATGCGCTGCGGTCGACACATTAAATGGCGGTCGACTCCATAAAACTCTCTGGACGGAGATGCGGTCGACCCCGTATAATACGGTCGACACCTTTTTCACGCTGGAATGATCTGCGGTCGACACATTAAATGGCGGTCGACTCCATAAAACTCTCTGGACGGAGATGCGGTCGACCCCGTATAATACGGTCGACACCTTTTTCACGCTGGAATGATCTGCGGTCGACACCGTATACTCCCGGTCGACACCGTCAACGTACTTTATAATGCGCGGTCGGCACCTTCGTATACCTGCGGTTGACACCAAACGTAGTCCGGTCGACACTCATTGTATTTGCGGTCGACACTTAGATATATTTCATGCAGACGAATAAGATTAACTGAAAGAATGGAAATTTGGTGACATTAGAAAAGTGAGTAACAGAAAGAACAAATGTTAATGTTTATAAATTACAACGAAAGACAGATGTACGGGATACACGAAATGAAAAAGATCTTCGACTCGTCGCCGGAACATAACAGCTACTCTTCGAATTCCAAGTTCTTGAAATCCTCTTCCAGTTCGTCCACTCGTTGTTGGTCCCTCCGGACTGCGTCGCTCCAGTCCTTCATGCAAATGAGTGCCTCCACAAGCTCCGGTGCCAGACTTGCGCGTCGATCGTCGTATACGCGTCCACCTGCACTAAAAGCCGACTCGGAAGCTACAGTTGAAACAGGCGGTGTTAGTAAATCCCGTGTCATTTTAGCGAGCACGGGATACATGGCTGCGTTGGTTTTCCACCAACTCAAAATGTCGAAGGCCTCGTCTCGAGCAATTGGAACTCGATTGTCCAGATACACGTCGAGTTCACTCTTATCGAAAGCAAACGAATGCACGTCGCTTTCTAGTTGGGCGTCAATGGCATCCATAGCATTTAGTGGTATTCCGAAACTAGAACTACCACCGGACGTTGATGCCACATTGGACGAACTATGAGTTCTTGCCCTGGAAAATCTAATTTGGTAAGTCTCAAACAAGATAGCAAGGTCTCTATGCAATGTGTTAGGATTGCATACGGGGGCGAAACCTAGGTTCTCCGAAATTTTATCGAGCATCAACTTCGTGCCCTTGATTTTATATTTCGGATGCATAATACTAGCAAATGAAAAAATTGGAGGTACTTGAAGCCAATATTTGTGAAATTTAAATTCCATTGAAGTTACGATTTCATTAAATGCATCAATTTTTTTATATCTTTCAAAGGTAGAAGTCAATCTTACGAACCACGGAAGCACTAGATGCGTAGTCGGATAATAAATTCCCGAGCATTCTTTGGTGGCTTCCAAAAATGGTTGCAAAAAGTCAAGAAATAGATTAGCCATATCACAACTACAAATATCCAAAGTAAGACATTGTGTCTTTTGACTAATAAAATCACAAATGACGTTCCAATATGGTTTAGCATTTTCTAACATTAGATATGTTGAGTTCCATCGAGTTGAAACATCGGTTTTTAGTTTTCGAGGTTTCAGGTTTGCCGCTTTGCAAAATTCTCGATACTCTTGTTGTCGGGCGTTAGACGAAGAAATAAAAGAAATTGCACCCCTGATTGCATCAATATGTGGAGAAACAAATTGCATGCCATCTTTAACAATCAAATTTAAAATATGGCAAACACACCGCATATGAAAAAGGGATGAATGACTACTATCGAATTGAAAATATTTTCTAAATTGATTAACACAAACATCATTAGCGGAAGCATTATCTAAGGTAATACTGAAAATTCGATCTCTTATGTTGTATTCTTGTAAAATACCAACAATGTATCGATAAATTGTGATACCACTATGAGGGTATTCACAACTCCGAAAACCTAAAATTCGTTTATTAAGTTGCCAATTCGCATCAATGAAATGCGAAGTGACAACAATATAACCGAGTGCATTGGGTGCACTCCACAAATCAGAAGTAATACATATAGACATCGTGAGCGCATGCGAAAATAAAAGAAGTAAATCATTTTTCATTTTTTCATACAATTTTATTATGTCGCCTCGCAATGTACTGCGAGGAATTCGCTTAAAACTTGGATTAATGAATTGTTGTATAAATTCTACGGTTCCCTCGTGATCAAAGATTGAGAGAGGTAACTCTCGCTGTGCCACAAATTTTGCAGCACCTTCTCGCATTCTATCATGCGAATAAACAAAATTTCCGGTTCCAAGAGCGTTTAATTGAGATTGCATACAATCTTTCATATGCAGTTGCTCGTGATTTTTTTTGTAATGCCGATTCATTGTGCTAGTTGTTGATTCATAAGCATAATGTTTGGCACAATATTTACATTGTGCCCTATTTTCTATTGTCGTTCCTATTTTCACTTCTATTATTTGAAAATGTTTCCATATTTCCGACGTTTTCGATTTCTTTACTCGAGGGCCAGAGGTGGATGCTTGTGCAGATGTGTGTGTTAATCCGACAGAAAAAGCCGGCTTCATAGGTGCAACTTCTTGCACCTCGTCGTCGGAAGACGGAAACGTTTCAAATTCTACGTATTTCGGCGGTGAATCCATAATAAATAATGACTATTTTGAACAAAAAATCTACTTAATACCGTTCACCGATTTGTTGCAGCTTGTTAATTGCAGTAGAACGATGCTTGAAGGCTATAGAGTGATTTGCACAAGAGAGTTTACGTAAAACATTTATCAGCTAACCTCTACAATTTATAGAATTCACGCATAACAGCTACATGCGGTCGACCTTCAGTTTTAAAACGGTCGACCTTACGTTACCGTTGCATATGGAAGTTATAGCCGTTACATTATAACGGTCGCCCCTCTTTATAAAAACGGTCGACCTTTATACAACTACCGGTCGACCCTATTTTATACGCGGTCGACCCTTTCACAACAATCATGCGTATTGCGGTCGACATTTAATTAGCGGTCGACACTTAAAAACGTTCTGGAACGTATAGCGGTCGACACCTTATTTTGCGGTCGGCCATCCAAATTTACATATGCATTAAGTGTCGACCGCGTGTATACTAAGTGTCGACCGCACTACAAGTGGTCCGAGCCAACCGAGCCAGCTCTCGAGCCGGCTTTCGAGCCGGATCGGTTGGCCCGGTATTTCCGAGCCCACGAGCCAACTCGAGCGAGCTGCACTCTCGGGCTCGGCTCGAGCTGCTATAGTACCGCTGGCTCGCTCGTTTGCCAGCACTACCAAGAGTATTCCAAGTTCCTGCTTCAGCGCGGGAGTACCATGGAGAGCGACTCTGAAGAATCGCTGAAGAAGAAGCCTAGAAAAGCTTCGTTTCCTGGAGAGTCTTTTCGCAAGGTCTTTTTTCTTTCTAATGCTTATTATCGACTTTGGTTGATTATGCGCAAGTGACTATGGAGATAACTGCATGGCACAATTCTACTCATTTTACTCCTCTTCCTATAATGAGGGGGTTATAGGTCTCTCAGTATGACTACTAGTTGATGTCTGAATTAAACTCGTTTTTATTAGTCATTCTAATCATTAAGTATTATTGTAATTTACATTTTTCAACATCTTGGTTCGTTTGTTATCCATCGAGGACCCATAATTTAGGGATAGTCTCAGGACTCCAATTCAGTGATTAATGAAGTGATGAATAGTCAGATAATTTTCCCGATAATATTTAGAATGTATCTTAATATTAGGGCATGCACGTGTCAAGGCCAAAAAAGATGATACTCTGTTCTCCGGCTCATGGTCTCGTTATCTGTTTCTTTGCTATTTCTTACTATTTTTCACCCTATTTGACCAGAATATAATGCACGAGGAAGATTTTCAGTTGAAGACTACACGAGCTCGATGTAAGAATCTCTGTTTCTTCTGATAACATTTAAAGTTATTGAATTGTATCCTGACTGTATTTGGCCTTTCTTTTTTGCAGTTTCAGATGTTCTGAGAAGACATTCCGAATTAGCAGAACGCCTTTCTAGGTAGATCTTAATCAAAATGTTAAATATTATCCAATTTTTTAAAAACTAATGCCTTTTTTTCATGTTATAGTGATAAAGTATGCTATCTGTTTCACGATTTGATAATAATTGATCTTACTGTGTGACTCTAAGGGACACTTATTTGCTTGAGGTCTTTTGATGAACTTTTGCAGGGATTCTGACAAGATGTTATTTGAGCGTTTGCAGAGAGAATTTGATGCTGCACTAGCTTCTCAAACTCAAGGTAACATATTACCTCTGGCATCAAGGGTAATTCCTTAGCTACCACATGTTGCGATAAATGCTTCATTTTGAAGGGATCAATAAGTTTGTTTACATTTTTACTATATAATTTTGATAGATCTCTCATCTAATTGACTTAACAAGAGAAGGTATGCAAGTCCAACCATTGGTAAGAGTAAAGGAGTACAAGAGTAAAGAAGAATTGAAACAAAATAGAGAAGTGTAAGTGGAGGCTTCAACTCTAATTTATAAAAATGGAGATGTTTTTATGAAGTAGATAGAAAAAATACGAGTTAGAAAGTCATAGTGAATCCAACCTCTCAGAGTTCGTATAAAAAGTTTCTTGTTTTTTGCTTCCGAATAAAATTACTAAGCAAGACCCCTTTCTTGTTGGGTCAAATGTACTCTCTGGTTTCTATGATCTTGGTATTAGAACACGATCTCGCTTTGGAGCAAATGGATTCAAAAGGGAGACACGATGGAAGAGAAGATGGCATAAATGAAATCATAAGAGCATAAACTCACTTCAAGGAGACCCAGCACAGAGTGTTATTGGAGAAATTCACTTTTGTCCACTTAGTGAACAAGCGAATGAGCAATCTTAGAAACATTCAAAAGTCAAAACATTTACCAACAATGCATGAAGCAGAATCAA
This sequence comes from Begonia fuchsioides, assembly GCA_003255005.1. Taxonomy (NCBI): domain Eukaryota; kingdom Viridiplantae; phylum Streptophyta; class Magnoliopsida; order Cucurbitales; family Begoniaceae; genus Begonia; species Begonia fuchsioides. The sequence continues at coordinate 22,031 of QAOC01009939.1, forward strand.
ATCATCCTCGGCCTAGACTTTTATCAAGAGTTCCCAAATTATGAGGGATTCCCCTACTAAATTAGGTCGTTGATAACCGCCCATTAAACGCGTCAAGATGCCAATTGTCGATAGAAAAAATTCCAAACGGGTATGTTAGGTGGAAAGGTATTTGGTTCTCAATAAATCTATCGCAGAGGAAAATTTTGACACGAAAACTTATTGTGTCAATGGAGAAGCCTTCGTGTTGTTAAAGTGGGAAGAGAGTAAATGCCCAATCAAGTGAGCTATTGCACCCTCATCTTGGAACGGTTTTGTAGCACATCGAGGGCATGACAACTTATTTTAGCCATGCTTTAAGAAGAAAGGACAGCTTAGTTAGTTTATGGAAGCAAATTGATGGCAATGGTCATGGCAGTGCAAAAATGGATATCATACCATCTTGGAAACAAGTTTACAACTTGCCCACACCCAAGAAGTTTGAAGTTTCTATTGAAACGAATGGAAATCAACCAAGAATATCAAAGATGGATTGTCAGATTACTTGTTTATGACTGGGCCGATGCATATCCAGAAAGCCCACGATCATAACCTTGCTAGCTCTTTCTGCTCATGCAGTCGTAATAGAAGAAGTGCACAACAGTTTGCAATGACATAAAACTATAAAAAATGATAGTATAGTTACAAAGCAATCACAAATCTTTCCGGGATTGTATCACCATTAAGCACCTTCAGTATTGAGGAATACTAGTCCTTCCATAAAATTCAGCATTTATTCAGTTCGCCCTTAAGTAAAACCATGACAGCAAGCTCAATGGATATTCAGGATTCATCAAGACTTAATATCTTCTAGTTTATTCTGGTTTGCAATTAAGAAGACAGTGGCAAAGAATGTTTGTCATTGCAAATTTGTCAATCTGTGTTATTTAAAATGAGGAGATGTGACCGTGGAGCCAAGAAAAAAATTAGTGTTAGGAAATGGGAGAGAGTCAGCCCTCTCAAACTGTCCGTTTAAAAAAGTTTCTTATTTGCTTTCATTACCTAACAAGACCTCCTTCTTAGTAGGATAAATGGACTTATCTAATTTTCGTTTGAATTGTTTACAATTTAGAATTTTTGAACTTCTTTTTTCTCTCTCAATTTTCCAGGTTTTATTGATGGGTGTTTAATTTGCAGAAATTCTTTTAGATGGCGAACAATGGAATGATGGTCTATTAGGCACAATAAGAGAGCGAGTAAGATGTTGGTTATAATATGATTGCACTTGTTTCTTATTTTTTAATCTTTGATTAGCTGCTGAATCTTGTTATTGTAGTTGATTTTGCTTGCTAGGCATTAATAAATGATGTTATTTCTTATCAGGTACACATGGAGGCTGACAGGAAGGCTATGGCTGCAGATGCGAAAGTAGTGCCATGTTCTCCTTCTCAGGAAAAAGTCAAGTACAAAGTTGGAAATAAGGTATTACTCCAGAAAAGTTTAAAGAAGCTGTGAACATGGATTTGAGATGCAAAGCCTTTTAGTATAGAGGAAATACATCCAAATCCTTGCCTATTTTAACTATAATCTGTTCTAAGTCACAACAATGCTTGGGTTGATAAATATGTTTGAGCAACATTTAACCTATGCTCTATCAATTAAGTCATTATGCCCATTAAGGTCACTTTTTTGGGGTTTAATTTCTGATGTTTGTGCGTTTCTTTGAAATGTTTAGTTTTCTTCCTTTCAACTTTGCTGTATCTTAAATGTAACCAGAATTTTAATTTCAAGTATTTTAGTTCTTGTTTATGCAAATGTTTGGGCTCAGCTTTTTAGATAAGATCACATTTTAAAAGTTTTCAATATTTACTTGATCTTGTTTTGAACCAACTTAAAACTTCTATCAACTATTTTGCACTTGTTTTAATTGTTCTTCCACTATTGTATTGTATTGCAGTCCTTCATCTATTTATATTATCTTCGCATTTTTTATGTTTACTCATTATCATGAATTATTTTATGATACGATCCATCATGAAAAGTTATGGTGACAATCATAGAGAAACCCACATCCTTGTTAGGCCCATCAATTTCTCTTTTCTGTATTTGTATTTTGTATAAAGTTGATGATGGGTTTAGGGTTATGTAATTGTTAAGCCTTGAAAAAGACTTAATTATGTCCATCAATTTTATGAAAATTGTCAAGCCTTAGATAATAAATTGTGGGATTTTATACTGGAAGCTGTAATTGGTGTTGCAGCAGGCGCTGCAGCACAAACTCTGCGGGTAGTTATTGAAATCACGTAAATCTCGGTTTTTCCGAGATTATTTTTATCTGCCCAATTGGTTTCCTTTTATGCAGGGATTACGATGGATAACAATGGAAAGTGAGAGCTAAAAAGAGATATGATTTGGAGAAGAAAATCCCAAAAATCAAGGGATCCCTAAGTTAGTTTTGGAGAGAGAAGAAAATCCCTCAAATCAAGGGATTCTAAAGTGCTGTTTTGGAAAGAGAAGCTAGCTGCCACGTTTTTAAAAGAAGATGAACTATTCAGATCAGGAGAGAGACGAGGTAGAGAGAACAAAAAGACGTAGAAGATTCAGCCACGTCGTACACGGAACGGAGGAACCGGAGCCGATTCAAGAACTTACGGGACGCCACCGGAGTTTTGAAGAAAGTGACGGTGACTTCGTTTATATTTTTAGAGTGCTGTCATTATGTTCTCTAAACAGATTTATGTTCTTTTTATTTCAAACATGAGCTAAATTTTCATTAGGTTGGATTTGGAAAGTATTCGTTTATGATTTCTCGGTTGTTAGCTATTGATTAATTTAACTAGATCTTAATTTTTAATCGTGTATAATCTGGACGCCACAGTTATAACGAAATTAGTGAGATCTAAAACGCTATTAGAAATCACATAGAAATTGGTTAAATTACTCGAGTTGTTAATGTTTGTTTTGAATTTTAACAAAATCGTTTTTGTTTAACTTAAACGATAGCTCGAAGGTAAATAATTAGGATCTGCAATTAAAGTGTTTGGATCTCATTGTTCTTGCCATAAGCTTGGAAGAAGGTGAGAAAAAGAACCGAATCGGTAGGCGACGTCAGCCACCGATTAATTTGAATTCTTTTCCGTCAAAACGTGCTGCAGTGAATGAATAAATGGAGAAACCTGAATCTAACCTTTATCTTTACCAAAGTTTGACTATCTTCCTTCACTTATTTTACTTGCATTTATTTAGATTTTATTCAAGAAAAATCATTCACACTTATTATCAAATTTTAATTAACTATTTACATCGTATTTGGAAAATATTAGATTTCATTATCCTCGTGGGATCGATATCTTTTATATTACTTGACTGTGCACTTGCGGTTTTAACGACACATTCGCACCCAACAGTAATACAAGGGGGCTTTTTGTGTTGAAAAATATTACAGACATAATATCAATAGACTCTTTCGAACGAAAATAATATTAAAAAAAAATCTAATTTGGAAATAATTTATCTCCTTTATTTAAATTAGACTAATTCTTTATTTTTAATATTTCCTAAGTTGCTATTTTTCTTATTTTGAATTACTAAATATAGGCTAGTTTTCTATTTCTAATATTTCCTAAGTTGTTATTTTGTAGTTTATTTAAAGACATCAACCCTAAGAGGCTAATAATCAATCAAGACTATTTAATATTTTACTTTATTTTCTTTTCTACAACGTTTTCTTGCATCTCTGAGATGGGAATATGAGTTGTCACCGGATCTAAGAACAAAGAACCTGAAGAAGGTCGTATCAACTTGGTATCAGCCAAGCCCCTCGTTCGACACCAATCTCAATCCTCAGGATTTGCTGCAAACTCAAGATGAAATATTCCAAATTCCACTAACGGACTTCAGCCAACTGATGGCCATCCTTTCAACAGAAACATACTCAACCACAATGATTGCAGTCCTTCAGAAGCTGGTGCAACAGATGGAAAACCAAAACTAGCAGATGGAGAGGCAGAACCATCGCACCCAAGCCAATCACGAAACTTTGGTCGCCCATCTACGCGGTCTGATCCTCTTTGGCATCAACGCTCCACCTACGATAACCGAGCAACGACTTTCGCCTTCCTGGAGCCGCACCACACCAAACTTCGGCCACATAATTGATGATCAAAATTCCCCAGAAAAGAGTCGTAGCTTAAATATAGAAGGTCGAACATCGCTAACCAACAATGTGTTGAGAAACGATCAGATAATTAACCTGAAAAATAATTCTCCAAGTTCTTGTGTGCTAAATGAGATTACCAAATCCAAGCTAGCAATATCAATGAAATCCAAGCAAATAATTAAGCAATAAACAAAAACGAGACACCGATATTTTAACGTGGAAAACCCTCCAAATCGAAGGTAAAAACCACGGGCGAGGAGCCACCGAATCAAATCTCCACTATGTTAAATAATGGGTACACCAAGTTCTCTCTAGATCATCAAACTAGAGGAATACAATAACTCATCAAGATCAAACATCAATCTTGGATTCAACAAATAAAGAGATAGAGGATAAACGACGATAAAAACGGCAGTCCCGTTTTTACCCCAACAGACAGTCTTAGAAAATATAAAATATGATCTTCACCGTTCAGAACGTACCTCTGTGTGTTACGAAGCTACTGTCAAAATTTCAAGCCGATCAAACGGTTGAATATGGAGAAAACGGAAATCGATTTTGCTGGCGCAGAAAAATCTGAACCCATTTTTCTATTTCTCTCTTCTCCCTATATTTCTTTAAGGCTACTCTCTAACCCTCTCTTAACCTAGCAGCCCCTTCTTTTTAATTAGGTTAAGATGCCCTAATGGGCTTAAGTGGTCAAGCCCACAAAATAGGCTTGACCCAACAATTCTCCCCCGTCAAGTTATTTTGTGGGCTCTCGTAAGCCCGCTCTTTGCCTACAAGCTTCAAGCTTCTCCTTAGACAAAGATTTCGTAAACATGTCTGCTGTATTCTCAGATGTATGAATTTTCTCTAAGCTCAGCTGTTTACTCTCAAGTACATCACGAATCCAATGATACCTGGCATCAATGTGCTTGGATCTCGAATGAAATGTCGAATTTTTCGAAAGGTGGATTGCACTCTGACTGTCACTGTAGACAATCAACTTCTCTTGTTCTAGGCCAAGCTCCTCTAAAAACTTCTTCATCCACAAAGTTTCTTTGCAAGCTTCTGTGATGCCAATATACTCGGCTTCTGTAGTTGACAAAGCAATACACTTTTGCAATTTGGATTGCCAAGACACGGCTCTCCCTGCAAAACTCATCAAGAACCCTGAAATGGACTTGCTGGAATCAATGTCGCCTGTCAAATCTGAATCTGCAAATCCAACCAAAATCGGCTCTCCAATACCAAAACATAGACATACTTTAGAACTGCCTCTTAAGTATCGGAGGATCCATTTCACTGC
>QAOC01009939.1:27887-65368 GCA_003255005.1 Begonia fuchsioides
TTCTCAAAACAGGTTCAATCAATGGTGGAGGTGATCCTTGATCAACTTGCTCAACACCATCATCTATCGGAGTATGATCTTCATTAGCAATATCGCCACTATTTTGTGGCACTTCTCCCCCGTAATCCAAACTTACTGAGGAAGGGTGAACTTCCAGTCTAACTGGGATCTCTGCAGAGGAACTAGAACTCTCGTCTTTATCAGAATCTTCACTGAACTGATCTTTGAGGAACACAACATCTCTGCTTCTGATAATCTTCTTGCTCACTGGGTCCCATAGTCTATAACCAAATTCATCTCGACCATAACCCAAGGAGATACATGCTTTTGCCTTGTCATCAAGTTTGGATCTCTCATCCTTCGGGATATGAACAAAAGCCCTGCAGCCAAATACTCTCAAATAATCATATGAGACGTCTTTTCCACTCCACACTCTATCAGGGACATCACCATCAAGAGCTGTAGCTGGTGAAAGGTTTATCACATCTACTGCAGTTCACATAGCTTCCGCCCAAAAGCTTTTGGGAAGCTTAGCATGAGAAAACATATACCTGATTCTTTCTTCAATTGTTTTGTTCATCCTCTCAGCCACACCATTCAGCTGCGGTGTCTTAGCTGGAGTTTTCTGAAGTCTGATACCATAGGCTCTGCAATATCTCTCGAATTGCCCCCTGATACTCGCCACCATTATTAGATCTAACCGTCTTCAGCTTCTTTCCTGTTTCTCTTTCAACTCTGACATGAAATTCTTTAAAGACGTCAAACACCTGATCTTTGGTTTTCAAAGCGGTACTCCAGACTTTCCTTGAGTGGTCATCAATAAATGTCACAAAATAGACCGCACCTCCAAGAGATTTATCTCGTATAAAACAAACATCAGTGTGAATCAAATCAAGAATATTTGACTTTCTATGTGGCGGAAAGGAATGAAATGTAACTCTATGCGTCTTTCCAGCAATACAATCAAGACATGTTTTAAGAGGTGTACCTTGCAAACTTGGTAGGAATTGCTTCCGAGCGAGGATCTGCATATTCTTCTCACTTATATGGCCAAGTCTTATATGGCCAAGTCTCTTGTGCCACATATCAATGCTAACACCCTTCTGAATAACATTTGTCTCTCATTTGTATAACTTCCCTTGAGTGACATAGAGCGAGTTTAACTTCTTTCCTCTGGCAATGATTAACGATCCTCTGGTGAGCTTCCATTTACTTTCACCAAAATAATTGCCAAACTCATCATCATCAAGTTTTCCAGTAGAAATCAAATTAAGCCGAATATCCGGGACATGTCTTACATCTCTGAGAACTAACTTATTTCCAAGGTTAGTCTCCAAGCAAATATCACCAATACCCATAATCTTTGAAGCATTGCTATTGCCCATCTTGACATTGCCAAAATCACCTGAAGAGTATGTACTGAAGAAATCACCGTGAGGAGTAACATGAAACGATGCACCAGAATCAATCACCCAGTCAGTATCCTGGCAAACCAGACTCACACAATTGTCGTCTGAAATGATACCAGCTTCACTCTCATGACTCACTGCATTAGTCTCTGTTTTCTCTTTCTTTGCTTCTGCAAGTTTTCTCTTCAAAATTCTACAATCTTTCTTCATGTGGTCTGGCTTGTCACAATGAAAACATTTGAAGTCTTTTCTGTTTTTAGACTTCCCCCTGAATTCTTCATGTTTACCATGTCCTTGTGGTTGTCTACTCTTACTTCTTCCACGTCTCGTAGGCTTTTGAGAAACTAGTACATCTGAAGAAAATTCACCTTTTTCTTTTCTTCTTGTTTCTTCATTGAGTAAACTATCTTTAACCATCTCCATGGTCAATGTTCCACCTGGTGCTGAAGTACTCAATGAGACAACTAAAGTTTCCCAGTTGTCCGGTAGGCTACCCAGAAGTAATAGAGCTTGTAACTCATCCTCAAGATTCAATTTCATTCCGGCTAATTGATTTACTAATCCCACAAAGTCGCTTGTATGCTCAGTCATACTTTTTCCATCCTTGAATTTTAAATTCACAAGTCTTCTAATCAACAACGCTTTGTTTCTAAACGTGTTTTTCTCATACAGTGCCTCTAACTTTTTCCACAAAATATTTGCTTTGGTTTCCTCCGCGATATGATGAAATATATTGGGATCTACCCATTGCCTGACTGTAGCGGAAGCTTTCATGTGCAAAATTTCCCAATCATCATCACTCATTTCCTTTGGCTTTTCTTTGCCTAACACCGGCATAAATAGATCTTTACAATAAAGAAGATCTAACATCTTCCTTTTCCAAATAGCGTAATTCCCTGAGTTCAATTTCATCATCCCAAAAGAATTATGCTCTTCCATTTAATACACACAGATTTCTATCCGTTCCTTTTGTTACCAAACTTGTGCTCTGATACCAATTGTTGGGAAACGATCGGATAATTAACCTGAAAAATAATTCTCCAAGTTCTTGTGTGCTAAATGAGATTACCAAATCCAAGCCAGCAATATCAATGAAATCCAAGCAAATAATCAAGCAATAAATAAAAACGAGACACCGATATTTTAACGTGGAAAACCCTCCAAATCGAAGGTAAAAACCACGGGCGAGGAGCCACCGAATCAAACCTCCACTATGTTAAATAATGGGTACACCAAGTTCTCTCTAGATCATCAAACTAGAGGATTACAATAACTCATCAAGATCAAACAACAATCTTGGATTCAACAAATAAAGAGATAGAGGATAAACGACGATAAAAACGGCAGTCCCGTTTTTACCCCAACAGACAGTCTTAGAAAATATAAAATACGATCTTCACCGTTCAGAACGTACCTCTGTGTGTTACGAAGCTACTGTCAAAATTTCAAGCCGATCAAACGGTTGAATATGGAGAAAACGGAAATCGATTTTTCTGGCGCAGAAAAATCTGAACCCATTTTTCTATTTCTCTCTTCTCCCTATATTTCTTCAAGGCTACTCTCTAACCTTCTCTTAACCTAGCAGCCCCTTCTTTTTAATTAGGTTAAGATGCCCTAATGAGCTTAAGTGGTCAAGCCCACAAAATAGGCTTGACCCAACACAATGCTCCCCCAGCCTTCGGCGGACCCATGCCAGTAAACAACGGAATTCTACCCGTGTTTGACAGTGGTCTTGTTGCGTTCGATCACACCACCCATGGCAGCAACAGATTACAACCATCGATCAACCAGAGCACATGTAATAGGTTTTTGCCGCCGTTCAACCAGAACACCAGAGATCAATTTCCGCTATTAAACAATTATCGTTGCTCAATCACAATTGGTCTCCATCTACCAGCAACTGCAAATGACCTCCTTCCCACGAGCATTAATTACCTGCCTGAGCTCAACCACGACAACCGGGACAACAAAGAGATGTTGCCGACTTCCTAGACGGTCCAAGACAAACCACCACCAAACTTTGACGGATTGGATTTTATTCAGACCCGCCTCTGCAACAATAGTTCTCAATCATATGATAATAACAATGCAGCAGCGCAACAAACAACAATAGGCTTGAATTTCTCTAGTAATTGAGCCACCCACCCCGACAATGAAACCTTTTGCACAAGTCATTGAGGCGCGATACCCAGCAGCCCCATATCCCAATAAAACGGCTCACCCTACCGGTCGGAGTCGCCTTAACCAAGATGCCAATTCAGGGTTCGAAAGTCAATCCAACTAATCGATAGCCAATCCTGACTCAACAGGGCCTACGTCACCTATCCTGGCGATGAGGCACAACTAGTAATTCTAGCGCGTTTGGAATTTCCAACATACGACGGTTTGTCTGATGCTCGCCGATGGTTGACGAGATGTGAAAACTATTTTCTGAGTCAGGTTATTCTGTCACACAGGTGGGTTAGACTAGCAGCCTACCACTTACAGGGAGAGGTAGACGATTGGTACGAGTGGTTCCGTGAAGGGGAAATCGACCTCTCATGGAGTCACTTTAAAGATTCTTGCATCGAGCGTTTTGGGACCATCACACGCAACTTTATAGCATTATACTAGACTCTTCTAGCTTTAAAACACCACTAATTTCATCTAATTCTGATACTCCTAGTTCAAGTTATAGCCATTTTAAGTTGGCCTCCCGAAATGGCCATTTCAGGAATCCGAGAACAACACCTGTTAAAATCCCATCCCGGTTCCGTTGCACATCAACAGGTGAGGAAACAACTGCTTAAAGGGAATTGCACACTTGTCAAAGTTAGAGCACACCATTATAGGGCTGGGCTTTAACAAGTTGAAAGCCAACTTACTGAACTTGAGTTGGGCCATGTAATACCTCTTCCAATATTTTAAAAAGAATTATCCTAGGCCCTTATTCTGTTGCACATGAGGTGCTGTGAAAATTTCATGGAAATGCAGGGGAAGTAGGGAATGCAGATCTTTGGCCTATCATTTCCAAAAAGGCAGAAGATCTGATAGAGAATTTGTCCTGGATGGACCAAATGAAGACCGAAGAGAGTCTCATAACTTGAGTTAGGAATTGGTGGTCTGAAGGAGCTACTATCAAAAGAATTCCAGAATCAGGTACTAACTATAACGAGTATTGAAAGTGTTTGAGGTTGCTGTTAGACCTGGTATGCAACCTTAGAAGATGGGGCAGAAGTTGCTGCCAACTCCGAACTCTGAGGAATGCTGTCAAGCCGGGAGGAGGTATCTGCATAAATGGCTAAAGAACAAAGAAATCCAGCATACAAGGATAAAGAGGAGAAAATGGCTGTTTACCGTTATAATGAAGCTACTAAACTGAATGGAAGAAATGCACCTTATTATAGTAATTATGCTGTGACAGATTTAGGACTTGGGCACTTCCTTCAAGCTGTGACAGATTGCACCAAAGTCATTGAACTAGATAAAATGAAAGTCAAGGCCTTTTATGAAGAGGCACGACTAGGGAATTGTTAGCTATTATCAGGAGGCAGTTGAAGATTTTAGCCACGCGCTGGTGCATAAACCAACGGAAATTGCTCAAAATGTGAAGAAGTGCAACGGTTTACAAAAATTGCTAAAAACTTCGAAAAAATTCCGATCTTGACTTGAAAGTGCAACTTTGAATCCACAAGGCTCACTTAAAGACTTCTCTGTTGTTGAAGAGATGCTGAAAAGAGATAGAATTGGGTGTATTTGGCAACCGAACAGGAAATTGCCTGAGAAAGAAGGATAAGATGAACAAAATGGAAGATGATTCACTCACTGATGGTGCACCAAAGGGGCATTCTTGGTTCCCAGCCTGGGTGCAATATTTCTCGTCCAACGATGCTTATCCTTTTTACTACATAATAATTTTCATGCTTTGGTGGATTGGATAGGCTCTATCACGTTATTTGCTTCAATTAGCTTTTTCTTCCTCTTTGGCTGTATTTACTTTGAATGGTATGTTTAATCTTCTATTTTAAATTGATGTTATTTTTTATTTTTGACGAGTGTAATGTCTACATGAGCTTTATTTAGGACCAATGATTGGCGTACAATATGAGACTTCGCATGCTGGTAATTCTAAGTCAATTCTTGCAATTTTTTTCAAAGGAATTCGTTGCTCTTACATGTCTTGAACAACGTTCATTTATGAGCTAGAGCTGATTGATGAAGTTTAGTTTCAAGGTTTCTTGATTTTTTTTCTTGATGGTCAGACTAGATTTTATATTGCTTGAAAAGCATTTGCTGCAAAACATTCTATGTTGCATTGTCAAGCATGAAAAGTTAATCATAATTGACCTGTTGTGTTTCATTTGTAGTATTTCTCATTCGTCACTGTCATCTTACTTTTTCAGTGTAATCTTTGTTCCACGGGACACAGAAAAGTTTAGCTTGTTGGTCTTAGAGCAATTTAGCATATTTAAAACCTAATTTGGATGTAACATTCTGCTGCTAATACTCTGAAAAATCTCTTCCAAAGATCTCCAAAAAAGGTGCTGTCAGCGAGAGAATTACAAACTTATTTCATCAACCTCAAAGGACTAGATATGGGAACACCATCTCCAAGTTCAACTTCTTACTTCGAAAAGCACCATACAATCACGATCATGGAGCTGCCCAGCAAAATTGAGGATCTTCCTCTTCGCATTTCAATCAATCTGACGCCAATAATTTTTTCTCTCCCTTTGAAATTTGAATGTGAATACCCTATATAGGTTGTATGGTGCTATTCTAACAATTATAGTTTACGTGGTCTATGACCTATTGTACATCAGAAAATCTCAAGCACGCACTTGTTGTTAAGTAACTTCTCAATATTTATACATATCCATGCCCTGTTTTTGCTTTTATGGGATAAGTGATGCACTCTCGATCAAGCTGAAACGCTAGGACATGTTATCCTTTTAGTTTCTTCTTTGTTATTAGTGCACGTAATCTGCAAACCCTTTTCAGTGTGCAAATGGAGCCATAGACTAGAGTGGTAGTAAATTGTATTGCAATTATTTGTTATATTTTGTGATATTTAAATGTTTTAGGAAGCTACAATTTCAAAGCTGCTGGGAAGCAATTTATTTTGTGTTCAAATTTTACTGATGCCTGTTAGCATCTACAGAGTTGAATTTTCTTGATCCGTGATTTTCAGGCGAGCCTAGTGACTTTTACCATTGTGTGCTGGAGAGCGAGTCATTTCTTGAGAAGATGACTGTACATGAACATACAGTTCCATTCTTTCTACCAGTACGGCAAACAGAAAATGACCTTCTCTCCACCAATGCCATGGTAAGGTTAGTTCTTTGATTTATATTCGCTTACCAACATCAAACTGTAGTGATGTAAAATTTTCAATTCCCTTTTTTATTTTTCAGAGATTCATAGATCATCTTGGAGAACTTCTGCAGGCCTACGTGGACAGACGAGAACAGGTTTGCATAATATATGAATGTCATCAGATACTGTGTTGTCTTTTCTCAAACCTTTTTTTCATGCATTTCAGTTATTTCTGATAGAAGTATGAGAATGGACTGATTGAAGTAGCAGTCGTAAGTTACAGAATTTTGTGGTGTTAGAAGTGTTTGAATTCAAATTTTAGATTTAGTTTACATTTAATCTTGATAATGTGAAGTTCGGCAACAAGAAAGACAAAGGTTTGCAGTGTCAGATACTTGGTATGCTGAAGTCCCTAAAGAGTTTTATATTATCAAGATTATAAAAAAGTTCTGGGTGAATGAAGAATTATAATCGAATGGAGAAATTATGCAATTTTAGGCCCTTACTTCAATTTTTCATGCAGGGAAAAAATCTGTTATGATTATATGCCTTAAAGACTATGAATAATTATACTTAACCTTAGAACTTTCAAAAGCTTTGAGAATTGAGAACTCAGAGAAAAAACTGAATTTTCTTGTACTGGAAAATTTTACGCTGATATTTGCTTCATATGGTGTTCAACTTCAGTTGGCTGCATTTTTACTCATGCCTAGGTCCGGCTTATCAAGGAATTATATGGACATCAAATCAAAGAGCTGTATCATAGCCTGCCATACCACATGGTTGATTTTTTCCTTGACGATTTTGATTGGTTGGTATATATTTTTATTTTCTATTGCATTTTTCCAAGCTCGATTATTTTGTGCTCTCTGAAAAGTGGAAAATGCCATTTGATGATCTTCTAAATTTTCTTTCCAGCATGACTGATTATTTTGAGAATCATATGGTGTAAATTTCTCAATGACTTTTATAGGCTGATTTAAAAAACGGTCTTATGGGTAAACTACCAAATTCTCACTTACTTTGTTTTGTAGTATTTATTGTTGCATCTTGCAGTAGAAATCAATGGTTTGTTAAGACAGGCATGTTAATTTTAAGTTTTAACTGTTTTCAAATGATTGTTTTTTCCCTTTTCAGCAAGCTTACGGTCAGCATTAGATTTGCAGATCTCGTCTCCGTTCTCCCAAGTCAAATTAGAGTATTTGCTTGGCCACTACAATCCAAGAAAAGTATTGACAACTCAATATCTATGAATCAAAAGGAAAATGAAGAACTTGGAAATCACGCTTTCCCAGCTCGCCTATCCCATGCAGAGGATGCTTTAAGAACAATGAGGTTACCTGAAGGTTATTCTTAGTGGCTAACATCTTTCCTTTATGAAAGAAAGCTTTCTTTCCTCAATGGACTAATTTTGCTGTACTCGACTCTTGTACTGGTATTGCCGTCATGTTTTTTTTTTCCTTTTTTGAGGAACTTGCAATATACGCTAAATGTTGGAAGAAGGAAAAAGAACACCCAAACAAGAGCCAGTTAGCAACAAGTAATTTTCTCTTCGTTGGGTTAGAAGGGTAAGTTTTTTAAAAATAATTAAACGTATTAGCTCACATAACAATAATCTTGTCTCATTGAGATGGACATTGAATTGTTATGCGAGTCCGGTTCCTGTTTTCAGGAATATCTCTTTATGGCAGAGTCAGTATATGAACCTCAAATTGCTTTGGTTGTCAGCATCTGTCGCCATAATGCTGCTGACTGTATTATATGTTAATTTATTCAATGATTCATCCTACTTTCTTCATTGATTTTCATTTTCATTGGTTGAATTTACGTGTTGTTGCTTCCAAATTTCAGCATATGCCGCAATAGTGTTGAACTTGCCAGAGGCTCTTCAGCAAATACATGAGCAAAAGTCATCCCCGGCATGATCTTTCATGGCTTCCCAGGAATGGTTGCACGTGTAGATAGGCAAGGCGAGTAAAGACAAACATGAAGAATCCGATCAAATCATGTAGCATGAGGATAGAAATGTGATATTTTTACTGATAAATTGGCTCAATCATTAGTAGTTGTAGAAATCATTTGTCAGTGCTCTCAGAACAAAATCGTACTTAGAGACCTTATTACCCACGGTATCATAATGTATCAACTCTTTTTCTCCTATTTTTCCCCAATTTTTCTACCACCCTACTTTGGGGGGTCGGTGAAGATCCACTATCCCTAGTTTCACCGCTTTATGTGAAAAGCAACTCTGACCGCATTGAAGCAACTCCATTTCCTTCGACAACATGGAGAGACTGTCAGGAATTTTATATTCAAAGTTTTTAGTAAGCTCGGTACTTTATCATTGAATATGATAGACGTTTTAGCTTTGGATCAGGATGCCAAGCTAGGAATGCTTCATTCATCTTAACCTCCCCAAAATGAAAGACATACAAGGCAGATCTATATGTACAGGGAACATTGCTCCACATGCAAGTATGAAATGACTACATTTCAACCAAATGATCCAATCAACAACATTTATGATTGCCCCAACGAAACAGACAGAGGACACAAAAATCCAATTGTTTTCCCATTCGGGTAGGAAAATAAGCAATCCATTTAGTCCACAAAAGCATAAAAAATGTACATTGACCTCAAAAGGAACTACCAATTGAAACTATCTTCGAATTAAAATTCATCAATTGCCAAAATTTGAAGGATAGAAGAGTTAGGTTTCGACCATAGGCTCTGGCCCAGATGGCTCCCCACCACATTTGTTGCACTGATGCACTGAGTTAAAAAGAATGTCCTTGATAACCTAAGCAAAAAACAAAGAATTATTTGTCAATGAACTAATTCGACATGAGCCATTTAGAATAAAATACTAGGATTCTTGAGAGTAACCTGAGACATAAGACCATGAACCTGCTCCACAGTTATCTTAGCACTATCCCGAGTGATCTTAGCTAGTTGCGATTCTTCCTGCAAATTATCAAGTTTAACATAAAAGATTGATCAGGTTTCAAGGTTTGGGAATGAAACGCACTCCAGGTACAACATTAAGATTAGTACTCAAACAAATTATAGTGATTTGGAAACTCCCAACATACCACAAGTTGTCAAAATGTGTACAAAACATAACAATCAGTGGTTGAATATAGACATAACATTAAACTAAGGATCCGGAGCTATTGACCAACATGAAGTCAAAAGATTAGACCTTCAGAGAAGGCTTTCTTATAAAGTATACCTCTTTCTTTCTTTGCGGAGCTATTAGAGGGCCGAAGCGTGTGTGAGACAGCTGATTCTCTACTTGCTCAAGCTTTTCAGCTGCATATTGAAACAATGTCAGTGGATCAACGTGTAAAGACTTAAAGATGAGAATAACCAATAATACCTAAATCCGAGATCTGTCCAGCAACGTAGTCGCCGTTTCCTAATAAAGGTGAAGACGAGAGGGTATTCACCCAATACTTATTCCATAGCAGATCCAAGAGATGGCAGTCAAGTGAGGACTTAAAATAAGTGATATCCAATGCATAGTACTGCAAAACATCAAGAGTGAAAAACAGTCTGGAATGCATCCAAAGGTAGTAATGTAGGAGAGTAAAACAAACCTGTTTGCAGTGGACGCCAAAGTCTTCAATCTTGTTTAGAGGGATGGTCTGATACTCGGACACAGGATCATCAGGAGGTTTATATCCTTCTGGATATGTCCTGAAAGCCCCAATCTCAACTTTCCCAGCAGAAACAGTTCTGGTTGGATCGATCACGACTGCCAAAAATGGCTCCTGATATTGCTGGTTTAGCATTTGAGTGGAGACATCAATACCTGAAAGCCAGCATCCATAACCTGGGTGAGAATGGTACCACCCAACTACATTCTCCAAGCGTCCTGCCTACACCACAGCGACCTTATGAAGCGAATAAAATCCAGATTGAAACTATCAATGGACATAATATTAAAATCTTGTTAAGTTTGTACAGTTCTACAACGAAGACTTGGAGAGAAATAACTTCAGAAATTGGGAAATTCGGGAGGGAAGGTGTAGTCATTTAGAAAATCGCCTTATACGATCTTAAATGCACGAAAACAAGCTTTGTATAATGTTTTCTAATATTGAAGGAAAATCTACAAGATTTCTACCCCATATGAAAAAAATTTCGAAGGTTCAAACAATCAAGAAAAACAAAGGCAATATTCTCATCCAAATATTCAACCTTACAAGTTAATTGGCGACCCAAAGAACAAATAAAGTTTAATTTTGACGAGATGAAGAAACAAAGGACCTGTTTGTTGGTCTGGGAATAATCAACCATATACTCGTAAGCATCGGCCTGGGCATTAACCCTAGTTTCAGTGCCTTCAACGGGCAAAGCAAAGGCGTCCATGACAATGATAGCGTCACCATCGGTTTTGCCCTGCATAAGACCCATGACCTCGATGGTGCCGCCGGAGCGAGCGTGGACGACCATCTTGAGGAGGGCGAGAGCAGAGATCTTAACGCGCTTGAAATAGTGAGGGTCATTGGACCAGCGCTTCTCCTGCTGGACCTTAGCTTGCGCCACCTCATCGTAGTAGAAGATGGCATCGGAAGAAGGGTCCGGAGGTATGGAGGCGGTGGAAGGAGTGTCGATGGTGATGATGTCGTTCTCAAGCTCCCATGTCTTCTGAGCTATTTGGGATGAAGATGGCAAGGGCTCCATTTCTGAGAGCTACTAACCGCAAGTGAGAGCTCCCCCTCCTTTTTATACACGCATTCATTCAGTCAATTAAATTAAGATTATCATTATTAAATTAAATAAACTTAATACATAAAATTATTATTATAATTTATTTTTTTACCTAAAGCTCTAAATTATTATTACATGAGTTAGTCTAGATTATTCTCATGTTATATTTCTTGACTCAATTTAAATATAGTTAAATAATTATATTTTTATTTATTAAATACGTTTAAATTGACTCAATCATACAGCGATAAGTCAATAATTATGCTAATAAGATATAATAATAGAGTAACTTGAGAATTACTCTTCGCATATTTCAATGTGCGTCTACCAAGCATCATAACTTGTCAACATTGTTTTGTAATATGTTTATTTTTTATTCTTACCTCCTAACGATAGCATCTATTATTGAGTGAACAATTAGTTTAAATTTTACATAATTCTTTCAAGAAAGATATACTTTGAGTGGTTAAAATAAAAATATAATAATAATAAATTTGATTGAAAAATCATTAATCTAACTCGCCAAAGTTGATCCAAAACAGAATATTTGCTCTAAAAATCTGAGTTGAGGGTGCATGAAATGATCCGTACATACAAATTGGCAATCATCACATTCATTTCCAGATCCAATTCCACTATTAACATCACATTTCTAAGAGTATATTTCAGGTTTGAGAGGAGAAAGTGTGAATCTGTGGAGAGATTTTGGTCCAAGCATTCACAATAACTTCGAAGCAACGATCGAAAAACAAAATAAATAAATAAAACCCACCTTTCCTTTTGACCAATTGGGGCGCCGTTGGTGTTCGAGTTCTTCGACCACACCGCCACCTGAGTTATCAGACTCCAATAAGTAATTGCAATGTAATCAATCCAAGTTGACAGAGTTGAAATAAAGGCAGAAAAATAGCCTTCCAACTCTTACTGATAAAGTCCACCGAATCTATGAGAAAATGCATACCTAATTGTCATCAAAGTGGGGGCGACGATGTCTCCACGTGCTGCAAATACACCAAATTTAACATGATAAGTAATAGCAGTGACCAATCAAATTGAATAAAACTAAGCAATATGATGATTTCGAAGATGCAGAGGTGTGCTTATATTATTATCATCGGTGAGAAACTAAAAGACTGATAAAGAAGGTTGCAAAGATCGACCATCATTAAGAAATTAAAGAAAGTATAAGATTAATAATCTCAGCTTATGAAAGAATTCAATTAATGATTTTTCAGCTGTTCCCGCTAATAAAAGCTGAGGAAACACTTAACAGAAAAGTATGTGTTCTTTTTTATTTACCTTGGACGACTCGGAGTTCGTCTCGGAATAGCATTTGCAATCTCGTCACTGATCTCGTCAATCCTTTCGTCAAATTCGACAGATACAACAGACCTGTCGTCTGAATTCCACGTGCCGAAACTGGATCGATGACTTCCTCTTCTCGTATTGCCAACTCTAGATCTCCTCCTGTTCCTAGAATTCCTGAAATTATCAAACACTTGATAAAAAATACAAGAGTTCCACCAGTTGGCTTCTCTATCACCATCGTAATTCTCAAATTCATTTCCAGATTCATCCCCATATTCAATAACATAGTCTCCTAAAACCAATCCACGCGGCACTTCAGAGTGTATGGTACTCAAGACATCGATAATCTCGGAAGACTGCTGGAAGTTTTCCCAATCGAGCTGCCTAGCCGGATCGATCTTCGAAGGACGAGCATGAGGGTGCTCTAATTGCACATGAGCTTGCAGCTCGGAGTAAGTTCCCTTAAATGTACATCTTTCCTCCTCGCAAAACCGTTTCTTTTGATCCAAACAAGACCGAGCCTTATCGAGAACCACCCACCCTTTAACATCTCCTCTGCATAAAGGGCAACAAGAATTGGAACAACTTTCCGACATGGCTATTTCAGTGTTTGACAACATTGTAGCATCAGATTCTAACGGCGATGGAATGCCATATGCCGTTTTGAAACGGTGTAGACAGTTTGAGTGAAGATGATCTGTGTCACACACAAAAGGGCGGCATCCTCTATCGTAAGAGGAGCATTGGAGAAGTACACTATTGTGAGGAATATCTTGGCATATAGGACAAATGACATTGTCCCAATTGGTGTTCAACTGAATATCATCAAAGAGAGATGTAATGCTCGAAAGCTCTCTATCATTCAAAGAAACGATGGCCATGAAATTGGAAATTGGCTTGATGAAAAAAACAGAAGAAAAAAATGGAATATCAGCTGATTAGTATCAGAATAATCAATTAAAATAGAAAAATTCAAGTGTTCAGCTGTTCAAATAAAGAATGAAGATCAAACTAAAAACAAAATATCCAGGCCATACCAGCTTAAGAAAGGGATTGATCTGAAATGGGATAAGAATCTATTAAACTGTTAATTAGCAGGAAGACAACAGCTTCACCAGATAGTAATTTGTTTTTGGATAAATTAGATTCATCACTAAATACCGACCCTATGAGCTTAATTACGAACTGGGACATTTAATCAAGCCCAGAAAATTTTATAGCTATAAGTAGCAAAGTTCTGGAATAAAAATCTACAAGATAGATGCCAGTTTTTTAAATCTCAAACAATAAACCCGTATTGTAAATTCAAAATTTATCTCCAAGTCACAACCAAAACAATAGAAATATCTAAAAACCAATCTGAATAGCGAGCTCAAACAGCTATCTAGCACACTCTAACGTCGAATTGGTGTTTTAAACCAATCAGCAACAGCTAAATTCTGTAGAAAGAAAAAGTGATGATGAACTGAGAATGCAAAGATTCATTAACTCAACATGAATCAACATCTACAGAGACAAGTGAAAGACGAGGCACCTGCTAATAACATAATGAAAATTCATGGAAATTAAAAGACCGACGCCAACAGGTAGGTATGAGAAATTAAGTGACAGAAAAAGCATAAGTTTCGGCCAAAAAAAGATTGATTGTCGGAGAGAAAGAGTCGATTTGCAGTAATCAATACAAGAGAAAATTGATGATAGGGAATCGAAACGATCAGAAAGTAAGAGACGATGAAACAGAGGAGCACATGGCCTTGTGAGAAATAGATTTTGTGGAAAGCATAGAAGGGAAGAGAGAGTACCTGGGTCTGTGGAAAGGGGAGGTGAGATTCAAGGAAGACGATATTGCCGATTTGCCACCACCACTCCCTCGCTCGCCTCCTTTTCTTATTTTCTCCAAATTAATGATCAACTCACCAAACAAAACTACATGACCTCCTTCGCCGTCGAAACGCAGAAGGAATCAAGTTTCCCGGCCGGCCCAAGGTGGTCTGACTGACATTCCGTCCCAAAGGCGGTTCACCTCTCTTGGGCCGGCCTAAATTTTAATCTGTTTAGGCCTATTAAAATAAATCAAAAACTACCATCCATTCCCCATACTTACAAAATATTACAAGACTACCCCCCAGCTATTGAGGTTTGCGAAACATAATTTTTAAGCACCAATGAAAAGGGCTGTAGAGTGGTCCCAGCACGACAAAATGCTGACATGGAAGGGGGTTTAATTGGTCAAAGCAGTATGACGGCCTCCCAGATTGACACGTCAAGTATGTCATGTGATCGGTCACGTCAAGTAAGTCTTTCTTTTTTCTCTCCGGAAGACTTGGGAGTTGGGACCCGAATCTCAAACCCTCCTCTATAACGTCGCTCTCCGAGATCCGTTGACGTCACCTTCTTCTATTTTGACTTCATCAGCATTGTTAGATACTGTCTCTGTCCCTCTCTCCACCCAAACGAGAGAGAGAGAGAGAGATTCTTGGGAACTCCTCTTCTCCCCAAGCCAGACACCTCTTGTAAACAGCGACGTTTCTGTTTTCTCTTTACTCAAGTCATAAAATCAGAGAATAAGTTAGTTTTAGTGCTCACCGATGGAAAAGAAGTGACCTCTATGAGATGNAGAGAGAGAGAGAGAGAGAGAGAGAGAGATTCTTGGGAACTCCTCTTCTCCCCCAGCCAGACACCTCTTGTAAACAGCGACGTTTCTGTTTTCTCTTTACTCAAGTCATAAAATCAGAGAATAAGTTAGTTTTAGTGCTCACCGATGGAAAAGAAGTGACCTCTATGAGATGGAAACGAAGACGATTAGACCATTCTTCTCCACGTCCCGTCAATCGTCTCAAATTCCATCCAGTCGATCACTCTTTCAACATGCTACATAACATGCACTGTTGATATAATACAAGTACGAACAAAGACCTTCGTAACAACCCCGTAAAACCATGAATTGAAACGCACAATTAATCACACCGACGCAGTCGACATTACGAAATAAAACACACATTTTCCGTTCCTCCAGGCTCCAGTTTTATTATATTCCTCACACCCTCGTATGCGATGAAATGCAGCATAATCGAAGGGGTTTTTAGTGCCCTTGAGATTAGGGGATTCATATATCACGAACTTGAAACATATTAGGGTTTTTATGACGATGTCGTACATATGAATCAAGGTGAACCTGGAGAAATCCCATGGAAGGGAGATCAAATCCATGGAAGAAGGTTTGTGGAAGTGAAACAACTCTGCAGCGCCTTCGTGGTACATCTCCCACCTTAATCCACTTAGAAATCGTTGGAGTAAAGTGTGAGACGTCACCGTCTGCCCAGTGGGCAAGTACACCAGAGCTTTCCTCCTCGACCCACGCAGGTTTTGCCTCCCTCCGATCCACTCCCCCTCGGGATTTTCCACCCTTTGCATCACCCCATTGTTCTGAAAACCCATACTCCAGACATGCTTCATTCTCTTTCAGGGGCTTATGTCAAACCCTGGAAGAAATTAGGGCTGTTTTCTGGAGAAGATGAACGAAATGGGTGTGTGTTTATAAATGAGTTATGGAGGCTGATAACAGGAGAAGAAAATTCTTTGAAAATGCTACTGTTATTGATTCATAGCTAAAGCATGTCTTCAATAGCCTGAAGCTGGATACAATAGGTCCCAATGCATCTGAACCAAAGGGTTGCTGGCCGACATGTTTATTTAGAAATGAGATCAGTAAGACTTTGACTCACCAAATAATATCATCCTAGTTACATGAATTTTTTATAATGGATATTACAGAAAATATATAAAAACATCTTGTAACAATCAAGCTCTACCGATTAACACAATATCACTGGTTTTGGGGTTTACTTATGTATGGTAGTAGTTGAAGGTGAAGCATTGCAGATAAAGTATGCCTCAAGTTCACAAATTTTCAAGGTGGATTGTAGCCACATCACTTGATCTTCTACCTCGACTAAACCTCACCAGGATGATCACCATAATCATCCCCTTTTGGGAGCCCTGACGTCTCTGTCCGCGATATTTCATTTTGGCTCTGAAAACCCTAATGTAGCACTACATTCTACCAAGTAGTACAATATTCTTAGCTCTAGGCTAATGCACAAACAACTTTGCTCTTGATTTTGGCTTAAAATCATGTCTCACCAGTTAAAGGTAAAATGATACATACAAAAACCATAAAGAATACATTTTTTTGTTTATAGGCTTCGCCCCAACACAAAAAAGAGCTCTTACAAAACGTGTCCTAGTCGTTTCTTGATGTGGGCAAAATGAGTTCTTTACACAGGGTCAAGAGTTAAGATTCAACCGAAAATGTGGGCTCTATGTTGTGAAATCCTCGAGGAGGATTATGGAGCTTGTGCTGTTCAAAATCAAAATGACCAGAGATCAACTCTGAGGCCCTAGCCTAAAGAAAGAGGGTGCACGATATCTTTTGTTTCGTACGATCACTCTCTAGACTAATACGATTCATTTTGTCAAGAAAAAATTGTCATTTCGTAGCAGCGTTGTGCGTTTTCAGGAAAGGGTATAGTGATCCTCTAGAAGGTATGAGTTTGAGGTTCGAGAACCATAGAACGGGGTTGGCAAACTAGAATCATTGATGGGGACTCTCTCTCAATAATATCTCTAACACATGTTAGGCGTTGTTGCAAAACTGAAGGAAAACTAAAAAAAGAGGGTTGCTTTAATCAAGATACCCTCGTGAAGGGAGCATGGGTGGCTGGTTCTCTTACTCAAAATCACACACAAATTTAAAAATACCTTTCTTTTATGTCACAACAGACAAACCGTTACCTTAAATGATATTATTCATCCGATGTGTTCTATGCTGTTGTTCGATTATTTTGTTTGTAATAGATGGGGCTTCTAGTACGTGTTCCCGGGCCTTCAAATCACTGTTCAGTGTACTAAATAGTCAATTCTTCATATGCTCTCCAGCTCCGAAAGAATCTGCTCTAGTTCATGTAATGTCGGTAGGTGGAAGTTTAGATTGACGGCCACACGTTTTCGCAAAATTCAGCTGATTGATCGAAGTGAAACCCTTGATTATACACTCATAAATTATGCCAAAGGGAAAAAAAAATCATAATTTCAGCGATATATATCATGCTCTAAAGAAAACTCGAGATAGATCGAGTTTAAACTTGAGTATTTATTAAGAAATATGGTCCTCCAATGTAATGCCTTTGAAGCGAAGGGCCCTTTTTGTTTCTTCCTGCCCTAAAACCAAGCAAACTAACATCAACCCGTTGTGCCCGCATCCCTCTTCTCTCTAATTTGCAAAGAGTAATATTGAATTTATACTTCTAATTTTATCTCTTGACATGATGTCACCAATTAATCAACGTAATAATAGAATTTGTAAAATAAAAGATCGAAGACAATAATTCTCATGCTTTTTCATTCATGTGTTCAATATATTTATACATAACTTATAATGTAACTAAGAACACTAATTCTAAGTATGCACAAAACAAAATCTCCTTTAATTAGGAAAATATCAATCTAACTAGGAAAGCATCAATCTACATATTTACATATTTCTAAAACTCCTCCTTAGATAGTAGCATAGATGTTAATCATGTCCAACTTGTTGGAAAGGTAATTTATCGGCTTTCATTCCAAGTTTTTATCGGTGAATCTTTGAACTGGTCTCCAGGCTTTACGTGCCTAGCTCAAACCTTTGTGTATTTTTCCTGAACAAAGTGACAGTCAATTTCAATATGTTTGGTGCACTAATAAAATACTAGATTTGAGCCAATATGAAAAGTAGCTTAGTTATCGCACGATAACTTGGCTGCGGAATAAGTCTTAATGCCAAATTCTTTTGATAACCAACAAACCCAAAAATTGCAGCTTGAATCATATATTCAATTTTTTCACTAGATCAATTAACAGACCTATATTCAGTTTCTAACTTTTCCATGCAACCGAATGAACTAACTCAAAACAAAAGATGACATTGATGATGTGTAGCAAAGACGACTCTCAATTTAAAGAAGATAAATAACTAAATTTAGTATATATTTTCTCTGACACAGAGTGAATGATGCCCTAATCGACAATGTATTTCAAAAAGAGACATCCAAATTCATATTATTTACCAATAATCTGCTTACTCATGAGATATTGGAATGTGCAATGTTGAAGAAAATGAGGCACACCAATTGAGGAAATGAACTAATTAATTGACAGATTAAATTAAAAGACAGTTGGGACAAGACACTAGACAAGTAGATCAATGAAGCTTTCATTGTACCAGATGTAGCAGTAGAAGAAAAGGGACCGCCAGTTAAATTGACTTTAGAAGATGGAATATCAAAGAGAATAGAGCTACTTGTCATGTGTGTTGGGTCAAGCCTATTTTGTGGGCTTGACCACTTAAGCCCATTAGGGCATCTTAACCTAATTAAAATGAAGAGGCTGCTAGGTTAAGGGTGATGGAGAGTAGCCTTGAACAAAAATAGAGAGAAGAGAGAAATAGAAAAGGAGTTCGGATTTTTCTAACGCAGAAAAATCGATTTCCGTTTTCTCCATATTCAACCGTTGGATCGGCTTGAAAGTTTGACAGTAGCTTTGGGACACATAGAGGTACGTTCTGAATGGTGAAGATCGTATTTTGTACTTTCTAAGACTGTCTGTTGGGGTAAAAACGGGACTGCCATTTTTATCGTCGTTTATCCTCTATCTCGTTATTTGTTGAATCCAAGATTGTTGTTTGATCTTGATAAGTTATTGTAATCCTCTAGTTTGATGATCTAGAGAGAACTTGGTGTACCCATTATTTAACATAGTGGAGGTTTGATTCGGTGGCTCCTCGCCCGTGGTTTTTACCTTCGATTTGGAGGGTTTTCCACGTTAAAATATCGGTGTCTCGTTTTTATTTATTGCTTGATTATTTGCTTGGATTTCATTAATATTGTTGGCTTGGATTTGGTAATCTCATTTAGCACACAAGAACTTGAAGAATTATTTTTCAGGTTAAGTATCCGATCGTTTCCCAACAATGTGATGTATGACACTAGAATCAATGATACGTTTTGAGGATGAGCAAATAAGCATGTATTTAGATTTTATGAATGCTATAATTAACTAGGAAGATGACTTTAAAGATGGCTGGAACTAAGAAAACTTACCAAATTTATCAGTAGAAACGAAAACACGTTTTGGTGTAGTGTTGGACAGAACAGAATAGATGTCCTTTATTCTATAATTGTTCTGTCATTGCATTTTGACCGTCCCGATGTATAACAGTAATAACGAGTGATTCTATTTTTTATCTTAATTATTTGGTTTTCTTTTATAGTTACGATCAATGTATTATTTCTAGCAATAAAAGCACAATTAAATATTGATTCCTTTGTATTCAAAGGACTTTAGTAAAGGCTTATTGAAAATAAGAAATTTCAGATTAGATAATATCTCAGATTTATCAGTTTCAAAATCACTTGGAAAGCCAAATAAGAAGCTCATAGCAACCATTTGTTATCATTGGGCTGGCTGAACTTCCACATAAGAACGAAATTAAATTATTCGGTTCTTCGTAAGTTTTCTTGAAATTCGTAGAGTAGCTTATAAGAGACATGTCTTGTTTCTGCTCTTGATAAAACATTTTGTAAATTTCATAATATAGAAACTCTAAATACCATTAATTCTTAATGAATAATTAAATTTACTATCTCATTGTTGATGAATTTTTTATTTGCAAGAAAAAGAGCATCATCTCTCATCCATGTTTGTTTTTAATCATCTAAAGGTGAATCATGAATCAGATGGTTATATTTATGGAGGGTATAGTTATTCGAAAGATTTCAATCGTTGGACCGTTGGAAGTGGAGTTACTTTGCTGGTTAGTGCAAGTATTTTTGTTTCATTAGTGAGTACTATTCTAAATACGAAAAGTCTTACTATAATCTAAAATAGTTTATGATTTTGATACGTACCTGGGATCAAAATAAACCACTCATCGAAAAAAAACTTGTAGATTGAGTCCAGCAAGAAAAACCAACAGCGGCAAGCACAACAGGAAGCTCCCTCTCCCCAAAAGTTATAACCCTAATTTTTTTGTGTCGTAAACTATATTTTGTTCTTTCTTTTAAACACGTTTTCCCAGCTCAACGAACCAGAGACACCAAAATACCTTCCAACTCAAATAAACCAAAACAACAACATAAACTAAAAACAGACCCAACCCTTCGCTTAAACACTTGTGTGCTGTGACTTGACGGAAACTAACCTGCGATGTTGTTCCCCCGGTTTCTTCGTGAGTAAACTTGGGTGTCTTGCCTCGTATCAATACTCCCCTCCTCCAAATTCATTTTGTCCTCAAGGTGGAATTCTGGAAATTGTTGGATGATGACTTCAACCAATTCTCATGAGTTATCCGGTTCCGGTAGCCCTGCCCATTGAATAAGAATCTTTTTCTCTCCACTGGAGTTTCCGGCTCTTGGCCTGATGCTCAGCACCCTCTCCTGTTGAAGTAAGATAGAGGTGTCTCATTGAGTTACAAAGGTAAATCTTCCCCGTGGATGATGTTTCCTACCGCGGGTTTCAATTGAGATACATGAAAAACCGTATGAATCGTAGCGATTTCAGGGAGTGCGAGTTCGTAAGCCGACCAGCCAATGCGTTTGATCACGGGATACAGGCCAAAGTATCTCAGGGACAACTTCTGATTGACTACACGATTCAAGGATTTGAGTCAGTATGGACGAATCTAAACACTAAATCCCCATGATTGAACACAACGTTCCGTCGGTGATTGTCCATGACGCTTCATCAATGCTTGAGCTCGTTGCAACTGTCCCTTGAGCTATTTTATGATCTCATCCCTCTCGTAAAGTTGTTGGTCCATATCGCATTAGCCGCTCCCTCTTTGTTGAAGGGTATAATGGAAGATGGCTCTTGGCCGTAGACGACCTTGAAAGGAGTTGTGTTGGCCAAGGAGTGGAATGAAGTATTGTACCAAAACTCGACCCAGGGAACCCATTTGACTACTGATGTGGATGAGTCGAGGTGAAACAATAGAGATAAGTTTTGAGGCTACGATTAACCACCTTTGTCTGGCCGTATGTCTGTAAATGATAGGCGTTGCTATACCTTAGTGACGTGACTTGTAACCTAAACAACTCCCTCCAAAAATGACTTAAAAATACCTTGTAATGGTCCGACATAATTGACCTTGGAATTCCGTGTAGCTTCACCACCCCTTGAACAAACAGTTCTGCTATCTTGAGAGCCGTGTAGGGGTGGGCCAAGGGCATAAAATGAGCGTACTTGCTCAGCCTATCGACCACGATTAGGATAGAGTTGTAACCCTTCGATGGGGACAGACCCTCGATAAAATCCATGGAGAGGTCCTCCCAAATCTGATCAGGAATGGGAAGGGGCTGGAGTATTCTGCCGGGTGCCTGGGCTGCTATTGTTGCGTTGGCACACTTGGAACTCCGATACATACTTAGCCACTGCCTTCTTGATGCTCCGCCAATAGAAGTTTGCTTGGACCCTCTTTAGGGTTCTCAAAATTCCCACGTGGCCTCTGATCTCGTTGTCATGACATTCCTCAAGAATTCTCTCGACTAAGTTGGACTCGGGTGGGAGCAGATGTCCCTAGCTGATCAAGTACCTGGGTTTTTCCTCCGTCACATTTTGTAAACCTGTGAGAATTCGATTCAAGAAATCATCATGACGCACCGCTTCATCTATTTCTCGGATGTCTAAAGATTTAACCACCGAAAGAGCCAACAAAGTGGAGTGACTTGGGATTCGAGAGAGAGCATCCGCCACTTTGTTGGAAACCGAATAGCTTGGCAAACCATTTCTGATAACTGGGGTTAAACTCTTTCTAATCAAGCAGGAATTTCAAACTTCTCTAGTCGGTCTAGACTACGAAGTGTCTCCCCACCAGGTGGTGTCTCCACTTTTGAATTACCAAAACGATGGCCATTAGTTCTCTTTCGTATACCGATTTAAAATTCTCCCTTTGGGCCTAAGGCATAGCTATAATAGGCAATGAGCTGCTTCTGCTGCATTAAAATTGCCCCTAACCCCCATCTCGTTGCATCTACTTCTACCACAAAAGTCTTGGAGAAATCAAGCAATGCTAGTACCTACGTAGAGGTCATGGCTTCCTTTAATTTTTGGAAAGCCTCATCGGTGGTCTCCCACTATTGGTACCCGTTCTTCTTGAGCAGTTTGGTAAGCAGCTTACATAATTGCCCATATCCTTTCACGAACCGCCAATAGTATCTAGTAAGCCCCAAGAATCCCCAAATTTTCCTGAAAGTTTTGGGAACGGGCCACTCCATTATTGCTTTAATTTTTTTCTTCATCTACTGCCAAGCCTTGGGCTAAAATCACATGTCCCAAGTAGGCGATCTTTGACTGTAGGGACAAGCACTCCTTCGGGTTCAACCTCAGTTTGTTCCCATGCATATGTTGAAGAACTTGCTTTACCCTCAGGGGGAGTTCTTCTCTAGATCGGTCGTAGATGAGTACGTCATCAAAAAAGACTAGGACTGATTTCTGTAAAAATGGTCAAAATATGTGGTTAATGAGAGCTTGGAAGGTAGCCGGCGCATTTGTTAGCCTAAATGGCATTACAGTGAACTCGTAGTGCCCCTCTTGCATACGGAAAGCTGTCTTCGAAATGTCACTTGGTCGAACATGAATTTGGTGATATTTGGATAGTAAGTGTAGTTTGGTGAAAATAGTGGGCCTGTCTAGCTCGTTCAGTAGCTCGTCGATGTTGGGGATGAGGAACCGATCGGGGACTGTTACTCGGTTTAAAGCTCGGTAATCCATATAGAAACGTCATGACCCATCCTTTTTCATTACCAATAAGACCGGGCTAGAGAAAGGGCTAGTGCTTGGCCGAATGATCCTCGCTGCGAGCATATCCTTTACCAGCTTCTCAATAGCCTCTTTTCACAACTGGGGTTAGCGAAAAGGCCTCACATGCACGGGTTCAGTTTTGAGAAGCAAGGGAATTGCAAAGTCCTCTAGCCGTTTTGGTGGTAGATTGTGGGTGGCTCGAATAGGTGATCAAACTCGTCCATTAAGGTTTGGCATTTAGAGACCTTGACGGCTTGGCCCCGCTCGGGTTTGTTTACTCAGTTTATCTCCAAGACCAATCCGTGCTTGTTTGACCTGAGGTCTCTCGCCAGAGCTTTAAGGGTTGCTTGTTTTTTACATAAGCTTGGATCTCGTACTAGCATGACCAGTTCCCCCTCCTATTGAAATTTGAGGACCTGTTCATCCCCATGAATTGTAGTCTCCCCCAAAGTTTACAACCATTGCATGTCGAGTATTACGTTCACACTCTCCATATTAAGTGGCAAGAGGTCCACCATCAAGGTGTGCCCCTAGCATTGGATTGACACCCCCTTGAATCCCCTTTCTCCTTTTACGCGAGAACTCGTTCCCAACACTGCCCTCCCGTCGGTCTTCGGTAATTTAGCCATCATTCCCTTGGTAGTGGACATGAAGTTGTGGGTCGCCTTCGAGTCGATCAACACTATCACAAGTAACTCTTGGAGGGTACCCAACAATTTCATATTCTTCGGAGAGGAGTGCCCCACCACGAAATTGGCGGACAGCTCGAGCGTCTCCTCCACGGTATCGAGGTTGGTGGCCTCATCCTCATTTGACTCATCCTCCAATTTCAATATTGAAGTTCTTTTCTCGCACAACGATGACCCACCGTGTAGCGCTCGTCACAGTGGAAACACAGCTCTTTGGATCGACGAAGTTGTAACTCAGCTTCTGAGAGCTGACGGTACCCGCTGCCAGTTTGGTGACAAAAGCAGGAGCAGTAGGTTTCGGCCTGTATGAGGGAGGGGGTTGCCCAATATTTGTTGCTGTCGGAGGTCCGGACGCCAACAGCAGGAGTCAGGGTGGGGTCCCCTGCTTTGGGCCACCTCCTTGAAGGGTAGTTCCTTGCAGGTCCAGTAGTATATTTCATTCCTCAACTCTCTGTGTTGCTTCAATGATATGTTGCAATCCTTAGGGGTGAAGGAGGCGCACCTCAACACTAATCAATGGGTGTAAACCTATTAGGAAATGCCCCTCTAAAACTGCCTCAGATATTTCTTTCAACGGAGCTGCGAGGATCTCAAAATCTCGTCGGGACTCCCTCACCGTCCCCTTCTGCCTCAATGAGAAGAACCGCTCATAATCCGAACTTGTCAGAGACAAACAGAAACGATCCAACAACAATTTTCGGAAAGCTTCACAATTCAGAATATTATGCCGCCCTACCTCCCATTGAAACACACCAGGGCTCCCCGTCTAGATAAATCGACACGACCTCCATCTTCTCTGTGTCTCTAAGTTAGTTCAGTAAGAAATACCTTTCCGCGCAGAACACCTAGTTCTCAAGTTCTTCCCTGGTGAACACTGGCATCTCGAGCCTCCGCTAGGTCTTCTCTCTGCCCCCGTAGGTAGAGGAGGTTCCGACCTTCTCCCACTGTGGTGGTGGGGGGAGGTATAACCTCTCGGTTCCTGGACTTGACATTAGGAGGGCAACACACCTCATTGCCCTTCCGTTGGCGCTCTTCCACTACTGTCACCTAGAGGTCCAACCCATCCAGGAATTTCAGCTTCTCCTTCCTTCCGTTTGGCTAGCTGCATCACCTCCTAGGTAAGCGCAGCGAGACCCTCTTCCAGGCGATAGAGTCGGGCGAGCTCCAGACGATTCATCATCTCCTTCTTCGTCGGGATGTAGTTACTGCTCTGATACCAAGTTGATACGTACCTCGGATCAAAATAAACCACTCACCGGAATAAACTCGTAGATTGAGTCCGGAAAGAAAAACCAACAACGGCGAACACAATGGGAGGCTCCCTCTTCCTCAAAAGTTATAACACTAATTTTTTTTGTGTCGTATACTATATTTTGTTCTTTCTTTTAAACATTTTTTCCCGGCTCAACAAACCGGAGACACCAAAACACCTTCCAACTCAAATAAACCGAAAACAACATAAACTAAAAACAGACCCGACCTTTCACTTAAACACCCGTGTGTTGTGACTTGACAGAAACTAACCTGCGATGTTATTCTCTCGGTTTCTTCGTGAGTAAACTCGGATGGCTTGCCTCGTATCAGTGACTTGACAGAAACTAACCTGCTATGTTATTCTCCCGGTTTCTTTGTGAGTAAACTCGGGTGGCTTGCCTCGTATAAGATATGTGATTTGATATCATAGGAATTGCATAAAGAGAAAAATTATTTACTTTTTGCCACAAAACAAAAAGAGGAAAAAGAAAATATGTGCTTCTAGTTTTGAAGTCAAAGTGAATAACAAAAAAGCCACCAAAAGCCCAAGTCAGCTATCTTTACGCTCAATAGTTTTCACACTAGGACAGACGATAAAAGAGGCTCGACTAGCTCTATGAATCATATTCTGTTAGTGGACGATGAAGACGCTGAAACACGGACGATTCTCAGACAATATCGAAGAACAGAAGCAAGAAAAAAATTGCCAGAAGAGGATTAAATTATGAATAACCAAAAGAATATAAGAATTGCAAGGAGGTCATAACTTGGTAGTTTAATAAGGAACATCATTTTGCTGCACTCACCATGTGATAGAAAGTGATGCAAGAAGAGTTATAGCGGTGCAATTGCGATTAGATACTGAATCCATACTAACCATTAGTGGAATGTGGGGGTAAGGTTGGTTAGGAGGGCAAGAGTGGGGTTTGGGAGATACTCACAAAGTAAGCAATATTTGAATGAGTCCCATTGAGCTGATTTAACTTTTCATAATCTTGCGTATCTCGAGGGATTTTTTAATAATTGGCTATCTTTTATCAGTTGTAAAAATATTTAAAAACTCTTAGATCTTTAATATGAAACTTAGCATGGAGAAGAGATTTAAGAGTTGAAATACTCACAATATCACTTCGATTAGACAATATCATCAACATATACAAAAAATAAATTGTGTCTAAGTCAGATTGTTTATAGAAGATAGAGTGAGCGATCGTCTTTGGATTTTTCATTCCAACTCAGGTGGTCTCTCCATATAAACTTCCTATTGAAGATCATCGTGCAAGAAAACATTCTTGATATCTAACTAATAAGAAGACCAATTATGAGTAGCTGTCATAGAGATAAATAGTCCAGGGTAACTCAAGTCTGTCACACGAGAGAATGTGTCAGAATAATCCACTTCACGAGTTTGACCATATTCTTTAGCATAAGACGAGATTTTAGCTTGTTTGATGACCATCAAGATTTGTTTTAACTGCAACTATCCATGTGAATTCACTCTTTCTATCTCGCTGGAAAGTTTACCATGTCGTAAGCGTCATTTGAATTTAAAATATTCATTTGTTCAATCATAATATTATGGACCCCAAGCATCCTAATGAACTAACTCGAGTGAAGAATTATCTTCTTATTTATTCTAGGAAAAGATGAATCCAATGATACGTAGCAAATTGACACGAATTGCAATCTAAATGAGAAAAATAAATAAATTTAGTATATATTTTCTTTAACAAGGAGTGAAGCATGCCCTAATCGACAGTGCACTTCATTAAGAGTTTTTAGCCTAGTGGAAGCAATCGGCTAAGACCTATGTGTGCCAAGGATGTAGTGATCTAGATTCATATCTTTTATCAGTAATTTACTTTCTCGTAGAAGGTTGAATAATGCAATGTTCGAGAAAAGTAATGCACACCAATAGACAAAATGAGTTAATTAAATGACAGAGATGAAATTAAAAGACAACTGGAACAAGACATGAGATAAATAGATCGATGGAGTGAGTTTAATTGTACCAGACGTAGCAACAGAAGAAAAGCAGTTGTCAGTTAAAGTGACTTTAGAGGTTGGTGATTGACAAATATCAAAGAGATTAGAGTTACTTATCATAATCAATGATCCAATTTGAAGATGAGGAAATGAATCATATATTCAAATTACCGGACCTATGAATATTGTGATCGGAGAGGAAGATGACTTTAAAGATGGCTGGAATTGAGAAAACTTGATCAATTCATCAGTAGAAACGAGGGCAGATGCTTCTTGTGCAATATTACAAGTTTCACATGAGCACAGCAATTTTTGTCTTTTATTAAGCGGTCTTTTTGTATGGCTCGATTCGTTGCAATAATAGCAGATAATTCTATTTGAATCTTGATTATTTGAGCCTCCTTTTGTTGTAGTGATCCACATCAAATTCGATATTCACCACTATTAGACTGAACATGGAGTGCTCTCTCTTCGAAGGACTCTGGCAAAGGCTCTTTCGTAGCTGGATAATAGCTTAGATTTAGTAGTTTCAAATTTACTTGGAAACCTCGCTAAGAAGCTCATAATAGGCATTTGCCCTCGTTAGACTTGTTGACTTTCACGTCAGCATTTAATAGAATATATTATTTAATTATTCATGTCTTCTTGAAATTCATGAAGCAGATTGTCAGAGCCACGTTTTTTTCTGTGCGCGTAATAGATTTTGCCAGCTTCGTAATATCAACAAATATGATCTTTACAAGAATGTAGAAACTCTCATATTCCATCGATTGTGATCATCTTAGTTACAAGCGAACATTAACAAAAAGATCACACAAGATACCAACTGCGAGATTGTGATCATCACTTTATCTTCTCAATAATTTGCAAAATGATTTTCTCCATGTCTAGATTCTTCATTGGGGTAAATGGCCGCTTCATCTCCTAAAAGAAATCCGCAATTTCCTAGAATTCAACTTTGAAGTAGGTATGATTCAACTAATGACGAGAAAAATAAAACTAATAAGTTAGTTGATAAAGTGTCACACAAGCAGAGTAAAGGCAAACTTCTGCGATATTCAACATGGATAACCAGTTAACATGTGATAGGAATTAAGGTAAACGTAGCCCTACTCCGTATTTAATTACCATTTCAAACATATAACTAAGAAAGAAGTAGAATGACTTGATCAATAATGTACATGTGCAGAAGAGGGTGATCGGCCACGGAAATATTTCTTTCACCCAGACTTGAGCTCAGACTCAGACTGCCAAGAGAGACGCCTAAAACACGTAGCCGGCATCGCACAGTCTATAAAATGAGCAATGCGCTTGACCTCGAGTATTATCGATACCCCCAATGGCTAAAGTTCTGAGTAATTTGCAAAAATTTGGAGAAGTTGATCTTGGGTTTCAGGGTAGAACTTCCTCGCAAATAGATAACAAGCTCTTTTCACTCCATTCCAAGCGCATGGTCGGACCATCGACGTCCTCTGATCACACGAAAGACATTTTATTGTTACACATTTCTTCCACGAGTGGAAATGAAACAATTTTGTTCTTACCTTTCCATCGCTTGTCACATGAATAGTCTCCTCAATTGTCTGCATTGATAAAGTCGCTACTATGTTAGCAATAAAATTTAAGAAATATATAAACAAAATTATTTTTCTACCCAAAAATTAAAATTTTAAAACTATTGGTATTTTTAGCCAAGTGCGAGAGACCCACAAATCTAAAATTTTGAAATTGTCGGTATTTAATAAGGCATATTTGCTGAAATCAAAGAAGTCAAGAAGATTACGGTAATGTTCTTGATAAGCTCGTATGTAACATCTTGCGCACGATATGCTTTTGGATGCCACTTCCCTTCGGACCAATCGACATGTGTCACTGACCAGTTTGCAATTCCACTAGGATCAACCATCTGAGACAAACAAAGAAGATACGGCCACTAATGCTTTGGAACCATAAAAATGAAGAATTGTTTGTGGGGACAAGATATACTGACGTTAAAGAGGGTTGGGAAGTAATGTTCGTCGGCATAGCAATTGCGGCCGTCCATATTTGGCTGAGAAACTCAAACACATGCACAAGCAATTACAAGTCATGGAAAATATGAATCCACTATTGAGCCAAGCTTGGTCCAGTCCAATAATAGAACTGTGGAGCAAAACTTAAAACTATTAGATTTATGTACTCATTCAACTAATGCAGGATCATTGTTTTATCCATCCGGCTCGTTCTTCATAACAAGGCATAAATTAAATAAGGTATGATTTATATCTGTAGTATTTTCCAGGATTCTTCTGGATTTCTCATGTATCAAATACAAGAAGAACAGATGCACTTTCAAAGGAATAGCATAACAGAGGAAAATCATGCAACGTGTTACCTGGCAATAATTCTTGAATTTTGTATAGTAAAGGCTGTCGGCCATGACTATGATTGCATGTTGTCGCTTCATGGAGAACCACTGAAACATTGATATTAGTTGTAATTTCCACATCAGATCTTTCTCATTATGATGGTGAGCCATGCGAGATCAATGAGTTTAGGCCCTCAAAATTTGGCCACAGAGTGGAGAACGTTGTAAATAAAATGGTAACACAATCAGTTAACAAATGCTTTCCCGCATTACCTGTGAACCTTTACGGAAGTCATTCTTTTCAATCTCAGGTAACATGTGAGGTGAATAACGTCCATTTCCAAGAGGACCGGGATCAAAAAAACTAGAGTAAAATGAAGACCGGAACATGTCAACTTCGTGGAAGAATTTTCCAACATTTAGTTGAATGAGGAAATTGACAAAAACAAATGGGTTCTTTACTACTCTACCAGTCAATAAAGCTGACATTTGCAAACATGAGATAGTTGTAAACATAGTTGAAGCTGTGAAGGGGCACACAACTGAAATAGAGATAGAAAAAGATGAATAAGTCAGAGAAAATTAAACCAAATTGAACACAGATTGAAAGAGGAACATGACATTTGCCTCAGTCACCTTTCAGACAACAGGATGAAATGCTGGTTATGAGGGTCTAAAAGGGCTTTTGCCAACAGTCTCCTCTCTCCATCAACCATTGAAAATTTTCCCCAGTCAACCTGGAAAAAAAAAAATTGTTGCTGATTTCATGTCTACAGGATGTTCGAAATTTATCAATACTGAAAACATATTCATAAATGTCTTTTATGGCCAGCGTCTCTTCCAACAAAGATCATAATAGTTAGAGAATCAGTATCTCAAACAACTGCTGAAATCTTAATATGAGAACATATGACGATTGATGGCTAAATAAATAGTTCTTCAAGGGAAGTATATGAGACGACCACTGATTAGAGGTAGGACCAGTGGGTTCGTATACGATTTTAATAAAAAAATCAGCTCCAATGGGTCGGGTTTTATAAAATTATGTCTAAATTAAAACCAACCGAATAATCAATCTCATCTAAATTCAAACTCAAAATTTTGGGTTCATTTCGGTTGGGTTCCCTTTCGGTTTCTTAATATTCAAACTCGTGGTTTATCGACACTAAGCAACTAAAATTCAATTATTCTTTTAAAACTTTTGAATTTGATTTTTTAACCGACCCATCGGATGGATCAGTTCAAAATTGAATCCAACTTAATCCGATTGTTCGATCCAAAACAAATTTGACACAACATTTTTAGTTGGTTTCGATTTAGGTTCACGTCAATTTTTTTAAAAATTAAAAATCAACCTGATCTAACCAGTATAGTCGGTTTGGATTTGTTTGACAAGTCGATCCGATTCGATTGTCACCCTTACCACCCATATTCAAAATCTGTTTTGAGATGAGATATCTGGTTTTATATACTTTGATTTTCATTTCAAATCACATAGAAAATATGTTTTTGCTTTGCATATGGTTTAAAATTTGATGTTCCTTCAAAGAATGTACTAAATTAGGTAGGCAGAAATTGGTAGAAAGATATAATATACACACACACAAAAAGCATGAGACACCCCAAATAAACTTGTAGTGGTAGTAATTTTCCAAAGAAGTGTCTGGTTTAAAACCAAATCCAAGCATTTTCCATCCTATCAATCTATGATGGTATGTCAGGTCATAAATTGTACATACCTTTCCGCAAGAACATATAATGAATTAGTCCACATACCATGTCACTATGAATGTCACGACCAATAAAGTATTCGGTCACATGTGCTGTGCTTTCAGTTGATGAATGGACATATATAGAAAACCTGTCCTCATGGCCCTGACGAAAAATACTTTCAGATGTACAAATTTCGTCTTCTAGCAATAAATATAAACTATTTAGCGAGCAGCCAAAAGACACATATCTTAATTAAAGCTGATGAATTTTCTTTAAAAACCAAGCAATAGCTTACACGAAAAAACTTTTCCCAGAGCTTCTCCAAGGGTAATGTACTTGGAATCAAGAACATGAAGGCAATTTTTGGATTCTTTGATTGAACAGGAGGTGTCTTCAGAATTTCCTTGATAATAACATGAGCTGCTGTCTCTTCATCGGTTAACTCTCGGGAAGGAATAATTAGAGGCTGAATAAAAGGAGAGCAACCAGTGGAAAAGAAATAGCATGATGCAGAGCTTCTTGGAGGGTAAACATAGGCCCCGACCAAAAATAAGCTCACCACGGACACCAATACAACAATCCAAATAGGGCCTCTAAATTTTGGTCGATGTCTTGATCCTGGCATGATCACAGGATCACTTAGACCCAGAGGCCAAGATCGAGCAGTCTTCATTAACAGTCAAAGCATGTCTGCAGCACCCCCACTTGTTTCAAATACTGCACAAAGGGCCAAGTTCAGCTCAGTGAAAATGACTTCAATGTATCACCAATTGATATCGCCTATAGATCATGGCGTCTAAATCTTTCAGATATTAGATGTTACGCTCAATAAGAACGTAAAATCAAAATTAAAAATAAAATGAAAGCCAAGGAAAAATCACAAAGAAAGAGCATGCAGATTACTCCCACCAATATACGCTTTCCGACAGTAATCCGGGTCGCCGACAAAAATTGATTCGATGAAATGGAAATTTTCAATTGGCTTTCGGTCTCTAAAGATGTACACCAAAGTAAAAACGTATTCTTATTTCCATAAAAAAATAATAAAAACAGCGACTATAGCTCAGATGTGATTTCCCTTGCGATTCAGCTAAAAACCAACAAAAAAGGTTTTTCACGAACAATAGGGAAAAGAGGCATGTAGCGCGAGACAAAACAACGAGAAGCAAAAGAAATGAGGATAAACAGAGTCGAAATAGTGTGAAAGCCAAGAGAACAACCAAAAAAAAGGAGAAAAGAAAAACAAAGCCAGATGCCTCAAGAACCTACTAATGGCGTCGGGGATGAAGGGGAATCGAGAGCGAGGACAAGAGATGAAGAGAAAAACAAAGCGTAGGGAGATCTGAGATCTTCCTCTCTCATCGGTGCTGTAAAAATGGAGGAACAGCCAGAATGTGTTCGGAGGATTGGCACTGTAACCCGAGCTAGCGGAGTTCCTCAAAGGCAGAGAAGGACTCGATTAGCTTCCCGTGCTGACATGTACGGTCTCTCTGACGAATAATCTGTTGAGTTAGTCTTTAATTAATAAATAATTATTTATTAAATTAATTTAATGATACTTCACAAAATATGAAAAAACGATAATACGAAGATTACTCGTAATCTATTAAAGGTCATTGACCCTCGATAATATATTATTAAAAATGAGTTTGGTAATATAATGTTTATAAAATAATAAACGCCCCCCTCCCCCCTAGACCCCGCGGAGTGTAGTTGAACAAGGCGATATTCAAACGTGAACTTCGCTAGGAAAACGGATAAAATGAACTTTGACATTTGATTTCTTAAGAAAACAGTGATGCTTATGTTACCAGCTTAAACAAATTAACGATACATCAATTGTGACCACTTGTAAAAATTCTTTCATTACATTAATAGAAATTTAGCGTAGCATTCAATCTTCAAGAATGAAACACTCTTTCTCGCCTTTCGGCTGTCTTAACTTGCAATTGCCGCTGTCCGCATTCTAAAATCCCCATAGGGGTGGAAACTAGGTATTCTTTTGGTTTTAAAAATTGAAGCGGAATATGTGGAAAAAAAATTATATGAACCAAATCTAAATCAGACCGAATATTTAAGATCGGATCTGGTTTTACTTGCTTCATAAAAAAAATATATTTATTTTATAAATTTCATGCAACGATGCAGTGCAAAATAGTATAATTTTAACATTTCAAACAAAAGGATTTTTCTACGCAAATATAAAATCAAAGAATAATATTAAATCTAATAAAATCTTATCATCAACAAAAAAATTTAACTTGCAATACAAATTCGTATAATTTTAAGATTTAGTTAGTGTGGGCTCGATTTACCAATCATGGTTTGGTTGTGCTCACCCCTACTTAACCCTCCATAGCAGATGTCGCCCCTCTTTGCTTGCACTACTCAAATTCACCATGTTCTTCACATGGTTGTCTTCTAGTCTTGAGTTTTGCTTTATTATACCGTGTAAAAAGCATTTAAACCCCAAGTTTTAGAAAATTCAACGAATCAAAATTTAGCCACTGCAAACAACAAGTTAAATTGTCGTAGTTGAAGTAGAAGTCCACGAAACTAGATTACTTCAAAACAAGCAGCGGACATGGCACAATATTCAAATTTAGTGGATTATTTAGAGACGTCATCTTGTTTCTTACGTTTTCACTCAGTAAAAGAGTTCCCGAGCCGTCTCATAATTTGCATCACTGTAAGCAACAAGATTGATATGAGACTCAAATGGATAAAATAGGCCACGACTAGATGTTCCTTAGAGATATCGAATAATACGGTATATTCTTGTTTGTTACCAAGAATAACTAATTGCGCTTTATATTAATCAAGCGATCCATCAAATCAAAGTTTGATCGAGTAAATCTATTTA
This sequence comes from Begonia fuchsioides, assembly GCA_003255005.1. Lineage (NCBI taxonomy): Eukaryota > Viridiplantae > Streptophyta > Magnoliopsida > Cucurbitales > Begoniaceae > Begonia > Begonia fuchsioides. The sequence goes on from QAOC01009939.1 coordinate 62,301, forward strand.
CAACCAATTTGCTTAATATCAGGAGGACAAGGAACAAGGTCTCATGTATGGTTTGCTTTAAGAGCTTAAAGTTCTTTTTTCATTGCTTTTTGCTAGCATTCATATTTCACTACTTTAAAATTACAAGTAGGAATGAAAATTGAAGATATTATAATATGAAGAGAAGTGTGAGGAAAATCATATCGATTAGGAATCCTACGAGTTTTGGATGAAGGAGAATCAAATGTCGAGTCGAGTTAGTCTTAATAAGTGACAAAGTGGACGCAGTTTCTCATACACAACTCAAGGTATGAATCAAGTAGAAGTCGTGTCGAGGTTATCGGATATAAGAATAAGATTTAACTCGAGTAATGTTTTAGTGTGGCTCGAAAAAAATAATGATTTCAAAGAAGATACCGTGTCGAGACACACGCAATTTGTTAGAAGATATATGATAGCACATGCAGCATTTTTGTAAAGTACTATACCTCATAAACAAACATTCAACGGAATGAGCAGAAAGTTTGTGACATTCATAAGAAGACAAGTGAACAAAACAAAACATAGCCAAAAGTATGAATGTCTAGATAACAAGGATGTGCACGATGAAGACGATAATATGAAAAATTAAAGTCTAAAACACTAGAAGGCAGAGTATTAATGACAAATATACAAGTAGTTAAGGCTTCTATCTAGAACTTCTGTAAAACAAACGAGTCAAGTAATAATGTACAAGTAACACCTAAGAGATAATGATTTTTTCCTTCCATCAACACTACTTTGTTGAGGCATATAAGGACATGATCATTGATTGTTGAGATAGAATTCTTTTTTGTGGAAGAGAGATTTTGAAACTCATATGACATGTATTCACCCAATCATTTATGATACAGTGTGACAAGCTAATGAAACAAAATTTAAAATAGAGAAATGAAAAGGAATTTTAGACCCGTTCGCGAGTATCTTCCCCAGTATCTGATTTGCACAGTATAACCATGATGATAAAAAAACATTATAATTATGATAAACGAATTGACCAACTAAAATGTGATTGGTAGAGAGGTGTGGTGATACAAATGCATATTTGATGGATGAATTAACATCTCCAATAGATAATTTATCACAATTGGCAATCTGGATATAAGATGAGCCGTCATAGGATGGAACATTTCAAAGAGAACTCGATGAATAGTGTCATATGGTTAGATGTACCTGAATCAAAAAAGCCAAGTTAGAGAGAGATTTGATATGTTACCATGAAGACCCAAAGCTCAAAATACTGAAGTAATCATTTGTTGAATAAGTTGTCAAGTGACAGTGGTGGTTTATCCTGCATTTGTTGAAGTAGATGGTGGTGCATCACTAATAATTACTTGATTGGCAAGAGTAATGCTTTATTCCCTAATTATATAGAAATTCAGATGATATACCACTTCCTAAATTCTATATTGTAATATGTAATGGATATTTACAATTTTGGACTAATTCATCTGACTGAGCAACTATCCCACGAACGGTAATTCTAAAGATTGTGGTTGATAATAAGTTATAGTAATAATTAACAAAATAAGAATAAAATTAATAAAATATTAAAAGAAATTACAAAAGATGCATTCTTTTGTGTTAGGGATGGGTACAATCCGGTAATGAGATGAATCTAGACTAGAAACATCAAATGCGATGCAGACTAAATAGGAAATACTAAACTCTTACCAAATGTTAGGTTTTAATTGTTAAATAATTTAATGAATTTTCTTGTCTAACATATTTCATGCATTTCAAGCTCCACAAGCGAGCCCAAGGTGCAAGCTTTTGGGCTCGAGCAATCGCCGGGAGGCCAAATCGCTTTTCTCAATCGAATCATTAATATTTTGAAATCAAATAAATTAGTGTAAGTGAAAAATTAGAAAATATGATACAATGTAAATATTGTGCAAAAAACACGCTTACGAATCGACTATTAACACTATTGATAGACTTAGTAAAAAAATATCATTTTAACGTGTAAACGAAATGACACAACTACAGTTAAAGGGTAGTGGTAGTAGTAATTTTGTACATTCACATGAAAGATTAAGAGAAGATGTTGCAGAATATGTAGCACAAAACTAGGGGTGGGTATGGGTAGGTTCGTCACAGTTTTATCTCAAAATAAAACCGAAACTGAAATTTATGGTTCTAGATTTTTTATTTTGTTTCAGTTTTAACCGAGTACAATAAAATATATATATTTTTATTATAGTTTGACTGAGTTTTAAGTAATTAGACAAGTTTATAACGAATTTTTAGATTTATATCAAATTTTATTAGAGTTAGGGTCAACTTGTATTCGATTTTAGAACTTTTTTTACTCACGGTTTCAGTTCGGGTTTAACATTTTTTTATAAATTAGTACAAAGACCAAATTAAAATCTGCGATTCCAGTTCAGTTTGCAGTTTTAGTCCGATTATGTCCACCCCTACTCAAAACAAGATTCCTCAATCGATGTTTGATAGTGAGACGAAATATTTATTCAATAATATATTAATCTTAATTTTAAACAAATTCTTCGTAGTATATTAGGTGCTGACATTATTAAAAACTCAGTTAATAGTTTTATTTGCAAATATACTTACTATGTTTATTTGTATTAATTCTAACTTTTAAAGTGAACGTAATGTTTTTAGATACATAGTTCTCATTTATCATTTTACTAATGAAAATTGACATCTAAATATAAGAATATTAAAAAAATTTAATTGTTAATATTCTCATAGTGTTATTATAATTTATCAATATATTGTAGTTATTTTACAATAATATTCTATTAAAGATAGATTTTTTAGTATTATTTTATATAATCTTTTCACTAATGATGTTTGTCTTTCTCAATGTAGGAGATTATTTTAATAGGATAGTATTCAATCTTCGTTTTTTCATATACAATGTGTTTGTCGCATTTTAAATATAATAATTAAAGATGAAATACAAATTGATTTTCTCTCATATACATCTATTAGAAATACAATTTCTTATATTAGATCATTTAATACTCAACAACAAGAATATACAAAATTTTGTAAATCCTCTAATATGAAATTAAGAAAAA
>QAOC01009939.1:65915-79511 GCA_003255005.1 Begonia fuchsioides
AAGTCAGAAAATTCTAGACTCGGCTCGCTCGAGCTGCTAAAATGCCAACTCTAATGACACATGAATAATGTTTAGTATTCTATTTAACATGCAATTAAATAATAATTGAGATGTATGTTGAATTGAGTGATTAATTCAATCGAGTAAAAAGTCAAAACTATTTATAACAATTTAGTAGGATTGCCTACAATATTTGTAATATAGAGTTTATTTTCTAAGAGAATTGAATCGACACTAGTATTATCTCTTACTTTAACTCTAGCTTTGTTATTTTTACTTTATCAAATAAACACCTAATTTGTACTTACTTTTATTATTTTTCACAACGGACTGAAAGTTGAAACTTTATCTTTTAGAGATGGATATTTATTACTTAATTGCGATACGTGCACTTGTCTAATGACACTATTTTTGCACAAGTCTTTGACTTCACGACGGCAACCAAATTTTCAATTTTTAAAATTTGAGTGAAAAACTTATAAGGCAGTCACATTTTTATCTTGGTTTCACTTCTTCTCAAGGAATCGATTAATGCAACTTGAAGATAACCAAAAATTATGTCCACAAACATGTTTGCTTTATTTGACCTAATATCATTATTGCCTTTTCCGAGTAAATTCAAATTTTAAACATATTTTCAAATGCTTGCAATTAAATAAATTCATTATCCATATTGCAAGTGCTGAAACCATGTCACCACACACGTTAAGAAATAATAAGTAACTTTGTTAAAGAATACTTCTAAAATAAAAACATGATTAATTGAATTTCATCATGAAGTTAATAAAATTCAATAATCCGTCTTTTTTTATGATGGCATATTAATGTATGCTCGACTAAACAAATTTCCAACTTTTTGGTTAGTCCCCATAAAACACACATATCTACCGTCAAGCTTTCCCGCATAATTAATTCATTTAAACTCTCCGTATATGTATGCACTGGGTGAATATGCATAAACAAAATGAAATGGGTTGCATCGAGTTAAGCAGAGCCATCAATGGCGAGGATATCACGAAGTGACGAAGAAGATAGCCGTATAGAGAGGAGATGAAGACCGGGCTTAACCCAAAATTAGTTCTTAAAAATATTACACTTAGAACCTGTTGCAATTCAAAAAAATACCCCAAATTAATAAAAATAATAAATAATTATTCATTGTAATTATTGTATCAAGTTTTATTCTACGCATATATATATTTTTAATAGAATAAAACATGAAATCTTCGTAAATGAAAAATACACTAGCACTAAATAAATTAAATTTGTAAGAAAATTCGAGAAGGTAGGAGGAAGCGGGAGAAGAAACTTAGCGCACACCCTCTCTCTCCATCTACAATGTACAGGCGCCCGCTCCACGGCTTAGCCCTTGGCGCGTGGCATAGGCATTGATTCTTTTCCTGCATCTTCTGTTCATCCAACTCTTCCTCTGTGGTACAGCAAACTGATAGTTCGAGTTATTTATCAGATTCTTTCTTTTCTAGGTACGCTTCAGTTCCCTTTCTCTGTGCCTCCATTGTTTCGATCCTCCTTTTGTTTTCCGTCTCTGTTTTTAGGTTTTGATCCCTATGTTTGATGAAAAACGTGCGATCGTTCATTTTGGGAACTGCAAAAGTTGATTTATTACTTCGGATTGGTTGATATTATTTTGCAGTCATTCATGATGTAGCGGTGTTGCCTCCCTTTCTTGTATATCTTCTTTAATTTGTCTTCCTTATTTGGCTATTGGCTCTTGCCTCACCGTCTCCGTATGTTGCGTCTTTGATTGAATGATTTCTTAATTGGAGGGGCTCATTGGAACACGTTGTTTGTGTGCTACTCATATCAGGAACTGGAAGCAAACGAAATGGCCGAGGACAAAGGCATTAAGGAGGCAGGAAAGAAGGACACTGCCGATATTGTCAGTGATCATACCACGACTTCTCGGACTAAAACGAAGAAGAGTCGGGGAATATTCTCTAAAATCTGGAATGGAATTTCCAGAGTACGAGGGGATGACTTTGAGAAGAGGCTTCAAAACATCTCTAAAGAAGAAAGTGTTGTTTTGACTAGGCTAAAGAGAAGATCCCAAACTTGGCGCCATATTAGCCGAAATATTATTCTATTTTCTGTAGTTTTTGAGGTACTTTTCTTCCTCATGAACTGTTTGCTATCTCGTCCAACAAGAGTTGGATGTTTTCATTCTTAAACTGTGCTTTTATCTTACTGTCAAGTGAAAGCGATTGAAGCTTCTGAAACCTTATCGCTTACCATCCTTCTTGAGATAATTGATAAATACATGTGAGATTACTTCTGTCTAAGCTTATTGGGGGCATCGAGGGTCATTGATTAAGGTTGTAGCAAGATTCAAACTTACTGAGGTTTCCTTATGAAAGGTTGACATAAATTTTAGTATGCTTGCTTTGACTTTCCTGCTTTAGATTCCGTGATGGTGTCTTTTTGTCCTTTTTGCCCATGATGGGTTACCTTTAAATTTCATGTGAATAAATTGTAGAGTCTTCAGATTTGACTTGACTTCTGGGAGATGTTTTTGTGAAATTTGTTAATTGATTTGAACCTTATGTTGCTTCTTAATATAGATGATGTTGGCTTTTTTTTTCATTTTTAAATAGTTTTAATTACTATTCAAAGACTTAACATTGTAATTATAACTTGTACTTCCTTTTTTATCATTGTGTCCGTCCTATGAGATATGAAATGTTAGTCAGGTGGTAGAACTAAGCTTTAAAAGTAGAACTTATGCGATGAAAAATAGTGGAGAAAAACAGGGAGCAGGTCTGTACAAAACCTTTCTTATTACCTTAAATTATGATAGATTACCTGCTTCCTAGGAATCTCGAATGAGCCTTCATTTGCTGAATATTCTGCTAGGGTTACTTGTAATCCTGGTTAAGTGTAGGTTGGATGCTATTGGTGGGTTCCTAGTAAGAGTGAAAAAAAAGTCATAGCTTTCTAGGTCCTTTTTCTGGTACAAAACAATTGAAAAAACTTTCACTTACAGGACATTTCTGGTCCATTTGTGCACCTTTTTGATGATTTCTAGCTTGCTTTGATAAAATTACATCGTACATAGCTGCTCCTTCTCTTTGTTTGAATGATATCTTAATCTACAGTTTCAACTTTCAGATCATTGCAGTTGGTTATGCTATCATGACTACTAGAACTGTGGATCTGAACTGGAAGATGAGAGCCTTTCGAGTTTTGCCGATGTTTCTTTTGCCCGGCTTATCAACTATTATTTATTCATCAATTATGAGTTTTACAAAGATGCGTAAGTTTTTTTAAATTCTTCATATTCCTGTTGGTGCATCTGTTTATATCAAGTCAGCTGCATCTTTTGCTATTGGTACTATTTAATGCTAAATAATTCAATTTTTCGTTATATTTTTATTCATCGATATTCCATCATCTTCCCAAATCTGTATTTTGGTTTTTATTATTGCTGAACTAGCCCATTCACAAGTCAAAATATCACAATTACATCAATTTTTTTCACGGTTGTAGAAGATAAATTAATTAGTAGAATAGAAGAGAGCCCTTAATGCTTATCATATAACTCCTTGATTTTAGTTTCTAGTGGTGAGAGCTTTGGTTTTAAAGATGGGTTTCTTTTAAAGTCCCAGTTTAGATCCCACTTACTGCAAAATCATTAGCTGTGTGTCTCCTGCTAGTATAATGATTTACCCTGATTCAGTAATTTAAATTTGTAAAAGCAAGGACATGAATCTCTTGGGAGGTAAATGAGGTGTGGGGACATGGTCTTTTAATTGTATTTTTCTGTACAAAACTCGCAGAATGAAAATGGATGTCTCTGCCAGCCATATGTAGTCACTTGATGTGATCTAAGCCTACCAAGTGGAACTTAGATTTCCAACTGTAGCTTTGGTATCCTTATATTTTTCTAACTTTTAATTGTATGTGGAGTTGTTAATAGATTCATCTGTTATTTGACTTTAGGAGATCGGAAAGATCAGAAAACTCTTGAAAGGCTTAGATCTGAAAGGCAAGCAAAAATAGATGAGCTTAAAGAGAGGACTAATTATTACATCACTCAACAACTTATTCAGGTGAAGCTTGATACCTAATGATGATGACTTCCTCACAGCATATTTCTTTGATGTCCACTTATTTGTCTGGCTTTCAAACTTAATGGCTATGATTTAAGCCTGAAACTGTTGCAATAATTTGAAGAATTAATGTCAGCCAAAAGAAACTATTATTCATTCGTGATCTTTTTTTTTCATTCTTAATGCTTTTGAATTGTATGTGGAACTTTTGCTCACAAGTGATTAAGAAATGTAGAACTACTATCTCCTCTTTTTGTGATCGAATGCTTGATAATAATCTTGATTAGTGAGAATTGAATAGACTGATAGTATATCACAAGGAATATGTTTTACAAGGAGCTAATTTTAACAAGAAATTGTCACGAGTTGCTTTGGTGCTGTGGAGCAGTATGTGAGATGAAGAATTTGACATAAAGGAAGCAAGTTCTGAGTGATTTTAAGCAATCTCACGTTTGAAAGGATTCTTTTTTTTTTTAAAAAAAATTCTGATAAGGATTCGGAAAACAGAGAGAATTTATTTCAAAAGTCAAATTATATATTCCTGGTAAATTGAAAATTGAAAATATAAAAAAGAAGGAAAATGGTTGATAAAGACCGTATGCATTACATGCATTCCTTGTATAAAAAATGAAAACTTATTCTGGATTTTCGACTATTTGTTTGGTCACATCTAAAATGTTTTTCTTAGCTGTAATTTTGATGTGCAGAAGTACGATTCTGACCCAGCTGCGAAGGCAGCAGCTGCCTCTGTGTTAGCGTCTAAGCTGGGTGCAGATTCAGGCTTCAAGGTGTTCCTTGAGAACGAGTCGAAGCTTAATGTTGAATCAGGAAAGAGCAATGATGTTGAAATTATGCAATCTGGCAGCCTTAGAAATAGAAAACAGGGTCAAACACAACCTAACAGTTTGGGAGGCAGTCCATCGCTTCCTTCCCATGAGGAGACACCTGTTTCTGCTGTGTCAGATAGTCACCATCGTTCTGAGCTCACTCAGCTCGTAGTCAATCATCACAATCCTCAAGTACCAGTTGCCAAAGATGGGGGATGGGTCACGAAGATAGCAGCACTACTTGTGGGTGAGGATCCAATGCAGTCCTATGCACTCATTTGCGGAAATTGTCACATGCATAATGGTAAGCAGTTGAGATTCATCATATGATCATTTCGCAGTTATCCATGGCCACCAATGTTCTGTCGTTGATATATATTGTTGTCAAACAAAGGTTTTTTGTTTCTTTTGTAGGGCTTGCTAGGACGGAAGATTTTCCTTACGTGACATACTACTGCCCTCATTGCCACGCCCTTAACAGGCCAGAACAATCAGATGAGCAGGTGTCTGGTTCCATTATCTCGAGTCTGGGCACCGACAAATCCAGAGACAGTGGTGACGCAGCAAATTATGCCAATCTTTCTCAAGGGGAGATTGTTCTCTCTTCCAATCAGCCCACGGGAGGAATTAGTTCAAAGGCTGCGTCCGAAGCAATAGTCGCGTCAGTTTTGGCCGATCAATAGACGGATTTGTTTGGAGCCCAGTGATAAATGGAAGTCAATAGTTTCATTTTCATTTGTTCTTTTTGCGGAACTCTGTTTCATGGGTTGCTTCCTTCTTGAGAGTGTAACTGGACAGCTGTTCGGGTACTTAGTTTTCGACTATGGTAATGCCAGTTGGCGAGTTGTAGATTAAAAGGCATGGTTGTAGAAGGCATCAAGATAAATTTTCCTTTCCATAATGTGAATTAGGTTTACTTTTAGAGGGGGTGCTTCTTTTTTTTTTGGATAAGGGGGTGTTTCTTTTTTATGACTATGAGCGGAAAGGCGTGTGCAACCATTCCTGGATTGGCGTGAAAGGCGTGCAAGTCCGTTGTGGAAACATAGCTTCCAATTTAAATCGTCTACAAGCCAAGCTTCTTCAACTATAAATTCATGATTGGGCTAAAAAGAAATAGAAAGAAATTAGGTGGTCGAAGCATCCAGTCAAGTAACAAAACTCCAATTGCACAAATAACGACATTGGTGTTGAGATGCAGAGCGACACTTCCAACATCATAAAAAAAGTACATCAGTCATAAACTATCAATCCCGATAATAAATTACAAATTCCATTCATAGTTCAGTATATAATACACACCCCACAACCTTTGACACGGGGTGTAGTTTCCCCGGAAAGAGGGAGATTTGGTGGGCTAAAATTCAAGTTTTTTTTCAGATAATCATAGCCCTACCCAGTAAGAACGTCCATTGCAGTTGTGGATGGGTGATACAGAAGGGTACGTCACACACCACTCGTACCAAACCTGCACAATTCGATCAGATTTTCATCGCTTACCAAGTACACTCTAATGTAATAGGTCAGAGTATTCATCTATTTACTACCCATTCTCAACCTAGAGCTTATGTACTTTATCGCAAGTTTGTGGGGAGGAAGGATGATAGCAAGAGAGAAACCTACCTTTGTAGGACCACAACAACGCCAGAAATGGAGTTCTAGAGACGACCCAGGCTGCAGGCATAGCGGAGTTCTTAGAGGGAAAAAAATTGCAAACCTGAATAAATATAATTTTTCAGATTTGCGCCAAATTGAAGAGAGAGGAAGAGAAAGAAGAGAGGCCTAAAAAACACCAGGCAATATACGCGCAAAGGTGTCTTACTTTCATAAACAAGAAAATCAAACAAATACTAAGGAACATACCAGCTGAACATGTTTGGTGTTGCTGTCGATGGTTCAATACCAAGATGCACATCTTTGTATAGTACTGCATCAAAATAGCCAGCCAATCCTAAAAGCAGTATGGCATGCTCAGGCTCAGATTTATTTTAATTAAAATGAAATTTATTAAGAAAAAGATTATTGATAAGCAAGTATCCTTTTCAAGTGCTAAAAAATAAGAATTATAGATTTTTCATGTTTTCAGGACACATTTCTGCATTTGGAACGGGGTAACAAATCACTTTACCATGCACTAAGGTTGATCCAGTGCTGGTGGGTATTTCAAATCTCATTGCTTTGTAGCGCTGATTGCTTCCATGAACTGAGGGTTTTGGATGAGTAAATGTAAAGACCTACAAGAAGCAACACGGAAAACTTACAGATGGCAACCAACAATAGTAAGAACTATGGCCACGTCAACAGATAACCGAAGGAAACCAATTCTACGGATGTTAAAACTAAACAATGGTAATTATTGTAATAGAAAAATTTACGAACTGGATGATAAAAATTAAGAATTTACGAACAAGGGAAGTGCAGACTTACATGTTGAGGAGGAGCAAGCTTAGCTATATTATGTAATTTGACGACATAAGCAGTTTCAAAGTGAAGAATGTCTTTATGTGCCTTGACCTACAAAGTTCATGAAAGGAACTTAGATGAAATTCTTCATATTAAACCAATTAATTTTATCGAACAGAGAAGGCTCATACATCGTTGTATAGCTTTGCAGCAGTCACAGGCTGGAGGAAACTCGTGTACCTAAAAGAAGCATATTGCAATCGAAGTTTCAAACATTTCAATTAAAAAAGAATATACAGAAAATAACCCAATCATTAGATTCTTAATGATAAACTCCATCATGTTAACCCAGTTGAACCCATTAGAATAGTACATCAAAATGTTCAACAAATTAGTATGAAGAGATAATTAAACACAATCAGAATCAAATATATACAGCAGTCGCAATAAGGATAACTTACGATGATGGAATCGATATCCCATCTTCCTTCAAAAACCTCTGGGCTCCATCAAGGCACTCAGGAGATAATTCATTATCGCCAAATGAACCAAGCAATTCACTTACCTTAAATAAGAACAAAGAAAATAAGTACAAAGGCTCATCCAACAAAAATAAAGGGTGTGGTGTCCAAGGACAAAGACATACTAAAATATCAGCCTTCTCAGGTGCATCCCAGTGGCGCATATCACTGGAAACTATTGTCACTAGATCTTCCCAACCCTCAAGTTTAACTAGGTTCTGCCAAAACAAACAAATTAGTGTGGCACATTTCACAAGCAAGCTGACTCAAACTTCAAAGGATTCAGTTAGTAAATAAAAGCAGCACATCATAAGATACATTTTAATATTGGCAAAGGAAGAAAACTTTAACTAATGACTGCTTGTTTAAAAGCTGTTCTATTATCGGAAATATAGAGCATAAACAAATTGATATTATCTAGGCTACTATATATGTGTATATATATATATGCATATGCAGCAAAAAAGATCGACACTAAATTAATGTGTAAATAATTTCAGATAAACTAAAACTGCCTTCAGAAAATGTAGAGACACAATCCTTTCCAATAAACTTGGAGATATGATGTCATGATTAGGAACATGAGAAGTGAATAAAGAATTCCTCGCTAATTCTCCATTTGCTTTAGTTAAAATGCAGGAATATAACGTAAAAAAGACTTTATAAACTAGGTGTGGTGAACATGAAGCACCAGGCAGGAAAAGCAAGCGCTAGAATGTGCAAGCTCTTCTAAGCTGTAAACGGGTCAGAACGCATGACGTAAAATTTAAAACTCACATGGAGTGTGACAATTGCATTTGGATTTTTTTCCACCGCATAAATCTTTATTTTATGCCCATTTTCTTCAGCTGCCTATGTAATACAGATTAAGAAAGTGAATGAAAAAAAAAGTTCTCAACTTTATGCCAATCAGAAATAAAATGTTCAATAATCCAGAGATCACAAATGAATATACCTGTAAAGATGCCCTCACCAGAGGTCCACGCCCAGCTCCTACAACCATTAACACCTGTCCACAGAAAAAGTTCACCAACTCTCTTGTTAAAATTAGAGTGGCATGAACATTGTTTAGAGTATTATAAAATGCAAAACATAAGAGAATTTTAAAATACACGCACAGGAAGCTATTTTTAAGCTTACCATAGTCACCAAGGATGCCTTTTCCTCTGGGACCCTGTCTAGCAAAGCCTTTCAAACTGCTCTTTGGTACTATGAAAGAGGATAATAGCAACTATAAAATACAAGACAAAAGAAAAACATAAAGAACAAAATGTTTACTGCTTCAAGAAATTGCCTTAAAAAAGCAAGATAATTAAAGAATTTTTCTCTAAAAAGAGCGAAAAATGTTTGAGTTTCTTCAATAAAACTTTGAACAGGCGTAGCCAAATCTTTCTAGCACTACAGTTATTGAATGATTAACTTTAAATAAATATTAATTACTAGTCTCAACTTTAGGATTATTTGCACCGGATACCTTAAATTTTTTCTTAGTAATGAACACCTTGGATTTAAATTTTTTTAATGAACACATTTCTATGATAGTTCTTCTAGTGTAGAGTCTTTGATGATGACTTTAATCTTTGATGAAGAATGTTAGCTTTTCCATGATACATATCTGGCCACAATCGCCAACAAAATCACCAAAATGAGTCTCATATAACACATCTTCCAGAGAAAGACAAGAAAATAACACATGGTTGGGAGAGTGAGAGTGAGAGAGTAGGAGACAGATTGACTACCGAATATTAAACATTGTCATTCAGGTTTTCTTTAAAAATTTATTAAGTTTGAGTTATTCATTGTCAGAAAAAAACTTACAAGGTAGCTACAACAAATACCTCTAAAGTTCGTAATGCTAACTGATGTTTGTATTAAAATATATTGAAAAAATTACAATTTTAATCCAATAAGACAATCGAGTCTTTCGCTAATACCTCTCAAAACATATCCACAAAAGTTCACACACACTGTCATAAAAATGAAAGAAGAAGAATATGTGAATGCCCAGCTGAAATCAAAGTACTACCTGAAGGTATTTCATCGTATCTTTCTCAAAGGTCTCATAAGTTTGAGCTTCCAAATTATCCATAAGGGGCTGTTGGGGGTGGGGATGAATAATATTGGATAAGAATAAAAACCAAGAGCTGAAAAATGTTCTACAACAGTTTCACATAACAGAGAAAGAAAGATCCAACTTACTTGCAAAGGCGACTGTAAAAAGTCTCTATAGCCAAGCTGGCACGAGAAAATGATATGGTCAAACGATCGATAACACATAATGAACTCAAAATGTTCACATGTGAGAGAGAGAGAGACTGAAAAAGAAAATGAAACTACCTCTAAACGTTCTTGCTCAGAGAGGGGATCCATCCTTTGGTAGAGAAAACCAATATAGTCAAGATATTTTCTAAGAGGATGCTGATGAGCACCTAAATGGCGATCATAGAAAAGTGAAAAGCTTACAATGAGTTTAATCAATAGCAAGAAAAAAGGAATTATCTTTGAACTAAATTCTTTACATAAAATCAATTTCAATCATATATTGCAATAGAATCTTTTACTAATGACTATTTTAGGAAAATATCTTCAATTGATAGATTCTCTAGAAGTTCAAAAAGCCACAATATTCGGTTTCATAAGACAAAAAAATGATCTTTAAACATAATATATTTTCCGATTTAGCAGCAATTGATTACATACCGTGTGGATTGCAATCAATATCTTTGGCATTATTTGTCAACACAACACCCACATGTCCCCTCGAAATACTGTGCAATGGTTTTCTAGATATGACTACCTGTAAGGAATCTTAAAACTATCATTAGCATGAGTTCTAACCTTGGTTTTGTTGGAAAGATGTAGATCTTTCAAGCTGAAAATCCTACTCATGACACCAAAAACAGTATTGACATTATACAAGATACATTCAAATACAATTCCTATACCTGTATTGAATGATTAAAAAGACCAGTAATTAAGTTTTGGTGACGCTTTGATAGACAAGGATAACCATGTGCGTTTGTCAAAAATGTCTGCAAAATAAGAATAAAACAAATAGAAGGCTCAAATGAAAGCATTTAATTAATCAACTTGAAACTAAACAAAGATATGTACATCAGTACTAATAATGGCTGCTTTAACAGACTCTCCAAACCAGCGTTCAATTGAATCGGCTGAAGGCAGTGAATTCCTAATCAGAAAAGAGTTATATAATTGAGGAGAAGCATAGATAGCCAAATATGAGCAAGTATATCGATCTAACGACTTACAAAATGTTAAGGACAATTGACAACCGACTGTGATGTTCACAAAGTAGACGAAATGAGTTCCATAACTGCCAAGAATCTATCTGCAGATCATAGAAATGAGTAAGAAATGAGTAGAACCACGAACACTCAAGGATGGACAAAACATACTAAAAAATTGCATCTGAGAGCATTTCACAGGAAGCTGATGGATGGAAATAGCATGGAGGAAGAACAATTTAGAACCGACTATATTGAAAACTGGATCATACTAGGAACTATTTCCAGTAGCCAAGCTCACCATGTGATCGGAGTTTTCATCAGTAGAATCCTCATCAGACTTTGACAGTGGAATCCTCAGCCACAGCTATAAAGAAAGATGAGTGAGAATGTCTATAGCACTCTAAAAGTTCCAAGATAAAGATAACACAGGCACCTGCATATTGTTCAGACTCTGCAAAATCTGGTTCACACACCTAGCATAATTCCCACATGATTTCCCTTTAGGCACTGGCAGAAGGCATGCCTGCAGTACCCAGTGAAAATAAGATTTAAGATTCAGGAAATGGATGACAAAATTTATAATAGCTCAATGATCTTACAATACTGTAATGAATTTATAAGCACTTTCCTCTTTTTCAGATGTTAATAACCACCACAATATTTTTCTCAAATACCACACACCTGCAGAGATAGATGAGATGCCCAAGCAATTTCTTGCTTCAAAGCTATTTCAGAATCCATTCGTAGAACTTCATCATCAAAATCCAAGTCAATCCACGAGCTAATTTTTCCTGCAAGAAGATAAAGTAATAAACATAAATAAAACATATCTAATGCCTGATTATTTAAATGTAGAAAAAAATCAAGACAAGTTCATATCCTTCATTTTGAGGTAAAAATTAAGGTAAAAACCAAAAAAATGATCTGAGTTTCGGGTAAATAGGCTGATTTGAGCCTGAGTTTCGAGAAAATAAAATTTGAGCTTCCCGAACGCGTGTTGGGACGCAACTTAACTCACTCGGACGAATTGCCACTCACTCGGACTCTCACTCGGACGCAACGAACGCATGCTCGGACGCAACTTACCTCACTCGGACGAATTACCACTCACTCGGACGCAACTTGCGTCCGAACCCCATAAAAATCTTATAAATTGGTCTATTCTTTTATTGAAAATCATAACTTCGAAAAACAGTTTTATATCTGCTATAATGGTCAATAGCTCGAACAACTAGTGGTTAGCAACGACGAATAACGCCGACGAAGCAGAAGAAAATGAAGCAGATATATATTGGGTATACGAACCTAATACCTATGTGCCTCATTTTCAAACGTTTGACTGTAGATATGATGTAGATGATCAATAGTCTTCAGATGAGGTAAATATTATGGCTTCTACAACGCCACTTAAATTAGACGACGACGATGCAAACGAAGTTTTCAGCTTGCCCGTGGCGGCCGAGAGCGAGCTTTATCTAGATAAAAGGTATCTGTTAAATATTTGAAAGATAAAATAACAAAAAATGCATTATCAAATGAATATGAAATCATCTTTAAAAGAAGCGATCATAAGAGACTAACAACAATATGTGTAGATGGATATCCATGGCGCTTTCATGCTTTAAAGATGTATGATGAAAAAACAATTCAAATTAAACTTTTCGTTGATAATCATACTTGCGCTCGAGTATTAAAAATCGAATTGCATCAGCAAAATGGGTGGCGACCACCTACGCTGACAGGTTCAAGAGTCAGCATATGTGAAAAATCTTATCTATAATGGAGACTATACGCAAAGATCATAATATTGTGATAACTCCAAGGGTTGCAATTAATAGTCGCCTAGAAGCACGACGCGTCAATGAAGGATTTGACGAATAACAATTTTAATTTCTTCGACAACAATGGGGAGCTACTGTGATCCAACTCTGAAAACAGAATCGGCATCCAAGCTAAATTATTGTACGACACATGTAAATGAGCCGTTTCTGAGTTTGAACGAATATATGTGTGTTTGTTCACATGTGTGAGGAAAATTGTTGAATTTTCAAGACCAATTATTTCTTTCACCCATTATATATGATACAAAATTAACATGAATAATATTAAAAATAAAATTAAATAAAATTAAATAAAATAGTAACTTTTAGACTTTTTATTTCTAAACTACAATAATAATTTTTAACCTTTCATTATTAAAACAATAATAACTTCTTCCACAGTGCTTGGAATGACCCGAACATGAACCATTGATAACTAGAAATCTTGAGCATAGAAATTCATAGGGCAGACGTTAAATTTGGTGACAGTTTGCTTTTCTAAAAGTTAGATGAAATCAGCCCTAAAACATTGACAGATTTTTATTAAAATTGATTTTTGAGTTTAATACTAAACCAATTCCTCTTTTAAATTCAAATCTTTCTGATTATTTATTCTGATCATCTTCTTCAAGTTTTTGAACAAAATTTTTGGCAGTAGTTTTTTAAAAATATATGCAATTTGATCATGACTTGTGACGTGAATTATTTCACTT
>QAOC01009939.1:79552-109927 GCA_003255005.1 Begonia fuchsioides
CCCCCCCCTTTAGGTTAAACACGATCCTACACTTAATACATATGTGCCTCATTTTCAAACGTTTGACTGTAGATATGATGTGGAGGATCAATCGTCTTCAGATGAGGTAAATATGATGGCTTCTATAACGCCACTTAAATCAGACGACGATGATGCAAACGAAGTTTTTAGCTTGCCCGTGGCGGCCGAGAGCGAGCTTTATCTAGATAAAATGTACAAATCTGTTAAATATTTCAAAGATAAAAAAACGAAAAATGCATTATCAAATAGATATGGAATCATCTTCAAAAGAAGCGATCATAAGAGACTAATAACAATATGTGTAGATGGATATCCATGGCGCTTTCATGCTGTAAAGATGTACGATGAAAAAACAATTCAAATTAAACTTTTCGTTGATAATCATATTTGCGCTCGAGTATTAGAAATCGACTTGCATCAGCAAAATGGGTGGCGACCACCTACGTTGACAAGTTCAAGAGTCAGCATATGTGAAAAATCCTATCTATAATGGAGACTGTACGCAAAGAACATAATATTGTGATAATTCCAAGTGTTGCAATTAATAGTCGCCTAGAAACACGACGCGTCAATGAAGGATTTGACGAATAACAATTTTAATTTCTTCGACAACAATGGGGAGCTACTGCGATCCAACTCTGAAAGCAGAATCGGCATCCAAGCTAAATTATTGTACGACACATGTAAATAAGTCGTTTCTGAGTTTGAACGAATATATGTGTGTCTGTTCACATGCGTGAGGAAAATTGTTGAATTTTCAAGACCAATTATATCTTTGAACGAATATATGTTTGGATCATCTTCTAACGACAGTCGATATTGACTTCAACAATGGACTCTATTTTATTGCATATGCAGTAGTAGAGTCAGGGTACACAAATTCAGGGAGTTGGTTTTCTCGAACAACTAAGACAATATCTTAATAGTCTAAACGAGTTTGGGTGGACTATAATATCATATAGATAAAAGAGGACTTGTCAATGTAGTTCACGAGAAGTTTGGTGGTGCGAAACATAAATTTGTCTCAGACATTTATATGTCAATTTCTAAAAAAGCTTCCGAGGAGAAGTATACAAATTTTTTTTATGAAACCTTGCACATGCCTCAACTGAAGCTGAATTTGAACGCCAGATAACACGGTTGATTTGTCATAACCCGTTGGTTGCTGAATATTTAAGGGTATTCCTTAAAGAAACATGGGCAGCACAAGTCTTCTCATCGAACGCAAAATGTAAAATGAATTTGAATAATTTGCAGTGAGTCATTCAACAAAATTATTCTTCTAGCTAGAGAAAAACTCATCATCACAATGTTGGAGATTATACGAAAATCTATATCTATTCGTATTGTGAAAAGACACGAGAAGATGCTTTAAATTTCAGATGCTATGCCCGAGAATAAGGAAGATCTTAAATCTTGGGGCATCTTGGCGACCCACGTATCGCCCGACTCTAATAAGTTCATCCTCCGAAGTTGATAACAATCGAAGGCATCTTAAGGCCGCAGCGCCTTCATCTCCTCATCACGAGAAATCTCACTACATATAACATTTATGAGTTTTGTTATCAAAACTCTGTATGATAGGTTTTTATTAACCCCTTGTGAATATCTTCCATGTGGCGCAAAACTAAATATCTCGCATTAAACTAGGTTCCAGTATAAAGACAATCCATAATATACAAGCACATGTGAGTTATCAGTTCATGGTATCCATCCATGAGAAGAATGGTGTGAGACATCATGTTTCGCATCACTCGAGCGACCACATTGAGCTGATTTGCTCTCATCTTTGTCAAAGAATCAGGTCGACTATCTGACGCCCGAATCAACCTAAAAAATAATGTTTCAGCCCCCTTTACAATACAAGGTGCGACTTGAATGGAGTTGTAATACATCTCTTCATTATCATCCTCTGAATCATCTGCATATTCTATTACACGGTTGATATGCTCCGATGTAATTACCACCTCTCGCCCAAACATAAACGTAAGTTCATGATTCCGATCGCGCAAGAGGTCGTGGAAATAAAAATGAAGAGAGAAGACAAACGAGCCAACAAAATTAGTGTGAACGTTGCCACGGTCATGAAAGAGATGACTAATCAAATTGTCCAAATGTCGAATGTTACAGTTGTGGCAAATATAGAAACTACGCAAGGATCAATACTCTGAGAAGACGGTAGAAGAAAATGTGAATCTAGTCGTAGAAGATGAGAACAAAGATAATGACGTTCTCATGATGGCCCATAAAGGCACTATTCCAAATAGTGTCATAATGTGTTACCTCGACATCG
The DNA here is from genome assembly GCA_003255005.1 of Begonia fuchsioides. Classification (NCBI taxonomy): domain Eukaryota; kingdom Viridiplantae; phylum Streptophyta; class Magnoliopsida; order Cucurbitales; family Begoniaceae; genus Begonia; species Begonia fuchsioides. The sequence continues at coordinate 81,867 of QAOC01009939.1, forward strand.
GTGCTAGCAATCATATGTGTTGGGATAAACATTTCTTTATTGATATGCAAGAGATAAGAGAATGACATGTGTCTTTTGGAGATGCATTGAAGGCCCAAGTCAAAGGCAGAAGTAAAATATGTTTTCCATAAGGATGGAAAATAAGGTAATATGAAGGATGTCAATTATGTACCAGAATTGAAGAGTAATATTCTCAGCATGAGACAGTTATTGGAGAAAATGGTGTTCGATTTTCATGAAAGATCGGGTGTTGCACTTAAAGAATAAACACGGCCGATTACTCGCACATGTAGAGATGACGAAAAATCAAATGTTCAAACTCAACTTGAAGAATATACAAGAGATGTATTTGCAAGTAAACATGGAGGACAAAACAAGCTTATGAAACTTACAGTATGGACAACTACTGATATGATCTTAACTGATATAGATTGATCAGTGATTGAATGCAGAATATAAAAGAAAGTAAAGATAGAAATGGAACCTTGACCCGAAGTCGACAGACGTTTGAACCTTCGATTAGAAAGAGCTTAAGACCCAAAACAATAACACGACTAAGATCCTTGGATAGGAAGACGCCACAAACGAAGGGATTCTGTTTGATAAGTCAGAAATGATTCTGCTGGACTTGCAATGAAAGACCGAACAACATGTTGAAAAGGAGAAGTTCCTCACAATATGATTCACAAAACTCAAGTTGATTTCAAATGATAAATCTAGTACATATTTATAGGACTCATTTCTCACATAATTTCTCTTTTTCCAACCTCAACCACTTTCTCACACTTTCTCACCCACTTTCTTATCAACTTTCTAACTTAATTTCTCACCTACTGTTCATATGACATGCGGCATAGATTATAAATAATATATTAGAATACATAAGGTAATTGCATAATAGTCTAATCTATAATAATGTCATCTTGTCGCATGTGCATTTGAATGCATGTCATGCATTTAAATTTGATATTGTGGGGAACAAGAACGTCGTCACAATTGAGAAGTTCTTGGATATATATGTTTAGTTTTTCACCAAACTTCTTTGCTCGATCTTGTGTCATCTTTCCGTCCATGCTTGCACCGGTTGCGTTTAATTCTTTTTCTTTGCTTTTCATGATGTCTTCATCATTCCTTCCTTTGTCTTAAAATCATCTTCTACATCAAAAGGAGATAAATTAGAAACATTGAATGTGACCCTAACATTTATACTCACCTGGAAGATCTACACGATAAGCATTATCATTGATGCGTTCAAGAATTTGAAATGGTTCATCTCCACGTGTTAGTAGTTTGGATTTTCTTTTGTTTGGAAAATGTTCTTTGCGTAAATGTAACCACACCCAATCTCATGGTTCAAAAGTGACACTTTGTTGTCCTTTGTTAGCTTGTTTGACGTATTGTTCAGTTCGTTTCTCAATATTTTGCCTTACAGTCTCATGAAGCTTTTTAACAAGTTCTGCCTTCTTGTTTCCATCTAAACAAACACGCTGAGAAACAGGTAAAGAAGATAAATCTAGAGGAGTTAGTGGATTAAAACCATATGCAATTTCAAAAGGTGAAAACTTAGTAGATGAATGAACTAAGCAATTATAAGCAAATTCAGCATGTGGTAAACACTCTTCCCCGTAATGTTTTTCTGAAACAACTCAAAAATTTTGCATCTCTATCAGATACGATGGTTTTAGGAATCTCATGCATTCTAACAATTTCTCAAAAAAAACAAATCAACAATATGGGTCGCATCATCAAATTTGTGACACGGAATAAAATGTACCATTTTAGAAAATTTATCCACCACAACAAAAATTGAATCATTACCTCTCTTACTTCGAGGCAAACCTAGTACGAAATCCATCGAAATATCTACCCAGGGAGCGTTAGGGATGAGCAACGGTATATACAAGCCATTGGGTTGAATTCTAGACTTTGCTTGTTTACATGTAACACATTTGTTACAAATCCTTTCGACATCTTTTTTTATACGTGGCCAGTAAAAGTGTTCTTGGATAACACCTAAGGTCTTTACTATCCCAAAATGCCGCATAAGACCTACTACATGTGCTTTCCTCACTAAAAATTCTCTAATTGAACAATTAGGAGCACATAATTTATCTTTCTTGAAAAGAAAACCATCATGCTTGTAGTATTTCCCAGAATTAGTTTTTTCACAAACCCTATATAATTCTCCAAAATCATTATCACTAGGGTATGTATATTTTATAAGTTCAAATCCAAGTAGTTTAGCTCCTAAGGAGGAGATAAGAACATACCTGCGAGAAGGACATCAACGACCACATTCTCCTTACCTTTCATGTAATGGATGACGTAGGGAAACGACTCTATAAATTTCATCCATCTAGCATGTCGTTTGTTGAGCTTGTGTTGGTTTTTAAGAAACTTGAGGGACCCGTGATCTGTGTAAATGATGAACTCTCGTGCCAATAGGTAATGTTGTCATATTTCCAATGCTATAACCAATGCGTAGAGTTTCTTGTCGTATGTGAGATAGTTTAGTGTCGCTCCTCCCAACTTCTCATTGAAATATGCAATTGGACGGTGATCTTACATTAGAACAACTTTAATCCCTACACCTGAAGCATCACACTCAACTTCAAATGGTTTCTCAAAATTAGGTAAAGCCAACAAAGGTGGATTTGTTAGCCTCTCCTTTGAAATGCTTCTTCCTGCACTTTCATCCACTTAAACACTACATTCTTTTCTATCACCTCGGTGAGTGGGGCAGCAATGGTGCTGAAATATTTAACAAAACGACGATAAAAACTCGCAAGTCCATGAAAGCTACGGACTTGATTGGCATTTGTTCTCGTCGGCCATTCTTGAATCGCCAAAAATTTCTCTTGATCAACCTGCACTCCGTGATCTGTGCAAAAAGTGCACTTGTTCTTGTTAGCATATAATTTTTCTTTTCTAAGTACTAGAAATACTTCTTTCAAGTGTAAGATATAATCATTAATACTCTTGCTGTAAATTAATATACCCTCAAAATAAACTACAACAAATTTACCTATAAATGGACGTAACACATGATTCATCAATCTCATGAAAGTACTGGGAGCGTTTGTCAAGCCAAATGGCATAACTAACCACTCGTATAATCCATGCTTTATTTTGAATGCAGTTATCCACGCATCGCCTTCTTTCATTCAAATTTGGTGGCAACTACTTTTCAGGTCAATTTTGGAAAAGAAACATGCACCATGCAATTCATCTAGCATATCATCTAAACGAGGAATAGGGGAAGCGATATTTTACCGTGATGTTATTGATAGCTCTACTATCAACGCACATCCTTGATTCTCCTCCTTTCTTTGGGACTAGTAAAATAGGATCTGCACAAGGGATTAGGCTCTCCTTAATGTAGTGTTTAGCCAATAGTTCGTCCACTTGTTGTTGGGGCTCTTTTGTCTCTTCGAGTCTGCTACGATAAGAAATTCGGTTAGGCAACGTAGCTCCTCGTACCAAGGTGATTTGATGTTCTTCGATGCCACGAATCGGTGGTATTTCTTTAAGTATTTCTTCTGTTACGATGTCTTGAAAATCCTGCAAAAGAGATTAGACAACACTATGTACAACATGGTTAGAAGTGTTAGTAAACATCGTAGTGTGTTTGTGCAATAGGAGTATCATGGATTGTCCATCGGAGTACGCTCTACTCACTTTACTCCCTTCTATAAAGAAATTTCTTTTTTCAATCTCTCTTTTTTTCGTCTTTCCTTTCTTTTTCTTTTTTCTTCTTTTGCCTTTTTTTTTCTTGTCTTCTTCTTCTTCTCTCTCAATCTTTTTTTCACTCTTTTTTCTCTCTTTTGTTTTTTTTCGCTTGATTTCTTTTGTCGATAACTTTGTTGAAGTCTGAGTTGATCTTTATATATTTCCCATGGTGACATAGGAACAAGGTTAATCGACATCTTGTTGAATATAAACGAGTACTATTTGTGTACCCGTCATGCGTCACTCGTCGATCATATTGCCAAGGATGCCCAAGTAGAATGTGGCCAGCTTCCATAGGTACCACATCACATAACACTTCATCCTCATACTTGCCTATACAAAAAGTGATAAACACTTGTTTGTTGACTTTAACTTCTCCACTTTGGTTGAACCATTGAAACTTATACGGTCGCAGATGCTTCATTGTTGATAAACCTAATTTGTCTACCAAAATAGTACTTGCAACATTAGTACAACTCCCTCCATCAATTATCATACTACATACCTTATTTTGAACATGGCATCTAGTGTGAAAGAGGTTCTCTCGTTGTACTCCATCATCAATTACTTTTGGTTGAACATTCAAAGCTCGCCGTGTAACTAGTAACTCTCATTCTACAACATACTCCTCTTCTAATTCGTCAATTCTATCAACTTCAGAGTCATCATCCATCTCGATTTCTCCATTATCTCGTATTACCATAACCTTCTTGTTAGGGCATTGGCTAGATATGTGACCCATTCCCTGACATTTTAAACATTTGATATCACGATTTTGAAATATAGATGAATCAAATTTACCTTGGATTCCCGGACTAGGTGTTCTCACTTTTTGATCTTGATTTGTTTTAACAATCTGTTTTTTTTTTAGTTTAAGGTAAATAATATAAAAAGGAAAGCAAAACAAGAATGAAAGTCAAGAGCTAGGGGACGGGGAATAAAAATACAGCCAGAGAAATCGCCCCGGACACCCCGAACAAAAGCTAAAAGCACAAAAGGAAAGTCAACATGCTGATTTACCAAAAGTAAAAAAACCCAACTAACACAAACCGGCAATAGAAATCAAGCCAGACTCAAAATTGACTACAGAAACAATTAATCGGCTCAACACAAGGTAGCAACAAGAGGCATCTTGGGGAGGAATACAAAAATGCCATCTTCGAGACCAGGAACGAGACGGAGTAGGCGAATCTGGGGATAAAGGCATCAGCAACCAAGAGAGCATGAAGCAGTGAGAGATAAAGCCACATCAGTAGCAACAACTTGAGACAAGCCAGAGAAGAAGCAGCAGAATTGGAGACAAGACAACAGAATCTAATGCAGCAACAGATCCGAGCAAGAAAAAGAGCAGCGGCATCCGCTAAACAGAAAACGAACAAGCCAGAGAGCAGCAGCATCCACCAAAACACCCGAGACATACAGAGGAACAAAAACCTGCAAGAAGACAGAAAAAGGAATGAGTCAAGAAGGGTGGAGATAGAATCTTGTCATTTCGGAGTGGATGAGATATGCTCAATCATCTTAGGATAAAGAGAGAAAAGCATTTTTAAAACATGCTTGTCAATCTTTCTTGAAACGTGCTCAGCCGACCAAGTCTTCCCTTCAAAGGATTTGACATTTCAAGCATTCCAAATGTAGTAAACAGAGGCAGCAAGAGTGATTTTCATTAGGTTGGCTTTCCTATGATCTACTTTGTTTTCCTTCTTTGTCCATTTGAAAGCACTTTTTAGGGTGCTAATAGATCTTTGTAGACCGAATTTGGCTTTTATGATATTTGTCTTCTCTTTTTGTGTAATTAGGCTTCCAGTTAGAAGAACTATTGCCCAAAGAAAAGTGATTGCCACTCTTTCTTTTCAATTGTTGTTCTATTTTAATTGTCATGTGCAACATATCTTCCAACTCCACGTAATGTTGCAACTTGATCTTATCTTGTATTTCTACATTGATTCCTTCTAGAAATCTAGCCATGGTGGCTTGTCTGTCTTCTTCTATATTTGCTCTAATCATGGTTATCTCCATTTCTTGGAAGTATTCTTCTATGCTCTTTGTACCTTGCTTAAGTTTGTGCAGACGTTGTCATAGATTTCGGTAATATCTGCTTGGTAAAAATCTTCTCCTCATAGCAGATTCCATATCATCCCACATATCAATACCTCTCTCCCCATTTCTTCTCCTGCTTAAGGTTAATTGATCCCACTAAGTAATACCATAATCAGAAAACTCAATAGCAGCGAGGTTTACTTTTTTTGCTTATGAATAGCTGTGGCAATCAAAGATTAATTCAACATTCTTTTCTGACTCAAAATATGTATCCGGATCATTCTTTCCCTTGAAAGATGGGATTTGCATCTTGATGTTCTTCAAGCTATCATCCATCCAGTTAAGGGCTTCTCTAGAATTTCTTGGATTCCTCCAAATATCATAATTCGAAACGTCATTTTCACTATCAAGAGTATCATCTACAGAGTCATACCTTTCTCTTCGGGGAGGATTGCTATTTTGATTGCTCGGTTGTTGATGTTGTTGATGTTGTTGTTGAGCATTTTCAACACTATTCAACCGCTCATTGAGACAGTCAAACTGGTCTTTCATTAGTTTTCTCACTTCACCCATCAAGACGTTAAATTGAAAGTTGTCATTGCAATGTGGTGCGGCACCGTTGTCAGAGTTTGACATTTGTAAGAAGTTAAACCTGCAAGAAAATATTTAGAGAAAAAAATGTAATAAGATGGACCTCACTACACTCCCTCACGTGTTTCACTCGGATAAGTTTTTCACTCCAATTTGTCACTCACGTTTCACACTTGTCAATTAGCTTTTATCCTCTAATAATGTCACATCTCTTGCCTTTTTCCCCTCACTTGCTCCAATTATGTCAAAAGTTGAACGACCTAACAAAGAGTCTTTTCAAGTTAAAATTAAATTATCAATTGGAAGAAAAAAAGAAATGGTGAAGGATATTGATAATTGAATTGAGCAAAGATGAACACAGAATTAACCAATAAGACACAACAAAGATAGTAGAAATCAAAAAGAAGATATGATCAATAATAAATAAATGTAGTGGCTTCAGATGTAATGCAAAATAGCTAACTTCTTGATTTTTTTTTTCAAACCGAATACTAGAAGATGGTCCGGTTTATACCAAATAAGAAGATTTTTTTTTCAAACTGAATACTAGAAGATGTCTCCGGTTTATACCAAATAAGAAGATTTTTTTCTTTTGTTTTTCTTTTTTTTGCTACCCGAATACTCAAAGGTAGATTTGGTTTAAATCAAATAAGGAGACACTTTTTTTAAAAATGATAGCAAACCTGGATGTGATACCAAATGATATGATCTTAACTGATATAGATTAATCAGTGATCTAATGCAAAATATAAAAAAAAGTAAAGATAAAAAATGGAACATTGACCCGAAGTTGACGGACGTTTGAACCTTAGCTTAGAAAGAGCTTAAGACCCGAAACAATAACATGACTAAGAACCTTGGATAGGAAAGACACCACAAATGAAGAGATTTTGTTTGATAAGTCAGAAACGACGCTGCTGGACTTGCAATGAAAGACCAATGAAGAAAAAAGTCTATGGGCTAAAAGAATCACCAACAAAGAAAAATGTCTATGGGCTACCTCACATTGATTTTACTAAGAAGTTTTTGAAGGTTGTGTACTTGACAAGCAAGCAAGGACATATTTTTAAAAGAAAGCCAAATATCGTGCGCAGAGAGTTCTCGAGTGGGAAAAATCCAAGGCATTTGAGGTGTTTAAAAAATTCAAGGCAATGGTAAAGAAAAAAAAAAAAATATGAATTTAAAAGAGGAATTTGTTGAGTATTAAACTTAATAAATAAATTATAATAAAACTTCGTCAATTTTTAAGGCAGATTTTGACTGAATTTTTAAAGGACATATGGTCATCAAATTTAACAAGTCACCTTTAATTTCTTTGTCTCGGATGTCTAGTTTCCAATGATTCAAGTTTCAAGTCGTTCCAAGTACTTGTGAAGAAGTTATTGTTATTTTAATAACTAAAAGTCAAAAATTATAATGGGAGTCTTAGAAATAAAGAGTAAGAGTTACTCTTTTATTGAATTTTATTTTTATTGTAATTTATGTCAGTTTTTTATTATATATAATGGCTGAATGAAATGAAAAGATGACAAAAGTCTACAAATTGTTCTCTATTGCATATTTTGTTCTTTGTCGTCTTTAAAAACTCGTCTTTCCAAATTCCAATTTCTTTCAATTTTAGAAAACTCGTTGGTGTTGATTTTGAATCAATTCTTGGTCAGTATGCTAAGGGTTTTATTGCTTTTCGCAGCTGTGGAGCTTGCTATGGCATCAAGAGACATACAAACTAAAGAACAATCGTTTGTGCTACTCATTTGCACGACTGTTTCGCTTGGGGGCTCTGTTGAGCATTAAACTCAAAAATCAATAATAATAAAAACTTATTAATTTTTAGAGTATATTTTAACTAATTTTTAAAAGAACAAATGATCACCAAATTTAATGTGTGACTTACGAATTTCTATATCTTAGATGTTTAGTTTCTAATTGTTCAAGTTTCAGGTCATTCCGTATATTATGAAAGAGGTTATGATCGTTTTTGTAACGAAAGTCAGAAATTATTATGAGATTTTTAGAAATAAATAGTATAAGAGTTACTATTTTATTTAATTTTACTTTTAATGTTCTTTATGTCACTTTTGTATAATATATAGTGGCTGACACAATGAAAAAAAAACATAAGAGTCCATAATTAGTCTCTATTTTATCTTTTATTATTTATCCTCACTAGAAATTTGGGTTTTCTAAATTTTAATTTCTTCAAATTAGTATCAGAACTATGTCGAACTATGAGAGCTCAACGTTGAGGCAAATGTTGTCACCACGACTTACAAAGATGAACTACGACAATTGGAGTATCTAAATGCATGTCTTGCTCGGGGCACAATCCTCACTAGAAATTTGGTTTTTCCAAATTTTAATTTCTTCAAATTAGTATCAGAGCTATGTTAAATTATGAGAGCTCAACATTGGGGCAAATGTTGTTACCACGACTTACAAAGATGAACTACGACCAGTGGAGTATCTAATTGAAGGTAGCTCCTTGAAGATCTTTCACTTGATTGAGCTTCCAAGTTTCAATCTAACCTTTACAACTTGACTCTTCTTTCTTAGAGGCGTCACTCATTTTTTACTCTTCTTTCTCAGAGGCGTCACCCCTTTACAAGTTCACTAAATTCTATCGTTACAAGAATTTACGGTTTCTAAACCGACTCTCTCAATCACAAGATGAATAATCAAAAGGGGATACAAGAGATGAGAGAGTAAAATAACTCAAGAATGATTTTGGCAGCGTTTCAGCGTGTTTTTCTCTCAAGAAAATCGGCTACATCAGTCGGCTTCTCTTCAGCTATTTATAACTTTATAGCAGCTCAGGCTCGGGCGGTCGACATAAGTACGTGAGCGGTCGACCGCAATATAGCCGTTTACACTCATTAGAAAGTAGCCGTTGAAGCTTTGACTCTGTAGTTGTTCTTGAGCGGTTGACATAATAGTGGAGCGGTCGACATAAGTATAGTTGATTAGCCTTTGAAGATGTTGCGCTCGACATAAGGTCTGTCTCTGGAACTTTGCATCAGTCGACATAAGTCTTGAGCGGTCGACATAAGTTTCGTCTCTGGAACTTTAGCGGTCGACATAAGTATTTAGCGGTCGACATAGTGGTCGACATAAGTCTTTAGCGATCGACATTAAGTTCCGTCTTTGGAGCTTCACATCGGTCGACATAGGTCTTGCGCGGTCGACATTACTTTTGTACCTGGAACATCAGCGGTCGACATAAGTCTGTATCTTACATCTCTGGAACTTTGCCTCTGGTCGACATAGATCTTGAGCGGTCGACATACATCTCTTGGGCGGTCGACATATATTTGTTCTCTGGAATTATTGCGGTTGACATATATGGGTAGCAGTCGACATACATCTCTTCTCTGGAAATGTTGCGGTCGACACATGTGAACAACCGTCGACATAACCTGAGAAAACTTATAAAATTCTGCAATACTCGACCAACTTGTTAGACATTAAGTGTATCCTTTGACAATGGTATCTCACTTGTTAGACATTAACAACACAATTTAATTTAGCTTTCATACAATCACACAAACGATTATCATAAAAAATAATTGGTTACTTTAAAAGCCTTTAAAGCTAACATTTTGGAGATGCATCGAAAGTTCAAGTCAAAGGCCGAGGAAAAATATGTTTTCTTTAAAAAAGACTAAAAAGAAGGTACTATGGAGGATGTCTACCATATATCCGACTTCAAGGAAACTATTCTTAGTATGTGACAATTGTTGGAGAAAGGATGTTTTGTTATATGAAAGACCGAATATTGCACTTGAAAGATAAAAAGGAGCGGTGCTCACACATGTAGAAATGTCAAAAAAATGGATGTTCAAATTGAACTTGAAAAATATATAAGAGAAGTGTTTTCAAGTCAACATACAGGACAAAACAAACTTATGACTTTTACAAAATGAACATTTACATTCAAATGGGCTAAAAGAGTTAGCAACTAAAAAAGTCGTTATGGGCTACCCAACATTGATTTCACCAAAAAGTTTTGTGAAGCTTATGTACGTGGAAAGTCGAATATCATCCAAGGAGACCTCGTGAGTTGGTACACACCGACATATGTGGCCTAATCACTCTCAAATCTTTTAATGAGAAGATGCATTTTATTACTTTCATCAACGACTATATAAAGAAAACTTAGGTTTATTTTTTTAAAGAAAAATCTGAAACATTTGAGGCATTCAAAGAATTCCAAGTGATAGTGGAGAAGAGAATCAATCTTTACATCAAAATTTTACAATCAGATAGAGGCAGAGATTACATGTTCATCGTCTTCACAAATTATTGTGAGGAACATCGTAACAAAAGATTCTTGATAGCACCATATTCACCTAAAAAAATGGCGTCGTCGAAAGAAAAAATTGAACGATCTTTGATATGGTTCAATCATTGTTGAAGAGAAAAGACGTGCTGACATGAAATGGGAATGGAATAAGCGGGAAAATTACCAACTTAGGTAAGAAGTGAAAGATCCTGAAAAATCAGGTAAGGGAGTTGATAATGGAAGGCCGAGATATCGGGATTGCGAGTGATTTTGGAGCTAAAATTTTCTAGGAGTGGCAAAAAGATGAATGCAAAGAGATTTCTCAAAGTTTGAGAGGATTCTCACGGGTAAATCGGGAGATATGGAATCGGGAATAATAATGCGCAAAGAGGGGGCCGGACAGATACGAAGTGAGGTTGTGGAGGCAATATCTTAAAAACGGTAGTGGTTCTTGATCTGAAATTTGGAGGAATTGGAGATAGATAAGGGATAAAATGATCCTCCAAATTTTAATGGATCCTCACGGATGAAATAAAAGATATGTGGGAATGAGTAACCGAAGGTGGTGATAGGAAATTAGGGTTTTCTCAGAATAACCGAGAAAATAGGATAAACTTTGGATGAGTGTAAATTGAAAACGAGAATGAGTTAGGGGCTGAAATTTTGAGGTTTTTTTTTATGGATGAATGTGTAAGAGATCTTCCAAAATTGAGAAGATTCTCACGTAGGGTTTCGGATTTATGGCGATGGGATGAATGCGGGATATGGTTTGATCGGAAACAAAGAACAACGGAATTTGGACTTCACTTCACGTAAAAAAAATGGATGCTTGAGTTGATGATCCTCACTCTCACCCTTAGACCATGAAGATGGCTGGAGAAATGTGGTAAGGATAGATCGTCTTAGCTCGGAAAGACAATGAACTCCGGTTATATCTCGGTGGCCGGAATATAGGTTCCGGAGACCGAGTCTTTGGAGGAAAAACCCTAAAGGGGGAGATTCAAAATTTGAAAAATAAACAACATCACATTCTTCATCGGACGGCCCAAAACATCTCAAAGAAGCACAATCCATGGCATCAAAGATGGACCAATGAGGAGCCTTCATGGGGCACTCATCCAGCTCATTAAGCTCCTAGAGAATGTCTGAAATGCCCACCCAAATAATAATTCGATAACGCTCAAGCTTGGTTCAACTCGTGGTATGTCACGTGCCAAAGAAATTTTGGGTGGAGGAGGTGCAATGTGGTGTATAGGTGAAAAATCAATGCCCACATGCAAAATTGACAAATTAAACATTAGAAGAAGCTTAGAGTGGTAATAAACTAATTGTGTCACACTTTCAAGTGTTTAGTAGTGCGGCCTACACACATGTACTTGACCAAAAAAGAACCAAGTTCGATGATAAAAGTAATAAATATGTGTTCATTGGTTATGCCTAGAACACAAAGACTTTTAAATTGTTTAATCTAATCAACAAAAAAAGTGATTATGAGTCGAGATGTACCAGTGTATGAAGAAAGCATGTGAGATTGCAAGAATAAAAAAGAGGCAATACAAGAAGAGTCATTGAATGCTGCGCCAATGATCACTCAAATAACTTCTCTCGAACATGACGAAGAAGAAAATGTGAGAAAACCTATGATGCAGAGCCTACAAGATCTATACAAATTAATTGATGAAATGCACTTGGTTCTCTTATTAGGAGACTCGAAAAACATTGATTTTGAAGAAGGCATAAGAGACAAGAAGTAGAAAGACGCAATGGATGAAGATATATAATCAATCGAAAAAAACAAAACGTGGGATTTAGTAGTTACCAAAAGGACATAAACACATAGGTGTAAAATAGTTGTACAAGAAAAAAGTAAATTCCTAAGGTGAGGTTGAAAGGTACATGACGCGCCTAGTTACAAAAGGGTACAAGCAAAAGGCGAGAATTGATTATGACAAAGTTTTTGCTCCGATTAAGAGAATGAAGACGATTCGACTTCTTTTATCTCAAGCTGCACAACTTGAGTGGTCAATCTATTAAATGGACATAAAATTGACATTTTTAAATAGAGTATTGGAAGAGAAAGTCTATATAAAGCAACCACCTGGGTAAATGAAACTGGAAAAAGAGAGCAAAGTGTTGAAGCTTAAGAAGACATTGTACGAGTTAAAGCAAGCGCCTCGAGCATGGAATACTTGAGATTATGCAGACCTAGGATTGATGAAGTATTTTCTTAGTATTGAGATCATACGAGTAGATTTTGCAATATTCGTGTCACAAGAAGCTATGCGAACATTTTGAAGAAGAACGAGATAGAAGAATGCAAGTCGGTAACAACGTCAATGATGCTAAGTACGAAACTCGCTTAATTTGAGGGAGGAGATCGCGTAAATGCACATGAATACTGTAGTTTCGTAGAGAGTCTATGGTATCTCACTGGGGCTTCTTTACTTAAAAACAAATGAATTCAAGTTGCTATGATACTATAATAGTGATTGGTGCAAAGATATAGATGACCGAAAAAAGTACAGCATTGTGAGGCAGAATATGTGACTACATGTTGGTATGTGTGTCACACAATATGATTGAGAAATTTACTACAAGGCTTAGATCTACAACAACATGAGGTAACCAAAATACGAGTCGATAATAAATCAACTATTGATTTAGCAAAGAATCTCATCCATCATGAACATAGCAAACCTATTAACGTTTGTTTTCATTTTATTAGGGAGCATATAAAGAATAAAGAAGTGAAATAATTCACGTCACAAGTCATGATCAAATTGCATATATTTTTAAAAAACTACTGCCAAAAATTTTGTTCAAAAACTTGAAGAAGATGATCAGAATAAATAATCAAAAAGATTTGAATTTAAAAGAGGAATTGGTTTAGTATTAAACTCAAAAATCAATTTTAATAAAAATCTGTCAATTTTTTAGGGCTGATTTCATCTAACTTTTAGAAAAGCAAACTGTCACCAAATTTAACGTCTGTCCTATGAATTTCTATGCTCTAGATTTCTAGTTATCAATGGTTTATGTTCGGGTCATTCCAAGCACTGTAGAAAAATTTATTATCGTTTTAATAATAAAAGGTTAAAAATTATTATTGTAGATTAGAAATAAAGAGTCTAAAAGTTACTATTTTATTTAATTTTATTTTTAATATTATTCATGTTAATTTTGTATCATATATAATGGGTGAAAGAAATAAAAAAGAAGACAAAAGTAGACAATTTGTTCTCTCTTCTATCTTTTGTTCTTTATACTCTCTAGAAATTTGATTTTTTCAAATTTCGATTTCTTCATGCTCAAGCGCGCCCTTGGTTCCTTATGTGAAATGGTCGTCTACCTGCTTTTCCGGTTAAGAGAGGTGAGTGTGGTGAAACCTGCACCGCCAATTAAATCTTAGCCAATGTAGCTGATTCATCAAAGTGCCGCCCTTGGTTTCATCTATTTGTCCATTATGTGAGTTGTTTGAATCCAATAAATTGTGTACCCCTTTGTCGAGCCTTATCGGGCTCTAGATTTGTGTGAAAGTGTTTGTATGGTGTGAATCATTATAATATAAGCCTTGTGATTTGCGAGTCTTCCAAAAATGAAAATTTGTTAATGAGAATATACAGTCACCACCTCAAAGTAGGGTCGGGTCCCTACCGATCTGACCCAATCGGGTTGGAGTATTTCCCGTCGCCGACCAATTACCGATGAGGTCAGTCATGGGTACAATCTTAACAAATAAAAATTAAAAAAAGAGAGTAAAATACACGATAGTAGGATGCTCTTCGACCAAGGGGGAAGGCTGAAGAACCTGTTGGATGTCTCTATCTCGTTAGAATTAAAGTCTCCCTAAATTATTTTACCTCAGTTTAGCTCAATTACAAAATGAGAAGGAAATTCCCTACGCAGAAATCAAAGGGGAAAATCCTCCTCAACCTCCAATTCACGAGCAACCACATTCCAACCATGAGATTTTACAACATAAATCATTATATTAACAGCATAAATTATTATTTAATATGTCAATAATTAGTTTAAAAGACTAAAATACCATTGTCCTTGGTAGAATAATTCAAAATATTTTTTGACGTGCTTATATTATCACTACGTGCCTTGGGTAATTGTGATAATTTTGGATGATTTTAAAATCGCTAGTCTTCTTCTCCTAATTAAATAACTTTTTTAAAATTAAATAAATTAACGTCGCGATGCCAAGAATGAGGGCTGCTTCTATCGACAACAGTTACAAGTACAAGGGGCATTTCGCAAATTGTTTACAATTCTTGCATTTCAAAACGGGTTGGACTCGAACTCGTAGCGGTACATGTATTTATTCGATTTTCGGGTTTATACGTGGGTTTTTCAAGACTGACACGGTTTCTCAGCTTCGTTTCCTTACCCGCAACATTTTCCTCTAATCCCTTCAGATCTGCTCGAATGGAATGTTCTCTTTCGCTCTCGATTTTAATCCTTCTCCATAGCGATTGAATTCATCAAAGGAAGTTCTATATTACGTTTTAACATCGTTTGCGGTCTGACTTGTATGCGTCGTTATCTCGATCCGGATCTAGGTTTTCTGTTTCGTCCGTCGTGAAGTTGATGCTGTTCGGTGTTTCGGTGGATGTGGATTTTTCTGTTGCCGGTCAAGGGATTTGGATCTCGCATTTGTGGAGAACCGGGGTAATTTCTTTTGACGTGGTATTGCATTTTTATGGCCTGGATGAAAATAAAGGACGGGAGGATTATTATTGTCGCCTGGTTAAATTTATAATAAAGGTTTTAGAATCATCTAAGTTAAAATGCCATATGCTCAATTTGGACCTTTTTGTTTGTATTACTTTGGGAAGCAGCTTTGACCATGTTTTTGAAATTTTAACGAGCTGCATGTTTTTGGAATGGCAGCTAAGTGTTGTAGTTTTGTAAATCTTTGAACTATTTTTTTGTTTCTCATGCGTTTTAATCATCCAAGCTTTCCTCACGTTGCAGTTCTCAATTTGTTTTTCTGAGCTCGTCAAATTTACTACTGGTTGCTATCTGTTTTAGGATTTCAGTTCAGAGCTGAGGTGTGTACAATGCCTGTAAAAGCAGGGCAATCTTCGTACAGGGATCGAACACATGAATTCCAGACTGTTGCAGAGAGGCTGAAGAAGTCTTTCTCATCATCTTCTGAGCAAAATGGGCCGAGTAATGGTTTGAAATTAGAGGACCAGCCAACCGCAGTTGCAATTCAATCTGAATTTAACAAGAGAGCTTCCAAAATAGGGTATGGAATACACCAGACATCGCAAAAGCTTTCAAAGCTGGCTAAGTGTAAGTGATGGATCAGAAAAGCATGGCCTATGTTACAAAGTCAATCATATGCCGATTAAGGGTTGATTTCTTCAAAAGCAAATTTGAGTTGAATTTAAGTTGATTCTAGTCAACATAGTTAAGTTGACCAGAAAGAGAGAAATGTATCATTGTTCTTTTGGGAAAATACGGAAGCATAATCCTTTCATTTGCTGCCTTTGATTGAGTCCTTTCAAAAGACCCGACAGATCTTCAAAAAGGACTACTTTTGGCTATCAGCATTACTAAACACTGAATTCTTATATAGTTTTCCACATGTACATATAGGCTTTGAAGAAGTCCAGGTTTTTCTTTCAATTGGAGAGAGAGAGAGAGAGAGAGAGCGATTGGTCAACTTTGTAATGAGAAGCTAGCAATGAATTCATCCTTCTAGTGGAAGGCTGGTTCTATTATTTAGAGCTAGTTTTTTAAAGTGTCTTAATTGTGTGTTAGACTGAACATATTACTTTATTGTATTTTTGAAACTCAGTTTTTTATGCATGTTTTTTCATGTACAGTGGCAAAGAGAACATCAGTTTTTGATGATCCCACTGTGGAAATTCAGGAATTGACAGCTGTTATCAAGCAAGATATTACTGCACTGAACTCTGCTGTCGTTGACCTTCAGCTGCTATCCCATTCGAGAAATGATAATGGGAATATCTCCAGTGATACAACTAGTCATTCAACCACTGTTGTAGATGACCTGAAGAATCGGTTAATGAGTGCTACAAAAGAATTCAAAGAAGTCCTCACCATGCGAACTGAGGTAAATTTCGCCATACTTTCTCAATTAGTTTAAGTTGATAACTCAGGGAATTAACCTCCAGATCTTTTAAATATTGGATGGAATGTTTTGTGCTGTGTTGGTTTTGTGAAGAACTTGAAGGTTCATGAAAACAGAAGACAATTGTTTTCTTCTGCCGCTTCCAAAGATTCTGCCAATCCTTTTGTTCGTCAACGCCCGTTGGTTTCCAGGTCAGCAACCAGCACATCAAATGCTCCCCCTCCATGGGCAAATGGATCAACATCCTCATCCCAGTCATTTGTCAGGTAAGATGAGTCTCTTCCACCTCGTTTTTAAGTTTCTCATGAAACATTAATTTATACTGTGAAATTTCAACTGCAGAAAGCAGGCAGATGGAGAGAGTCAGCCACTACTCCAACAACAGCAGCAACAACAACAGCAGTTGGTTCCATTGCAGGACAGTTACATGCAGAGCAGGGCTGAAGCTCTGCAAAATGTTGAGTCCACTATTCATGAACTGAGCAGCATTTTCAACCAGCTAGCAACCCTTGTGTCCCAACAAGGAGAAATTGCAATAAGGTTTTTTGTCCCTATTCAGCACCTTAACATGTTACTTATTAATGATAATTTCCTCTAGTTATGAAATTACTTATATCTGCCAAATGTATGTCTGGCTAATAATTTGTACATCTTTGTTATTTTATAAGACATCGAACCCCCTCATACCCTCATACAAGATAAAAAAATGATTGAGAAGTCTGATTAAACTGTTTTGTGAAGTAAACCGCTGTGAATATGGTGGAAAGATTATGTAATACTTACTGATAAAAGTACACTAAAGTTCCCATTTACTGTTGATCCTTCGCATGATGGATACTTAAGTTAGTGTGGTCATTTCGAAAATATGTTATATTTGAATATTTCGTTTGTGTTATGTCTTTGTAGGATTGATGAGAACATGGATGACACTCTGGCAAATGTGGAGGGAGCGCAGGGAGCTCTTCTCAAGTATTTGAACAGCATATCTTCAAATAGGTGGCTGATGATAAAAATATTCTTCGTGTTAATATTTTTCCTTATGGTTTTCCTATTTTTCGTGGCATAGCCACTGCAGAGAGAAACCAAACTGAGAAGAGAATGAAAAAGGCATTTGATGTTCGTTTGAAATAAAAGAAGTAAAACGAGTCTTTTTACTTATTAAAGTTTCTGGTTCAACTCGAGTTGTCTGCCAGAATAGCTGGGGACTGAAATTTATGTCTACGGGAAGATGTTGTAGGCATTTATGTTGAGGAATTGGCATCTTGTGGCCAAGCCATCCAATACCCGCGATGTGTAATGTAGCGATGGTCATTGTTCTTTAGACACATGGATCTTGTCGATTTTTCTTTTGCATTTGAATTCAAGGACTTGAAGTGGCAGGAAAGAGCATTTACCCGTTCGTTTTGGTTTTTAGCCAAAAAAGAAAAGAATTCCAGGAACTGAACCTAAATTGAACCGATGTATGCGGTTTAATTGCAAGTTGGTTTTGATGACATAATCTATATTATTTAATTTTTTTGTAACAATATAGTAAGAAATGGTAGATTTTAAAGATTTACTCTAAAAAAAGGTTGTGGTTCTTCAATGACTGGGTTATGAGAGAGAGAGTGACGCAATTCGTCCCGGTTCTTGTTCTTTTTGCAATGACTACTGTTCAAGGGTTATCGGAACGACGCTCATTCATTGGCTCGCCCTCAATTATCCCATCTGAAACCCTTTCTTCTTTACACCGTCCATCTCCGTCTTCCCCGACATTTTGGGTTCCAAGATTTCTGCTCGGTTTTTATAAAATAAACCAACCCAAAGGAACTCTCTCTCTCTCAGTCTCTCGTCCTTTTTTGGCTTCTAAAATTCTTAAACCCCACTCTGAGCACTCAGGGGTGAAGGGTTTATCTCCAAGAGTGAGACTTGGGCTGTTAGCTTCATAAATGGATAAATCCGGTCGTTAAGTTTACGCTCCGCTGTTTTGTGCAATCGTCGATGCGTTGGAGACGTAAACAGGTTCATTTACAGCGGCATATTTTGGGTTCGAAGATTCCGTTCGGTACGACAGCCGCATATTTGCACCGAAATCGTCGACAGGTTTGTTTCTTCGTCGACCTTTCTCCTTCTCGTCCCTTAGGAATTCTGGCTGTGGTCGAGGTGCGCATTACCCGTGGTCGCGACTACCTTGAATTGCAACGTGAAATGCAGAGTTTTGCCGCCTCTTGTCATCTTGCAAAAGCACATGAAACTTTGAGCTTTATGTTCTTCGTAGAGGGAAAGCTTAGTGTATCCAATTACAATTGTTTAATTCATAGATATTTGAAATCTCAAAATGCTTCGCTGGAAGAGCTGGTTCAGCACTCTTCTTAATGGAGTGTTGTCTTTGGTGTGTTTGGAAGATGCATACTTCCTCGCAGAAGAGATGTGTAACTGAAGGTTTAAGCCATCGTATACATCCATGTCTAAAATGCTGAAAATATCGCTTCAATCTGGCAACTTACTTTCTTCTCTTCGTACATATGTACTCATGCTTAAGTTGGATTATTCCCCTACGAAACCCACCATGAACTTGTTTATTTGTAAGCTGTGTGAGGCTGGAAAGTTTCCCGAGGCTTATTGCTGTGTTTCAGATTTGTTGTCTAGGAACTTAGTTTATCATGTGTATGTTTGCAATCCTATCCTCTGGGGTTTGTGTAAGTCTGCACAAAGCTCCGTTGCTCTGCAGTTGTTTTCTTCGGTGAAGAAGAAAGGCATTGCTCAGAATGTATGTTCATACACGGCTTTAATTTACGGTTTTTGCAGCGAAGGTCTGTGGAAGTGTGTTCACTGTTGTTTGGAGGAAATGCAAAGTGAAGGGTTCAAACGAAATGTCATCACTTCTACGGTAATTATTGGCTTTCTTTGCCATGATGGAAGGACTGATCAAGCTTTACAAATCTTGGGTATCTCGGAAAACGAGGATCCCAGTCCAGGTTTGATTACGTACAACATCATTCTTCAACTTTGTAAGATCTGTTGTGGCCGGTGGTAATTTGAAAATAGGCAATTTGGCCGAGGTGCAGTGCCGTCAAGCAATTTTGTTTGCAACAAGGAAAGAGGGAAACAGATTTGCTGAATGAAAATTGCATAGTAAAACCCAAAATAAAGAAGCATCGAGAGCCAACTAACACCTCAATACTGACCATCGCATAGGACCTGCTGCAGTGTAGGCTACCCTCGACCCTTATTTCACAAATAAAATTAATACAGACCCGATTCTCTATAATGCTAGTAAACGGCAGGTTTGTTGCATAGCAAGGAAAACGAACTATTTGCCGAGAAAGCAGTTCTAAACTACTCTACTCTCCCACACATGGGGATCAATATATCAATGGCTGTAGATGATAGCTCAATGAATATTGAGAATTTCCCGATGCATAATTACATAATGGTTTCTTCTTCGTTTCAGTTACGAAGAAGCTCCATCAAATGTTGCCCATTTTTTTCTTTAAAATGAGCAATCTTTGCTTCATGCTAGCAGCCTTTTCTTTTGCTGGATGAAAAAGGAAGACCAGCTCCAGTGTATAAAAGCTTGAATTCGTACAAACCACTCAAACCCATCATTTGTAGCGTCTCCAGTAATACCCTATCTATGAGCATTTGTTGCATCAAAACAGGGTTAAGGTAGTCGCAGCCCTATTATCGCCATGGTGGTGGTCAGTGCTTGAGCCGTTGAGCGAGCCTAAGATGCTCTCACCCACCTCTGTCTTGCAGAGAGGGCATAAAGCGTTGATTTTCAGCCATTTATCCACACAGTCTTTGTGAAAAACGTGAGAACATGGCAACTCTCTCAATTCATCATTGTTGGAGTATTTGGCAAGGCAGATGCAACAAACCTACACAGATTCATCAGTGGCATTATCAACTATCACTACATTATAACTTGTAAGGATGGTACAAGGAAAGACTATGATGATTGTTTTAATGAATTGTAAAAGCTTAGTTTATTTTTTCCTAGCAAGCACAAGTTGCTAAGTCTTTTAGCTAAATCTAGGGTTCATCTATGTCACAATTCTCGTTTGATTTGCTGTACTGGATTTTGACACTTGACGCAGAACAAATTAATAAATTTAAATACTTATTTCATAAGCATAACACATCCCAAGCAGAAAAAATTCATGTACTTAATATTTAAAATACTTACAGCATCTTCACCAGAAAGAACGCGTTCCTTCTCCGTTCCAGCAGCTACTATCCCACCTTCACCACCACCTGAGTTGTTTTCATCCCCACTTTTACACTTCTTCACCTTGAACTTGTATGTAGGCAAAGCATCGATAGATTCAGTAGTGGCACCCCTAGTTTGTGACAGATCTTCTCTAAACCCAAGGATTGAAATTATACAGGGCAGACAACAACAGATGGTCATGCATAGAATGAAGGGCATTGCATATCCGATACAGCTAAAGGTAAGAAAAACTATACATAACCTGAAAGTGAACGAAATTCTGAGAGACCATCATATTAAAAACCTACAAAATCAAACAGTGAAAAAATCACCGCATAATACCTGTACAAGTTAGGAGACTCAAAGGCTGACGAGTGCCCTCCAAAGATCCACACGTTGCCAACTACAAACCAAACAGCAAAGAAACAATCCAAGCCCATCTTAAAATATTCTACCCATATCTTCAACCTGACCAATGAAAATCATTGACCTATAAGGATTAAGGAATGTAATGCTTTTATTTCTCAAATCAGAAAATAGGATATCATCTTATGTAAAGCAAGACAAAAATTACTTGAATGTTTTTTAATAGCACTTTGTATCATTAGTTTGATTAACGGGTAACAAAATCATTAGTAATGATTTCAATAATAGATTCATACCATACCTTCCAATTTTTATCTGATATACAAATGAGAAAGGCAGACTGGCAGAAAATAAGTTATTGCATAAAATTAAGTACCGTTACATAGACAAGACAAAGAAAATATTATAAATAAATAAATGTACCAAAACCATGTCTAATATATATATATTCACATTATGAATCTATTATTTCATAGTGATATGCAATTGAAAATTGAACCTATTCAGTAATCCATCCAAGCTACGGAAGATGGTAGAAGGTTCAAAGCTTGAAGGGGGCATCATAAAAAGTAAATGAATAGCATACCTCACACTAAGTGCACCAGAACTTTGATCGCTAATAGGAGAGACAGTGGTTTGGCGACCTTCCCAATCTGATGTCCTAGAACCTGAAAGTGAAATCTGTGCAGGATTATGGCGAGATTGAGATGAATCCTGCTCTAAAGCCTGGTTCTGATGTCTATAGCGCCAGTAGAGAAGAGGGAGGGTAGCAACACAACCACACACATATCCCACAATCCACTGAAACAATGGGGCACGTGGATGCTCATGCCTTGATAATGACAAAACAACTAAAGCTGCAACAATCTGACTAAGAGTAAGAGCAAGTTCAATAGATATCCATAAACTGGTATTCAATGGACTCTGACGATGATGTGGGTTCCCTCTCCTAATGGACGAGGCATTCTGAGAGTTTGATCCATTAAGGGTCATTGGTCGTTCAGAAGTAGCAACCCGTGTAATGCTTGAAGGTCTATCTTCAATATGGGATGCAGACAAGCTTGATGATGACGCATCGCCAGTATCTAATATGTCCACAATGTGTTCAGTGCTGTTAAGACGTTCTGATCTTTCCATTATTAAAGGGTAAGTTTCCGTTTCACTTTGTTCCAAGGGGGGAGCATCCATCTAACTTCGGCAAAACGGTAGGGAATAGAGAAAGCATCGAATTTTAAAATAAGAATTCCTTTTTGCGCTTACCAAAGTAACCTTAACATCTGGTACAATTTATGAGATGTATCAATAGCCTATGTCAGAGCCTACCAGAAGGAAGAGATAAGTGAACTTTCAATCTGTTTAAATCAAAGAATCACAATCAGAAACATACTCTTTCAAGCCATTCAAGGAGCTAAGTATATGAGTCTTGAGTATGAATGGAATGGAATAACATGAGAATTGGTGAAAAGTGCAGAAACTATGTAAAATCATTACTTGAGTAGTAGAAACTATGATATGATCGCACAATGATAATGCTATTGGTTATCAGCTCCAATTAAGAAAGCAGGATCAAATATTATACAAATATAGAAATCTTCCTTGAAGCTCTTAAATTTATTGACAAGTTGATAGTACATTTAACTCTATCACAAAAACCTAAACATAGTCCAACATTTTGGTGACCCTTGAGACTGTATAGGAAAAAGTATTGCAGAAAATTTTATCAAAGAGACAACTTTCCACATACTTACAAGTAATGTCTTGAAGAACTGAAATATAATTGAAATGAAAAACGAGGCTGCACAGATTTTTATCCTTTTGACATAACTAAGAAAAGCAAANGAAACAAAGAGCATCCGCAATCCAGGCTAAGAAGAACAATCTAGGCGCTGACATAAATGAAACACAAAAGAAAGGGGGAAGAAAGCCTTGCAGATTGAGTACCGGCAGAGAGAAGCATCAAGAGAGGCGAGAAGCGGTGAGGTCGCGCCACAAAAGTGAATCGGCGTCGGGTCTTGGGTGGATGAGTCGTTTCCTTTATCGGAACAGAGATAAAAGGATGAGCTTCGGACCTGCATTTGCTTCGTCATGTCCTCCCCAAAGAGTTTAACAAGTAATTACCAACTTTAAATTAAATAATTCAAAGGAATTGAATTGTTTTATAATTATTTAACGTCATATAAAAATGTTATATTATCTTATTTAAAAAAAAATGATAATTACAGTCATCTTTGGACAAGTCACGCGTTGACTATAAAAAATCTATCAAGCGTTACAATGCCAAAAATGTCAGCTTGTGACTAAGACCGGTGATTGTCGTAATTGAGAAATCGCTAAAATAGAGTGAAATTTACGTAGAAAATTCAGTCAAAGAAAAGCTACATCAAATGAAGTGCAATTTGTTATTGGTTTTCCGTAACTTAATCATCAATATACGAAAAATTAAAAAAAATTATAATATAAAGTTATTATCGAAACAATGAAGTGTGAGGCAAAATGGTCTTCTTCCGAGTTATATAAATGAATGAAGGTGATTAATCTATGAAATACGATGATCAATTCTGCAGCTTAAACGCCAATCTCTCCCGTGCAGATAACTGGCGACACGCGTAGACATATAGAGAGAGTATCACGCATCGATTGATATACAGGTGCAAAAAAGGTAGAATCCTCGGGTTTTAAAGCTTCTTAAAAAGATGGAGCGGCGACAACCATATCCGACGAAGGATTCCAGATCAAATATTTCTGTAAGAATGGAGCCTAGATGAGGCCGGAGGAGGTGAATCCGAGCTCTCTGAGAATCACGGGACACTCAGGGAGGGGATCTTTCTTGAGGAAACCAAGAGGGTTGGCCTGGCGGACGGGGGTGATGATGCCGTTGTTGCTGGTGAGGCTGATTCGGGAGCTTTGCTTGTAGAAAGGCTTCTGGCTGATCTCGCTGCAGTCGGGCTCGCTGCTCTTGATGAGGGCGATGGAGCAGATTTCGTCCTCGTGATCGCCCTCCACCAACACGCTGTAGGTCCCGTTCTCGTCGGTTTCGCCTTCGCTGCTGTAAGTGATGGCCCCGCCTTCTCTCTGCGAGCACTCCAGTCTCACTTTGGCGCCTGAGGAAAGAAGGGTTTTGAGGGAGGAGACGAGAGAGAGAGAGAGAGAGAGAGAGATGGGTCTGTACCTTGGATGTAGTGGCTGGCTCTGGAGAAGAACTCGATGCGGCAGGTGTCGCAGTAGACTTGGCCCTCCACGAAGAAGCGGGTCTCGGCCAGGGAGAGGGCGGCGAGGGACATGAAGCAAAGGGCAGAAACGAGGAGGAGAGCAGAGTTTGCCATTCTACCTGCTTCTTTTGTTTGGTTCGGAGGAGGATCCACTGCGTCCATTGAAGGCGAAACTATGTTTTTTTATAGGCATGGAAGACGACCTTATTTTAAGCCTTTTCTCTTTCTGGGGTGTCTCCGTTGTAGGGTTCCACTGTTTTCTCTCTTAACCTGTGGCTGGGGCACCAAATGTTTCTGTTGACCTCTCTCTATCTCTCTCTCCTCTTGAAGCAAGCCTTTGTTTAGAGCATTTATTTTATTACAAATGAGGCAAGCATAGTTAAGTAATATCATAAGTTTCTCATCCAAGTACGAAACATCCTCAATAACCAACCAAAGCATGCCAATCAGAGACCAGTCTGCTCACTTGTCGTCTGGCGGCAGTCAGCACTCAGCAATGACAAATCATTATGATTTACTTTCTTCTCCAAAAATAAGTAGACCAACAAAAATTTTAAAGCATGCTTCGCTAACGAAACAAACCTTAAGTTATCTTAATTTAAACGCATGAAACCTCCTCACTAAGAATGAATGTGACACTCATTTTTTTCATCAGTCGGGTTTGGAGAGTGCTCTCTCCCTTGGGCGATTTTTCGGACGATCTTCGGAACTCCCTTTCTCTCGCTTCAGGCGCCTGACCAAAGTTTGTTCTTTCCTTGCGAAAGCTTGCTCTCTCACTATTGTTACGTCTTCTTAATCTGTTCAGAAGAACATTTTTTCACATTTTGACGACTCTTACTGGCTTTCTCTCTTCTCGATTTCTCTTCTTATCAGAGTTGGAGAAACGTTGTTGGAGAAGTTGACTTAGCCCATCAATTTCTCCTTCTCCTTGGTTGTTTTCTTTTGGGTTTCTTTGAGTAAAGGCCAACTCTGCTGGCCCACAAAAACTTTTGGAGACCCCGAGGACCACATTTTTTATAAGAGTAAAAACAATTTTTGAGCTTGAGTTTTCGGAAAATAGACCAAATCGGGCCTGAGTTTTCGGAAAATAAAATTTGAGCTCGTCAGACGCATAAAATCTTGCATCATTCGTCCGAGTGAGGCATGCTATGCGTCTGATTGGCCCAAAATCTATAAATTTGGACCGAGTTTTTATTTTTTTGACCTTTCTGAAGTCTTAGCGAAGCTCTGCCAAAATTTTCAATTTTTTTTGCAAAAATGAACTTTGGTCGTGGAAAAAGCATCAGAATCGTCGGACATGCCCGCAACGATGATGAGAGATCGTCGCAGCCCTCGGAAGTTGGAGTTCCTGATTCGCCTTTGTCGTTAGGAGGACGTTGTGGCGAATTTCGTTTCATTGCAGCCGAGAGGATGTTTGACGAAGTCTTCTCGTTACGATCGGTCATACCTCCCAGACCAATTGTATTCTCAGTATTTGAAGGCCTCAGGATTCGACAGATGGCTGCTGACATTGGTTTGGTCGGGATGTTTGAGTTATCAGCCCCATCAGCTAAGCGATTAGTGCAGCTCTTATATGCAAACCTTGTGGTTTCTGCGGGCAGCGGTAATGGAAGGACATTTATGTTTGGGAGAGATATGTTGATTGCACCGGAGCACATCAACAGAATTATTGATTATTCATATGAGTCTGACGATGACCAAGGCGAGATGTGTTACAACTCTACTCACGCCGCTCCGTGTATTGTACAAATGGTAAGATTATCATTTTTGAAGCAAATTCGGGCCTCAGATAGTCAACCAGATTCTTTGAAGCCGAAGGCGAACGAGCTTAACGTTGTAGCTCGGGTGATCCAGAACATGATATCTGACACGATTCTTCCAAGGGACGGACATCGCGAGCTCGTAACTCATATGAACTTATATATTATGTATTGTTTTTATATTGGAACCCGGTTCAACTCGGAATATTTAATATTGCGTCATATGAGTGAGATTCATAGGGGGATTAAGAAAAACCTCTCGTGCGGAATTTTTATTACAAAACTCATTTCCATACTATGTGGACGGATTCCTCGAGGTGAGGTGATGAGGGAGCCCCGGGTCCATGATGCTTTCGATCGTCGTCAACTTAGGAGGATGAGTTTGATAGAGGTGGGCGATACGTGGGTAGACAGGAGAGACACAGCAGCCGCCCGGATGCACTTCGATCCGGACGTTGATCTTCCCGCTCAGGATGATCTGCTGGATTTTACCTAGATGCTCACTCCTCCCTATGCTGACATGGCAGAGCCGTCTTTTGGTGGGATGTCATGAGCTTCTGCACCTTCGATGGGTGAGATGCTAGGACCTTCCGACCCTTATGGTAGTCAGATGTCGCAAACCTCGTATCATGAGCCAACGTTGATGTTTATGATGGAGCAGATGAACCTGTTTCATACCATGCAGATGTAGCGGATGGACAGTTACCATGCCGAGCAGATGCAACAGATGGACAGTTATCATGCCACGCAGATGCAGCAGATAGACAGGGTTGAGCACACAGTGGACGATATGCGGCGGACGCTGGATACGGTCGGGATGTTTCGAGTTTCTCCTTTTGACCAGGATCCTCCACAGCCCCCACCAGATTGTGGCAATTTTTAGTTACTTTTTCATTATTATTGTATTTTTTTCCTTTACATTATCATTGTATTTTTTTTTCAATCGATAATAAACATATTTTTTCTTCAACGTTATAATAAATTTATAATATTATTGTTGTAACATCCGGCTTTTTCCCTTGCTTAATTTTTTTTTTATAAACATATGTACTAACTTTAAACAATTTAAGGTAAAACTTATCAATTTGAAATCCTTGAAATAAAATATAGCGGAAGACTTTTATTTAACTTCATCAAAATCGATTATATTCGTAATAAGTAACCAAAACATACTTGTACTTTAACATCAAAACCAAGTTATTACAAAACAGTTATAAACCAAACATAATATTATACATTAGTTTTCAAACAAAATATTTCCATTTACATGGGTCGCCCACCGGCAAAATCGAACTAACAGCCGCAAACTTCCACAATGGACGTACTTCACCACCTCAAGCATCTATCCACGATAAGTAGAATCCACAATATCTATCTCATCACCTACATTACAAAGTTTATCTAATGAGTCTATTGCTCAGTAAGTTAATCTATAATAATAAAATATTTATGAGACCTTTATGCATATGCTGCTTTATAAAAATAATGCAATTTCGGTATCGTTCATTTCTTTTCTTTTCTTTCACTTAACAGTCCAGTTAATGTGGGTAATACCATCTAGGAGAGAGTAGGCACCATTTGGTCCAACCTCTTCGGACAACCAAACTCAAACCCCGCCCAACATATAACTATTTACGTACATTTCGTTCATTTCACTCTTTCATTGGTTTGATCGTTGAAGGTACCACGGGAGAGACTAGACACCATTTGGCCTCCATTGAGGCAGTCTAACTTGAGCTCCTCCATCAATGATCTGTTGCATATTATCATGAAAATCATGCAT
>QAOC01009944.1:0-23677 GCA_003255005.1 Begonia fuchsioides
AGGAATGAGAGACCACAAACTTTATTCCACCTTAGGCAACAGGCAACTCAATTCCAAGGGTTGAGAGACCATAAACTTGAGTCAACCTAGCAAGACATCCAATTCAAACCCCTTTCCCAATGATATTTAAATAACTTTCTCTTTCTTTCTTTTATCTTTCTCTTTTGTTGGTTATCCGATCTCAACTTTAACAACCATTTTCATATTATGTTTCATATGAAATCTCATGCATGTAAATAGTTCGTAATCTTCTAGAAAAAATGATGCATGGATTGTTCATGAACATGCTCGGTATGAATGTATCAATCATTTAAATAACGTTCATAACATTAAAACAACAATTTATCATATCATAAACAAAATCATGCTTTTTTACATCATTTTATATGTCCATTTTGTCTTGACATACAAAGCGTATAACAACATATTAAAAGAAAGTCCTATTTTTCTATGATGTAGCCCCAATTAAGGGCAAAACACACAAAAAAATCCTTAATTTTTTTATCCTTAGCAAGTCTTTCTAATAGTAGGTACAATTGTGAATCACCTTCATCTCAATGCCTTATTTTGTGATAACTTCAAAATATCATAATTTGTTCTATACACCATGAAATTATGTGATTCTAAAGCCAATATGTCACTCAAGGTGTATAATTTGACGTGAAAAAATATCTAGGACATTGGATTAATCTAGCACTAGTTTCAGACACGAAATCTTAAATTTCATAGAATTGATAGTTTTCTGTCAACTTTGATGAAATATGCACAACCTCTACCAAATTCCAAATTTCCATTCATTCATAAACATATATGATATTTCAACAGGATTTGTTAACTAATAACCTACTTACAAAGTCATTGATAATCCCATAATTATCATTTATCCTTAATGTCATCAGATGAATAATAATAAAATCACTCTAAACCACGTATTATAAGGTCATACCTCTAGATTCCTGTTAAAGAGAGGAACAATTCTCCTTAGAGGATTGGAGGCAAATTTTCACTCCTTCCCCTTCAACTTTCACTTTCTCTCTCTGAAACTCTTTTCTCTCAATTTCTCTCTCTTTCTGTGAAACAAAATTGGAATGAAAATAAAGGGACTCATTTGGATCATATGAAAGTTAGGGTTTTTACCCGAGAATAAAAAGATTTCGAGAGAGATTTTGAACGCTTAGATCTCATAAACGGGGGTGAGATTTTTAACAAAATTTGGAGGAGATCTTAAGGAATGAAGGTAGAAAATGGTCTCCAAAATTATGGGATTCTCACGCACTGATTTAAAGATATGCTAACGATGGTGAAAATGGTTAAGGGGACAATTTAGGGTTTTCTCAGCAGATCTGGAAAAACAAGGATGAATTTTAAAATGATCATAACTTGTAAAAGAGGATGCGTTTACAGTTAAAATTTGGAGGTTTTATAAATGAAAAAAGATAAAAGAAAACCTCAAATTTTGGAAAAATTCTCACTGATGGTTTGGGAGTTGTGGAGGCGACATGGAAGATGGATGCAGAATGGCCGGATACGGGGATTTGCAGTAAAAGATGGTTCCTTTCACGTAAAAATGGATGCTTGAGCTGATGATCCACACTCTCACCCTTAGATCATGAATATGGCTTCAGAAATGTGGTATGGATAGGTCGTCCTTGCTCGGAAGGATGACAAACTCCGGTTATCTCTCGGTGGCCGGAATATGGGTTCCGGAGACCGAGTCTTTGGAGCAAAAACTCCAAAGGGGGAGATTCAAAATTTGAAAAGAAAAATCTTCTAAATTCAAACCTGAGAATTACATTCAGCATAGGTAAGATTAAATAGGAAAATTAAGCAACATCACGTTCTTCATCGGGCGGCCCAAAACATCTCCAAGAAGCACAATCCATGGCATCAAAGATTGACCAATGAGGAGCCTTCATGGGACGCTCCTCCTCCAGCTCATTAAGCTCCTAGGAAATGTCCAAAATGCCCTCCAAAATAATAATTTTATAACCCTAGAATTTCCCATGCAAATCCATGCAACAAATGCGCGAAAAAAAAAAAAAAAACCTAATAAGATTGTTTCCCGGGTAGGTTGTGTTGCCCTCTTTGTAATGGCTGTAGTTTACTAGGCAAACGACATCCAATTTTAATGTTCTACCTTTTCCTGGTAAGCTTGAGAAGTTAGCTATCTTTTCTCAGAAAAAGTTGTTTTGATTTAAGGGCACCAAGATCATCAAAAGAGCCAAAAAGCTTCGAAGATCCATCTGAGCCGGGAAACCCTCTCAGGTTCTCATGCAACGAGCATCTTCAACCGGGATCAAATGCGGGTTCGGGTCTAGACTCCTTGGGTTTTGGTTGAAGTTCTGCCTATTCTCCAAGCCAAGTTATAACATATTTTTGCCTTTCTTGATTTTCCAAAGTTGGCTTAAAAATGTGGAAATCTTTAAGTATTTTTCCTACAAAATTAACACACAAATTAGAAAAATCCTGAGCTCGGGCTCTAATGAGTATTCCGCTCGGGCTGCCAATCCGTGGCATGTCATCCTCCTAATGTTTTTGAGGATTTGTTCTCAAATCCACTTGAGACTCCTCTTCTTCTTTGTCCTCTTCGTAAAATCCACTAAAGAGAAAAAAATGTTGCCATTAAATGCGATTGAAATTCCATAATTGCCGGGTAGCTCAAGCTTGCATGTGTTCTGATCGTGTAGCTTATGCACAAAAAATTTATGCACATCACGAAACAAGTGTGTCTAATAGGAATTCCATATGCCCTAGGCCCTAGGCCCTAAGCATTATGCCCTAGGCCCTAGGCCCTAAGCATTATGCCCTAGGCCCTAGGCCCTAAGCCCTAAGTCCTAGACCCTAGGCTCTAAGTTCTAAGCTCTAAGCTCTTAGCTTGTCACCCTAAGCCCTAAGCACTAATGCTTAAGCTCATTTCCCTAGGCTGTCCTAAGTTCTAAACCATAACCTCTATTCCAAATTCCCAAAGCTTAAAGTTCAAAGCCTCAAGCCCTAAAACTTTTACAACCAAAAATCCTACAGCCTTAGGTCATAAAGCCCTATGCAATATGCCCCAAGCCCTAAGCCCTAAGCCCTAAGCACAAATCCAAAAGCCCGAAGTCGTAAGTCTTAAGACATAAGCTATAAATGCTTATCCCCAAGCCCTAAGCCTTAAACCCTAAGCACGAAGCTCTAAGCATTGATCCCTAAGTGCTAAGCTAATAGGCATACACTCTATGCCATAAGCTTTAAGTCTTAAGTCATAAGCAGTAAGCCCTAAGCCCTAAGCGTATGCCAAAGCCTAGAACCCTAGGACCAATGCCCTAATTCTGAGCACTAAGCATTAGGTAGTAAGCCTTGAACCCAAAGCCTTCAGCCCAAAGCCCAAAACCCTTTGGCCAAAAGCTCTAAACCCTAAATCCTAAGCCCTAAGCACAAAGTCAAATGCCCAAAATCCAAAGCTATAATCCCTAAGCACTAATTTCTATGTCCTAAGCCTAAAGCCAAAAGTTTGAAGCCTATAACCCTAAGCACTAAGTATAAAGCAAAAAAACTAAAATCTTAAGCCTAAAGCTCTGAAAACCAAGCCTCAAGCTCAACGCCCTTTGGCCCTAAGCTCTAAGGCCTAAGCACAAAGCCACAAGCTTAAAGTTTGAAGCCTTAAGCCCTAAGCTCTAAGTACTTATCCCTAAGCCTCAAGTTGTAAGCCCGAAGCCAAAACTCTTAATCCCTAAGCTTTTAGGGCTCATCCCTAAGCCCCCACCCCTAAGCTTAAAGTCAAAATTCCTAATCCTTAAGCTTTTAGTGTTGATTCCTAAGATCTAAGCATTAAGCTCTTAGCATTAAGCCCTATACCCTAATTCCTACTCTTTATGCCCTTAGCCACATACCTTAAGCCCATGCCTTTTGCCCTAAGCCTTTAAAACATAGCCCTAAGCCCTAAACTAATAGCCCTAAGCCCTATGCTTTACGCCCTTAGCCTTCTACCTTAAGCCCATGCCTTATGTCCGAAGCCTTAAACCATATGCCTTCAGCCCTTACCCCTAAATCGTATGCTCTTAGCATAAAGCATCAAGACATAGGATATAAGACATAAGACCTAATCAAATTTCCCTAAGCCTTAAGCACTAACCCCTAATCCCTAAGCTCTAAGAACTAAGCCCTAAGCACTAAGCCCATAACCATACTCCATAAGCTCTAAGTCGTATGCCCTAAGTCGTAAGTAGTAAGCCCAAATCCCTTAACCCTTTACCGTAAGCCTAAATTCCTAACTCCAAAACCCTAAGCCCTTAGCCCTCACCCAAAATGCCCTTAGCCCTAAGCCCCAATGCTTAAGCCTAAAGCTCAAATTCCAGAGATCAAAGCCTTAAGATCTAAGCTCTATGTCGTAAGTTCTAAGCGCCCTAGGCCTTAAGATATACGACCTAAGCCCTAAGCCCTAAGCACCAAGTATTGTTCCCTTAACCCCAAGCTCTTAGCAGCAAGCCAAAAGCCATTAGATCTAAGTTTTAAGCTTAAGCTCTAGCCATAAGCCTGAACCAAAAGCCAACTGCCAAAAACAATATGCCTTAAGTCCTAAGCCCTAAGCGCGAATCCCTATCCCTCTGACACCAAGCTCGTAGTAGCAAGCCAAAAGCAATTAGATCTAAGCTTTAAGCCTTAAGCTCTAAGCCATAAGCCTGAACCATAAAGCCAGCTGCCTAAACCATACGTCTTAAGCCCTAAGCCCTAACTACAAAGCAAAAGGCCAAAAGCACAAAGTCAAAAGCCTAAAGTTCAAAGCCCTAACCTCTATGCCATAAGCTTTAAGCTTTAAACTCTATGACTTAACTCCTAAAAACTAACTCCTAATCCCTAAGCCCTAATTCTTAACCCCCATGCCCTAAGCTCTAGGCCTTAACCCCTATGCCTTAAGCTCAAAGCTTTATGCATTAAACCCTAAGCCAAAAGCCTATGCCCTAAACCCTAATTTTATGTCCTCCACCCTAAGCCCTAAGACAAACTCTATGCCTTAAGCCATAAATCATAAGCACAAAGCCTTATGCCATAAGCTCTAATCACTAAGTTGTAAGCCCTAAGCCCTAGCACAATATGCCCCACATTACAAGCCCTAAACACTAAGCCATATGCCCTAATACTTAGCCCAAAGCTCTAAGTCTTAATCTAAAGCCCAAAGCCTTAAGCTAAAATACCTTAGCTGTAAGACCTAAGCACTAAGCACTAAGAACTAAACAATATGCCCTACATCATAAGACATAAACACTAAGCTTTGAAGCCTTAAGCTCTAATCCAAAAGCCCCACACCCTAACCCCTCAGACCTACATCATGAGACAGATGCCCTAAGAGCTATGCCCTATGCCCTATGCCCTATGCCCTAAGTCTTAAGTCTTAAGTCTTAATGCCGAATCCAAAAGTCATAAGCTCAAATCCCTAAACCTCAAGCCCTATTTCGAAAGCCCTAAGCATGAGCACTAAGTCCTAATAACTAAATCATAAGCCATTAGCCTAAAACCTGAGCACAAAGCTAAAAGCCTAAAGACTACCCATAAACCCTAAGCCTAACCCTGAGCACTAATACCCTAAACCCTAAGCCCAAACCCCTAAAATGTAACATCCTTCCTAACTCAAAATATGTTCATTTTTTTACGTGCAACAAAAACTTTTCTCATAAAAATCATTTAAGGCAAACATGAAAAATAGATTTACTTAAAACATATTTGCAAAGTGTAAAGTTCAGTAAACTATTTACATGCTATATATATATGAAGTTTAAAACTTTTTTTCCAAACCATTATTTACAATCCTTTTAAATAATTGCCCATGGGCCAAAACTCATCTTTTAAAATCCATCTTGTACACTTCTCAGTGTACGTCCTCCTCACCTACATTATAAAACTCAGCTATGAGCATAAGGCTCAGTAAGTAATATAAGATATACAATAACATGTACATGATATACATAGATAAAAAAAAATTTGTTGTGGGCCTGTCTTTTCTTTAATTTCTATACATTCATATCATTAGGGCTTCCTCGTATTGAACGAGAGACCACAAGCTTGAGTTCCCTTAAGGGGAAACCGAATGGGGTGCTCCTCCTCCAGCTCATTAAGCACCTAGGAAATGTCTCAAATGCCCTCACAAATAATAATTAGATACCCTAGAATTTTCCAAGCAAATCCATAAAACAAACACGTGAAAATAAAAAAAAAACATCATAAGATTGTTTCCCGGGTAGGTTATGCTGCCCTCTCTGTGTTGGCTGTAGTTTACTAGGCAAATGACATCCAATTTTACCGTTCTACCTTTCGTTGGAAAGCTTGAGAAGTTAGCTATCTTTCCTCAAAAGGAGTTGTTTTGATTTAAGGCCGAAAAGATCATCAAAAGAGCCAAAAATCTTTAGGGTCCATCTGAGCCGGGAAACCCTCTCGGGTTCTCATGCAACGAGCATCTTCAACCAGGATCAAATGCGGGTTCGGGTCTAGACTCATCGGGTTTTGGTTGAAGTTTTGCCTCTTCTCCAAGCGAAGTTATAACATATTTTTGCCTTTCTTGATCTTCCAAAGTTGGCTTTAAAATGTGGAAATCTTTAAGTATTTTTCTTGCAAAATTAATACACAAATTAGAAAATTCCCACGCTCGGGCTCTGATGAGTATTCCGCTCGGGATGCCAATCTGTGGCATGTCACCTGACCTCTAAGCCTAAAGGCCAAAGCCTTTAACCCAAATCTATAAGGCTAAATCCCTATACCCTAATCCTNTTAGCCCTCACCCAAAACGCCCTTAGCCCTAAGCCCCAATGCTTAACCCTAAAGCTCAAATTCCAGAGACCAAAGCCTTAAGATCTAAGCTCTATGTCGTAAGTTCTAAGCGCCCTAGGCCTTAAGATATACGACCTAAGCCCTAAGCCCTAAGCACCAAGTATTGTTCCCTTAACCCCAAGCTCTTATCAGCATGCCAAAAGCCATTAGATCTAAGTTCTAAGCTTAAGCTCTAGCCATAAGCCTGAACCAAAAGCCAACTGCCAAAAACAATATGCCTTAAGTCCTAAGCCCTAAGCGCGAATCCCTATCCCCTTGACACGAAGCTCGTAGTAGCAAGCCAAAAGCAATTAGATCTAAGCTTTAAGCCTTAAGCTCTAAGCCATAAGCCCGAACCATAAAGCTAGCTGCCTAAACCATACGCCTTAAGACCTAATCCCTAACTACAAAGCAAAAGCCCAAAAGCACAAAGTCAAAAGCCTAAAGTTCAAAGCCCTAACCTCTACGCCATAAGCTTTAAGCTTTAAACTCTATGACTTAACTCCTAAAAACTAACTCATAATCCCTAAGCCCTAATTCTTAACCCCCCATGCCCTAAGCTCTAGGCCTTAACCCCTATGCCTTAAGCTCAAAGCCTTATGCATTAAACCCTAAGTCAAAAGCCTATGCCCTAAACCCTAATTTTATGTCCTCCACCCTAAGCCCGAAGACAAACGCTATGCCTTAAGCCATAAATCATAAGCACAAGCCTTATGCCATAAGCTCTAATCACTAAGTTGTAAGTCCTAAGCCCTAGCACAATATGCCCTACATTACAAGCCCTAAACACTAAGCCATATGCCCTAATACTTAGCCCAAAGCTCTAAGTCTTAATCTAAAGCCCAAAGCCTTAAGCTAAAATACCTTGGATGTAAGACCTAAGCACTAAGCACTAAGCCCTAAGAACTAAACAATATGCCCTACATCATAAGACCTAAACACTAAGCTTTGAAGCCTTAAGCTCTAATCCAAAAGCCCCACACCCTAACCCCTCAGACCTACGTGATTAGACAGATGCCCTAAGAACTATGCCCTATGCCCTAAGTCTTAAGTCTTAAGTCTTAATGCCGAATCCAAAAGTCATAAGCTCAAATCCCTAAACCTCAAGCCCTATTTCAAAAGTTCTAAGCATGAGCACTAAGTCCTAATAACTAAATCATAAGCCATTAGCCTAAAACCTGAGCACAAAGCTAAAAGCCTAAAGACTACCAATAAACCCTAATCCTAACCCTGAGCACTAATACCTTAAACCCTAAGCCCAAACCCCTAAAATGTAACATCCTTCCTAACTCAAAATATGTTCATTATGTTTACGTGCAACAAAAAATTTTCTCATAAAAATCAATTAAGGCAAACATGAAAAATAGATTTACTTAAAACATATTCGCAACGTGTAAAGTTCAGTAAACTATTTAAATGCTATATATATTTACGAAGTTTAAAACTTTTTTTCCAAACCATTATTTACAATCCTTTTAAATAATTGCCCATGGGCCAAAACTCATCTTTTAAAATCCATCTTGTACACTTCTCAGTGTACGTCCTCCTCACCTACATTATAAAACTCAGCTATGAGCATAAGGCTCAGTAAGTAATATAAGATATACAATAACATGTACATGATATACATAGATAAAAAAAAATTTGTTGTGGGCCTGTCTTTTCTTTAATTTCTATACATTCATATCATTAGGGCTTCCTCGTATTGAACGAGAGACCACAAGCTTGAGTTCCCTTAAGGGGAAACCGAATGGGGTGCTCCTCCTCCAGCTCATTAAGCACCTAGGAAATGTCTCAAATGCCCTCACAAATAATAATTAGATACCCTAGAATTTTCCAAGCAAATCCATAAAACAAACACGTGAAAATAAAAAAAAAAAATCATAAGATTGTTTCCCGGGTAGGTTATGCTGCCCTCTCTGTGTTGGCTGTAGTTTACTAGGCAAATGACATCCAATTTTACCGTTCTACCTTTCGTTGGAAAGCTTGAGAAGTTAGCTATCTTTCCTCAAAAGGAGTTGTTTTGATTTAAGGCCGAAAAGATCATCAAAAGAGCCAAAAATCTTTAGGGTCCATCTGAGCCGGGAAACCCTCTCGGGTTCTCATGCAACGAGCATCTTCAACCAGGATCAAATGCGGGTTCGGGTCTAGACTCATCGGGTTTTGGTTGAAGTTTTGCCTCTTCTCCAAGCGAAGTTATAACATATTTTTGCCTTTCTTGATCTTCCAAAGTTGGCTTTAAAATGTGGAAATCTTTAAGTATTTTTCTTGCAAAATTAATACACAAATTAGAAAATTCCCACGCTCGGGCTCTGATGAGTATTCCGCTCGGGATGCCAATCTGTGGCATGTCACCTGACCTCTAAGCCTAAAGGCCAAAGCCTTTAACCCAAATCTATAA
The DNA here is from genome assembly GCA_003255005.1 of Begonia fuchsioides. Taxonomy (NCBI): domain Eukaryota; kingdom Viridiplantae; phylum Streptophyta; class Magnoliopsida; order Cucurbitales; family Begoniaceae; genus Begonia; species Begonia fuchsioides. The sequence goes on from QAOC01009944.1 coordinate 9,179, forward strand.
GGCTAAATCCCTATACCCTAATCCTGAGAGCTTGCCCTTAGCCCAAAGCCTAAGTTAAAAGCCCTAAGCCCTAAGCCATAAGCCATATTCCATACACCCTAAGCCCTAAGCCCTACAAAATAAGCAATTAGCCCTAGCAAAAATTCCTAGGCTCTATGCCCTAAGTTCTTAGTTCTAAGCCCAAAGCCCAAAGCCCTTAGCCCTAATCCATCAGGCTAAAGCCCTATGCCCTAATCCCTAAAGCCTTAGTGCAAAGCCTTAAGCCAAAAGTCCTAAGTTGTAAGCCCAATGCCCTAGCCTAATCCCCAAGCCTTAAGCCTAAAGCCCTAAGCTCAAAGCCCTAAGCCCTAAGCCCTAAGCCTTAAGCCTAGTGCCTTAAACCTTAAGACGTAAGTCCAAAACCTAATACCTTATCCCAAAGACCTAACCCCAAACCCAAAGCCCTAACGCCTAAGCCCTAATCCCGATGCCCACAGCCATTATCCAAAATCCAGGCCGAAGACATATTCCGTAAGCCATAAGCCCTAAGCAACAAGCACTAAGCCCTTAGCCCTAGGCACTATGCCCTATGCTCTAAGCTCTAACTCCTAAACTGTAACCCCTAAGCACTAAGCCTAACCCCAAAGCCCTAAGCCCTTATACTGAATCTTGAAGCCCTTATACATAATCCTTAAGCCCTAAGTATTAACCCTAAAGCCCTAAGTTCTAAGCCCTCCGCCAAAAATCCTAAGACCGAATCCCAAAGCGATAGCCCTATGCACATAGCCCTAACCTTGATTCCCTAGCCTAATCCTTAAGCCCCAAGCCCAATGCCCTATCTCAAAGCCTTAAGTCTAAAGCCCTAATCCTTAAGTTGTAAGCCCTAAACCGTAATACCTAAGCTGACACAAAATGGAATAGGAGGAAGGAAAAATGGGAAAACCGATTAGGGTTTGCCGAAGATCTGAAACAAAAAAACAAAATTAGGGTTTAGGAAGGGATAAAGATATTTCAACGAGGAAATATAATTTAGGGCTAAAATTTTGAATGGAGCTTTAAAAAAATGTTGAATAAATCACCTCAAAAATTGAAGGCAATCCCTTTAGCCAATTGTGAGATATCGAATCAAACAGTAGCTAGGGTTTGACTAGGCAGCTCCGAAACATCCGGTATTTGGAGGAGGGAGAAATTGAATTCAAAAATTTGGTTAGAGACGAATCTGAAGCTGATTGTTGGAGGGGTCACAGAGGGGTAAAAGATGACGATAGCCTCAAAATTTGAAGAGGAATGATCTTGGGAACAAGAAGATATACTAAACAAAAACTTGGATGGTCAAGGCAAAATTTCTAGGTTTCACCGAATAGAGAAATCCAAATCGGGAATGATTTTGAATCACTCTTCTCAATGGGGGCATATTTTTGGACGAGGTTGAGGATAAATCTGGACAGATGGATGAGGAAGAGATCTCTCTAAAATTGAGAGAATTCCTTTGGGGAAAATGGGTGGTTTGGTCAGTACCTGAAAACACACCGGAAATAAACCCGGGGTGCTTGGATTTAGGAGAAATGATTCTCAAAATGAGAATAGGATGAATGAAGGAGCTAGGATCGACAATCTCACCCTAAGACCATGAAATGGCTGGATAAAAGTTGTAAGGATTAATCGTTCGCTCGAAAAATGATCAACCCGGGGGTTTGTCTCTCGGTGGCCGGAAAAAAAGTTTTCGGAGACCGAGTCTTTGAAGCGGCAAACTTCAAAGGGGACAGATCAAATTTGAAAAGATAAATCTTTATTCAATCAAATCTGAAATTACACTTGCATGGGGACGATTAAATAGAAAATTAAACTAAAACATGCTTATCATCGGACGACCTAGATCATCTCCAAGAACACGAATCCATGGCTTGAAAGATGGACCAATGAGGAGCCTTCATGGGATGCTCTTCCTACGCTCCTCCTCCAGCTCATTAGTGACATAAAATAAGGGATGAGAATAATGGAAATATTTTGGATCGGCGGATTTTTAGGGATTACCCAAAAAATCAGATTTGGGATAACTTTGGGTGCTTAGATCTCGAAAACGGGAGTGAGATTTTTAACTACATTTGGAGGAGATCTTAAAGGATGAAGGTAGAATATGGTCTCCAAAAGTTACTGGATTCTCCCGAACGGATTTAAAGATACGCTGACGATGGTGAAAACGGTTAAGGGGATAATTTAGGGTTTTCTCAACAGATCCGGGAAAACAAGGATGAATTTGAAATGATTGTAACTTGTAAACGGAGATGATTTTGGAGCTGAAATTTGGAGGTTTTCTAAATGAATAAGGGTAAAAGAACACCTCAGCATTTGGTGAAATTCTCACGGATGGTTTGGGAGTTGTGGAGGCGAGATGGAAGACATATGCAGAATGGCCGGATACGGGGATTTGCAGTAAAAGGTGGTTCCTTTCACGTAAAAATGGATGCTTGAGCTGATGATCCACACTATCACCCTTAGACCATGAATATGGCTGGAGAGAAGTGGTATGCTCTTCCAATCATAAGTTGTATGTTGTTTCAACCCCAAAACAGTGTTCTTCCTAAGCTCCTTTTCTCCATTTGTCAAAGTGTCGTTTCCCTTAGGATCCATGTAAATGATCTCCCAATAGGGCCAAGCACTCATCCACATCATAAATGAAGCTTTTAGCAAAAACATACTCTTGGGTTTCATGCCAAAATTTTGAGATAGAAACAAAGAATATCCAAAAATATAATGGTCATACTTGGTCAAAATAAATGAATGACTTCCAAAGCTTAAAACCACATTAAGCTTAACACCATAAATTAAAATGTATTGTTGCATTCCCTTTAACCACCAAAGAAATTTTTGAACCCCAAATTTTTCATGACACAAAATCGGAATGGAATAAGCAGGAAAATTAACCCCTAAGCCCTAAGACCTAAGCCCTAAGTCCTAAGCCTGAGCCCTAAGCTCTAAGCCTTATGCCCTAAGTCCTACGCCCTAAGCCATACGCGCTAAGCTAAAAGCCCATAGGCCTAAACCTTAATACCTAAGCCCAAAGCCCTATGACATGAAATATAGATAGGAACAATGAAAGTATTTTGGATCGGTGGATTTTTAGGGATTACCCGAAAAATCAGATTCAAGATGAACTTTGGACGCTTGGATCTCGCAAACAAGAGTGAGATTTTTAACCAAATTTGGAGGAGATCTTAAGGTATGAAGGCAAAATATGATGTCTAAAAATTAAGGGATTCTCACGCACGGTTGTAAAGATTTTTTGACGATGGTGAAAATGGTTAAGGAGATAATTTAGGGTTTTCTCAGCAGATCCGGGAAAACGAGGACGAATGCGAAATGATTGTAACTTGTGAACGAGGATGAGTTTGGAATGGAAATTTGGAGGTTTTCTAAAATAATAAGGGCTAGAAGAATACCTCAAATTTTGACAAAGTTCTCACGGATGGTTTGGGAATTGTAGAGGCGAGACGGAAGACGGATGCAGAATGGCTGGATACGGGAATTTGTAGTAAAAGGTGACTCCTTTCACGTAAAAATGGATGCTTGCACTGATGATCCACACTCTCACCCTTAGACCATGAAGATGGCAGGAGAAATGTGGTAAGGATAGGACGTTCTAGCTCGGAAGGATGACCAACTCCGGTTGTCCCTCGCTGGCCGGAATATGGGTTCCAGAGACCGAGTCTTTGGAGCAAAAACTCCAAAGGGAGAGATTCAAAATTTGAAAAGAAAAATCTTCTAAATTCAAATATGAGAATTACATTCAGCATAGGTAAGATTAAATAGGAAAAATAAGCAACATAACGTTCTTTATCGGACGGCCCAAAACATCTCCAAGAAGCACAATCCATGGCATCAAAGATAGACCAATGAGGAGCCTTCATGGGATGCTCATCGTTTAGATCATTAAGATCCTAGGAAATGTCCGAAATGCCATCCCAAATAATAATTAGTTAACCCTAGAATTTCCCATGGAAATCGACGCAACAAACGCGTGAAAAAAAAAAAAAACTAATAAGATTGTTTCCCGGGTAGGTTTTGCTGCCATCTCTATGTTGGCTGTAGTTGAATAGGCAAACGACATCCAATTTAATTTTCTACCTTTAGTTAAAAAGCTTGAGAAGTTAGCTATATTTCCTCAAAAGAAGTCCTTTTGATTTAAGGCCGCCAAGATTATCAAAAAAAAGCCAAAAAGCTTTGGGGGTCCATTTGTGCCAGGAAACCCTCTCGGGTTCCATGCAACGAGGATCTTCAACCGGGATCAAATGCGGGTTCTGGTCTAGACTCCTCAGGTTTTGGTTCAAGTTCCGCCTCTTCTCCAAGCCAAGTTATAACATATCTCGCAAACTCAAAACCCTAATACCTATGCTCTTATCCATATGCCTTATGCCCTATGCCATAAGCCTTAAGTTGAAAGCCCTAAGCCCATAGCCCATAGCCCTCATGTCTACACCTAAAGCCATAAGGCTAAATCCTTTAGCCCTTACACCTAATCCCAAAGCCCTTAGTCCTAATCTCGTAGCCCTAATCTTAAGAAGTAAGGGCTAGGCCCTAAGACCTAAGCCTAAAACACAAATACCTAATACCTAAGCCCCAATAAAAATCCCTAAGACTAAAGCTCTAAAACCTAAAAGCAAAGCCCTAATAAAATTCTAATCCTTTTTTCTTAAGGCGTAAGACCTATGCCTTAAGACCAAGTCCCTAAGCCCAAAATCAAAAACCTAAAGCCCTAATGCTAAGCCCTAAGCCCAAATTCCTAAGACCAAAGCATAAGCCCTAAGCCTAAAGCCCTAACATAATAGTTAAGCATTATGCCCAAATACCAAAGCTTTAAGTTGTAAGTTGTAAGTTGTAAGCCTGAAGCTCTAGGCCCTAACCCCTAAGCCCTAAGATCAAAGTTCAAAGCCCTAAGCATTCATCCTTAAGCCCTAAGCCAAAAGCCCTAACCTAATTCGAATGCCTTAACCTACTCCATAAGCTCTAGGCACAAAACCATAAACCAAAACCATAAACCCTAAACCTAAAGCCTAAGCCTCAGCCCTAGACCTAAACCCTAGTAACAAGGCCAAAATCCATAAGCCTTAAGCCTTAAGCCCTTAGCCCTCATTCAAAAGGTCTAAACCCTAAGTATTATTTTCTAAGGGCAAAGCCCTATGCCTAATGCTTCAAGCCCTTTGCCAAAAACCCAAATTCTAAAGCCATAAGCTCTAACCCCTTAACCTTAAGCCTTAAAAACTAAGCTCAAGGGTTGAAGCCTTAAACTATAAGCCCTAAGCATTAAACCCTAAGCCATAGGCTCTAAGCCCAAAGTCCTAAGTTCTAATCACTAAGAGGACAAGTTTCAGATTAGCACACGAGGATGATTCGGTGTCCGAAGCATGGACACTCGCGACGCCAACATAAAGACATCCACGGTCAATCAAGACTTTGCAGCCGAATTGATCATGCCACTGTCTATTTTCGGACAGCACATGACGGTCAGAGAACCCTTTTCAAAATAGCACAGACAAATCCCGTGATATTCGGAGAAGAGTTCAACCGGCCAACATTTAGATGCGCCCGCGCGCGCCCGAAGATCGTTCACCGAACCACCAGCAAGAAATCCGAGATTTTCAATCAAAGGAGACCAAGTTCAGAATGTCCAAATTCATGGAGGAATATCCAACAACCGAATTTCAAATTAGCCTGTGCGGATCCCTTATTGTTCGAGATAGGTCAACGCCCGGTCGGCATTTTTGAAATTGCCGCGCACACCACCGAGCCATTGGCGGAAACTAAAAGATCCTTGTCCAGATTTAGCCATGAATATTTCCTCTCCATCAGCCTAGGTTCATCCAGAGGTTTGAAATCAAAATGGCCCGAGCAGATCCCTTGAAGGCCGAGATAAGGTCAACTTTGGTTGTGAATTTGAACAAGCCGCGCACTCCCCGACCATTAGCAACCGCCGAAGATCTTCTTTCAAATATGGTCCTCGCGCGCATGTATTTGGACGACATTAAGCCATCTGGAAGATGTGTTTCAAGTTGGCTCGAGCAAATCATCCGATGATTTAAATTCAAATGACACCGCGCCCGCCTCTTCTCAAGTCAACTAAGGGTCAACCAAGATCTGCAATTCAAAATGGCCCAAGAGAATCCCCCGATTTCCGAAACATTATCCACTCGGATAAAGCTTAGGGCATAGTCCTTTTAGCTTAGGGCTTTAGACTTAAGGCTTCACGATTATGATTTGAAATAAGGGCATAGGTTTTCAAGTTTAGGCCTTATAGCATTGGTCTTAGGTGTTACGCCTTAGGGCCTAAGGGTTAGGGCTTTGGGTTTTAGGTAAGGCCTCAGGGATTAAGGCTTAGGGATTTGAGCTTATGTATTTGGCCTTTGAGCAAAAAGTTGTAAGCTTAGGGCTTGAGGCGTAGGGATTTGGGCTTAGTGATTAGGGTTTTGTCTTAGTGCTTAAGGCGTAGGGCTTGCTAGTTAGGGTTTAGAGTCTAGGGCTTTGGTCTTAGGGCTTAGTGTTGGCTTTAAAAGGTTTTAAAACAATCAATTATTTTTTACGATAACTATGAAAATTATGTATGAAAGATAAAATTGAATTCTAGCAAGTGCTGCAGTTTTAAAGAAAACTTATGTCGACCGAACTGCTCAATATGTAGACCGAACGGATAAGAGAAGGGTCGAAGAAGCAACTTATGTCGACAGGTAAGAAGTTCTGTCGACCGCTCAAAGAGCAGAGAAGAATCATATGTCGACCACTTAACAAGTATGTCGACCGGCTGAAGACAATTAAAGTTCAAGGCATTTGATCGTATGTCGACCGGACGCAACTTATGTCGACCGCTTAAAGTCCAGAGAAGAATCATATGTCGACTGTCTATCAAGTATGTCGACCGGATGAAGACAATTAAAGATCAAGACATTGGATCTTATGTCGACCGGACAAAACTTATGTCGACCGCATGGAATCCAGAGACAATTGTATGTCGACCGTTAAGAACATCTGTCGACCGTTCAAGTTTCCAGCGGAAGAAGAAATATGAAGTTATGTCGACAGTTAAAGAACTTATGTCGACCGGCCAAATAACAGAGAGTTTTCCATGTCGACCACCAAGAGTAGATGTCGACCGAAGAACTTCGAGATACCGAAGTTATGTCGACAGTTGAAGAACTTATGTCGACCGGATAAATTCCAGAGAGTTTTTTATGTCGACCCCCAAGAGTAAATGTCGACCGAAGAACTACAAAGATACTAAAGTTATGTCGACAGCTACAATGACATGTCGACCGGTCAAGACCAACGACAGGAAAATTCTTCAACGGCTACTTTCTTATGAGTCTTAACGGCTATCTCTATGTCGACAGCCCTCGAAGATATGTCGACAGCTCCGAAGTCTGACAGACGGAAATCTATAAATTGGAGATGAGAAGCCAAAAGAAAAAGCCGATTTTCGAGAGAGAAAAGCACGTCCAAACTCTGCCAAAATTTCTAGTTAGCTTTTCTCTTACTCTCTCCTCATTGTAAATTGTATAAGATCATTCTCATTGTGATCGAGAGAGTAGTTTTTCAAATCATTCTCGAAAAACTTCAAGTTATTATTTGTGAGCAATTGTAAAGGGGTGACGCCTCTCAGAAAGAAGAGTCATTTGTAAGGTTTGATTGACACCCGGAAGTCAATCATAGTAAAGCTCGAGGTAGAGCGGAAACATCTTCAAGGAGAAACCTTGAAGCGCGGACGTAGGCAAGGTTGGCCGAACCGCGTTAACAATCTCGGTGTTATCTCTCTCTCTCTCAAACTATTTAATTATTGTTTGAGCATAGTTATTTAATAGATAACCAAATTTAGAAGAGAAATCAAGAATTTCGATTAAACTTATAAAAACATCTATTAAACACGATCCTACACTTAGGGCTTAGCGCTTAGGGATCAAGGCTAAAGACTTAGGGGTTTAGGCGTAGGGCTTATAGATAAAGCTTAGGGCATAGTTCTTTGGGCTTAAAACTTACGATTTCGGGTTTATGGCTTAGGGCTTAGGCTTTAGGCTAAGGGGAAAGGTCTTCAAAATTAGGGCTTACAGTTTTGGGCTTTGGGATTACGACATAGGGCTTAGACATTAAGGCTTAAGGCTTTTGGCTTAGTGGGTAGCGATTTGCTCTTTTGGCTTTTAGTTGGCGACTATGGATTTTGTAAGGGCTTTGGGCTTAGGGCATGCACTATAGGGATTAGACCTCAAGGCCAAGAGCTTACGGCTTTTGGCTAAGTGCATACGACTTTGAACTTTGTTCTTATTGCTTTAGGCTTAGGGCTTTGGTCTTAGGCTTTTAGTCTTGGGGTTTAGGGATTAGAGCTTTGGTCTTAAAACTAAGGGCGTTCGTCTTAAGGCTTACTACTTAGGGCTTAGGGCTTAGGTCGTAGGTCCCAGGGCTGAGGTCTTAGGGCTTAAGAATTTAGGCTTAGGGTGTAAGGCTTATGGCTTAGGGCTTTGGGATTAGTGCTTAGGGCTTAGGAATTTGGGCTTTAGGCTTTTGGCTTGGAAATTATGGATTATCTAATGCCTTTGGGATATGCTATAGGGATTAGGGGTCAAGGCCTAGGGCTTAAGGCTTTTGGCTGAGTGATTAAGGCTTTAAGTTGTGGTCTTAGGGCTTTAGGTTTATGGCTTAGGGATTTGGTCATAAGACTTTAGGCATAAGACTTAGGGACTATGGCTTTTAGCTTAGAACTAAAGGTGTTAGTCTTATGGCTTAGGGCTTTGGGCTTAGCTCTTATGTTTAAGGGCTTAAGGCTTTGGCCTTAGAGCTAAAGGCTTAGGGATAAGGGCTTAGAGCTTAGGCTAAGTTCTTTAAGCTTAGGGCATTGAGCTAAGGGCTAGTGCTTTAGGTGTAAGGCTTAGGGCTAAGGACTTAGGGCTTATAACATACGACTTACAACTTAGTGCTTCGGGCTTCGGGCTAAGAGTCTAGTGTCTACGGCGTAGGGCTTAGGGCTTAAGGCTTAGTGCTTTGGGTTCAGCAGTTTGGGCTAACGACGTAAGCCCTAGGGCTTTAGACTTAGGTCTTTAGTCTAAATGCTTAGAGATTTGGGTTAAGAATTATGGCATAGGGCCTCGGTCTTAGGGCTTTGGACTATGAACTATGGGCTTTGGGCTTCGTGCTTAGGGATTAGAGCTTAGGATTTAGGGCTTCGAGCTAAGAGTAGGGCTTAAGGTTTAGGGAATATGGAATATGTCTTATTGATTACGACTTATGGCTTAATGATTTGGGATTAAGGCTATGGGCTTTGAGCTTCGGTCTTAGGGATTATGGCTTAGGTTTTAAGGCTTTGGTCTAAGCTTAGGGCTTTTGGCTTATTGATTAGGACTTAAGGCTTAGTGATTAAAGATTAGGGCTATAAGCTTTAGGCTAGTGTTTTGGGCATTGAACTTTTGGCTTAGGCCTTTTGGCATAGAGGTTAGGGCTTAGGAATCATGGCTTAGGGCTTAGGGCAAAGGGCTTTGGTTTTAAAGCTTAGGGCTTAGGGCGTAGCAATCATGACTTAGGGCTTATAGGTAGGCCATAGGTTATAGAGAGTTAGGCATAAAGCTTATGGTTAGGGTTAAGGTATAGAGCTATGGTTGAGTACTTAGGGCTTTGAACATTTGTCTCGCAGCCTTTGGCTTAGGGCTTAGGTTTTAGGGCTTTCATGTTAAGGCTTTGGGCCTAGATGTTAGGGCAATGGCTTTTAACTTAGGGCTTTGGGCATATAGTTTAGAGCTTTTGGCTTAAGGCTTAGGGACTAGGCCTTAGAGCTTAGGGCTAAGGGATTAAGGCTTCGGGGTTAGAGCTAATGGCTTAAGGCTAATGGCTTAGGGCTTATGGCTTAGGGCTTAAGGCTTTTGGGTTTTTGCTTCAGTTTTTTTAATTAGGGCTTAGGGCGTAGACCTTATGGCTTAGGGCTAAGTGCTTGGTGTTTAGAGCTTACGGCTCATGGCTTTGAAATTATGAATCAATTCTTAGAGATTTGGACTTTAGGCAATGGGCTGTGGGCCTAGAGCATTAAGCTTATTTGTTAGGAGTATTGGTTAAACATTAGGTCTTTAGGTGTAGGGCATAGAGCGTAAGGCATATGGCTTAGGGCCCAAGGCTTAGGTCTTTAGGTCAAGGGTTTAGGTGTAGCACTAAAGGTTAGGGCTTAGGGTATAGTGTTATGGCTGAGTTCTAAGTGCTTTAAGCTTTGGTCATAGAGCTTTGGGCTATAGACTGACGACTTAGGTTTAACTGCTTAAGGATTAGGGCTTAGAGCTTAGGTCTTAGGGCTTTTTTTTGGGGCTTTGATCTTGGGTCTTAGGGCTGTATGTTACGGCTAAGGGCTTTTAACTTATTTCTTTAGGGGTAGGATTTATTGCTTTGAGCCTAGGGCATATGGCTTTAGGCTAAGGGTTTGAGGCTTTAAGGTTAGAACTTAAGGCTTATGGCTTAGGGCCTTGGTCTTCAGCTTTTCGGCTTTGGGCTTTTGGCTTGAAGCTTTATGCGTTGGGCTTAGGGCTTAGAGCTTATGGCTTAGTAGCGATGTCTTTACTTTACTATGTTGTATATATATATAGTTGTAATAGTCAATAGGAAGTTTGACTAGCAGCTAGTGCTAGTAGTTGTAATAGTACTATTGCTGGTTGTTGCAATAGTACCCTGTTGGTAGGTGTAATAGTGGAATCACTATTACACGGTCTATAAAAGGGAGTGCCACCCTTGTTGTTGGCATAAGCTTTCTTTACCTATCAAAGACTACTATTTCCGCACTATCTCTGAGCTCTCTCTCTCTCTCTCTCTCAACTCCCCTCTACTCTGGTCTTCCTCCGTTGTCTCTCGCATAGTTTACTTATCTGCAGAGTCCTCCTGGTGTAGCGGTGCCCGCCCNACCTAGCCGAGAAACCCTCTCGGGTTCTCCAAATATCCAACGTAAAATTCACGTAAAAATTCAGCTAAAAATGTGATAAAATTTCTTCAATACATGTAAATGCTGGTGAGTTTAGTCGTGGAACCCTTGATAAATTTTGCATGAGACTCCAACTCGCTATGCAACGTGATGCTTCAATCGGGTTCGGATTCGGGCTTGATTCCGGAGCTCTCGATTTTTGGTTGAAAATCCACCTTTTCTCCATGCCAGATTATCATGTGTTTTGGCCTTGTTTGATCTTCCAAAAGTTGGCTTAGAAATGTATAATTCTTCAATTAATTTTCCTGCAAAATTAACAAACATATTAGAAAAATTCCGAGCTCGGGCTCGGGTGATTGCTCCGCCTGATTGGCATGTCATTAGTGCTTAGTGTTTAAGGCTTTATGGTTAGTTCTTTGGGCTTATGACATATTTCATAGGGCTTAGGGCTTTAATCTTTGGTCTGAGTGCTTACGGCATATGGTTTAGAGCTCAAAGCTTATGGATTAGGGCTTCGGGTTTAGTGCTTAAGTTTTAAGGCTTCCAACGTAGCTTCTCCTAGACTCATTCAATGGAATGAGATTGAATTTCCACAATCTTGGGTAATAAATAATGCAGTCCCATTAAAACCTAAATCAAATTATCTAATTGAAGAAATTTTAGAATCCTCAAATGGAACAGTTAATATTAATTTTAATAAACCTTTATTAAGATCATTTTCTTCAAATAAACTTCCTTATTCTGTTTCAATCCCAGAATCATCTAGGCACTCTACTAGTAATCTAGATACTAGAGGCCGAATACATAAGAATTTGAAAAATCAAGAAGATTTAGATAGTGAATCTTCTGACATAAAACTCGAAGGTATTGAAATATCAGATAATCAAATACCTCATGGAATATATCGAGACAATAGTTCTCCAACACAAAGCGAAATTAATAATTTCAACTTATAAAATTTTATGGATTTTAAAATCAATAAACCATATTTAAATAATGAATTTAATCTCCCTAAAAATAAAATCTTTAAAGATTGGTATTTTAAGAAATTTAATAATGCTCAATTAACGCTTTTTAAAGAAGAATATTATTCTTATATGGAAATCCATAAAAAACAAATCCACTTTATAAATTGGTTTAGTGACAATTATGGTCATTATTTTAATCATGAAGATAAACCTTCAATCTTAGTACTAAATTCCTTAATAAGAGATTGGATGACAATAGATGGTAGAACAATTCCGTCACAATACCCTCCATCTGATCCAATAAAAATTATTTCTTCTTCAACTTCCAATAATAATGTTGAATTTGAAGCTAATGCTTATGTTAAAAGTCATGAACCAATACATAAACAAAATAATTTTACAAATTTATCCTTACAACTTGTAGGAAAACAATTAATTCGAATTGAAGAAAGTTTAGATAATCTAAAAGAATCTAAACCGATAATTCACTCAATTAAAAGTGATACTCATATAAAACCTCCTGAAAAAATAGAAAATTTCAAATTAGCAAACAATGTTAAAGATAAAAATATTCTTGACGAAATTCGCAAGAGATTAGATTATATTAAAATTTCGGAAAATAAATCTATAGATGTCGTTAATCAAACGTCCTCTTCTACTAAATCTATAGATGTCGTAAATCAAACGTCCTCTTCTAAACACTATTCATCTGAAGAATCCTCTTCAGATAATGATCTAGAGATAATTCAAACTCAACAAATGTTTAATGACATTCAGAATAATAATCCAGAAACCCAGATTAATAAAATTGGTTTCTCTAAACAATCACAACGAAATTGGGATGGGTTACATAGTAAATTCTACTATCAACGCCCAACTCCAATGGATATTCTTTATGAAGAAGATTCCTTCCAATCTCAAAAATCCTATCATGGAAAAACCATTTATGAATGGAATCTTGATGGAAAAACCGAATATCAAATATTCGAACTAATTCATCAAATAATGATGTATAGTACTGTATGTAAACAGTATGGTAATAGCGATAAGCAAGTAGCTATTTTTATAACTACAGGCTTCACTGGAACCCTTAAGGGGTGGTGGGATAATATCCTAACAGATATTCAAAAGGCAGAAATTTTATCTGCTCACAAAATTATCAAACAAGAAGATCAAACTACAACTTCTCAAGAAGATGCAGTTTATACCCTTGTTCAAACAATAGTCTTACATTTTGTAGGCAATTGGCAAAACCAAAATGAAAGAAGTAGACAATTACTACAAAATCTTAGGTGTCCATCTTTGACCCATTTCAGATGGTATAAAGATGTTTTCCTTACTAAAGTAATGCAACGAACCGATGGTAATAGTGACCATTGGAAAGCCAAATTTATTGATGGCTTACCTAATCTTTTTGCCGAAAGAGTAAGAAAAACTCTTCGCGATAAAAATGATGGTATTAATATTTTATACCACCAAAATACGTATGGTCAATTAGTAGGAATTATAATTCAAGAAGGTCTTACCTTGTGTAATGATATTAAATTAAAATATCAAATGAAAAAACAAAAAATCTCTGGTAAACATGAATTAGGAGAATTTTGTGATCAATTTGCTTTTGGTAATAACGAAAAAATTTATTATCCAAATAAATTAAATAAAATTCCTAAAAAAGATAGGAAATACAATAATAAGAAAAGGAAAAGATATAAAGATCTTAATCCTAAATACAAAATTTCTAATAAAAGGTTTAATCCAGATTATAAACCCAAAACATCTAATAAAAAGAATTATAATAAAAAATCTGTTAAATGCTACAAATGTGGTAGATTAGGACATTATTCAAATAAATGTCGAACCCAAGAAAAATTAAATAATCTTAATTTAGATGAAGGTTTAAAAATTCAATTAACCAAACTCTTAATAAACTCCTCTTCTGAAGAAGACAATTCAGAAGAAGAAGAAGACAATGACATTATCTCTTCTTCTAATTCGGAATCCGAAAAAGAAAATAATTGCAACTGTAATTTAATCAAAACAGACAATAATGAAATAGAAAAATCCAATGATTATTATAAAGCAATTATAGAAATGAATGGTTTATCTATTAATGTTTTAACAGATAAACAAACAGAATATTTAGATCTTATTGATCAAATCGAAGATCAAAATTTAAAAAGAAAACTTCTAGAAAATTACCTAGAGAAAAATACTTATCAATATACTTCACCAATAATTCATGAAGCATATACTTTAAAAGAAGTATTTAATCGATTAGACAACATACCTTCTTCTTCAATTACAGTAAAAGATTTAAAAGAAGAAATCAATAATTTAAAAAGAGAAATATCTCTTATTAAAACTGATATATTCTATCTTCAAGAAAGCAATCTTAAAATAGAACAAAAATTTAGTGAAGTCATAATCTTTTAAAATCTGAGATATCTTTTTTAACAATCGAAGATGAGTTAAAAAATAATAAAATTAAAACTCTTATAACTGCTTTGGAAAAAGAATTTATTTCTGAAGTTTGTAGCACTATTCCAAATGCATTCTGGAATAGGAAACAACATTCTGTTTCTCTTCCTTATCTTGACGATTTTTCGGAAAAATCTATTCCAACTA